>VDFB02000007.1:69913877-70513877 GCA_007258455.2 Sequoia sempervirens
CCTCATTTGTAACTATATTATGTATATTTGAACCTCCTATCAGATGGATTGTATTATGCCCACATAAGTGGTGAGGGAGCAATCACTATTCTTATAGTATCTCGACATTGGTGTCAAAAGACCATGTTGTTTTATATGCTTTTCATCACCCACATAAGCGGTGATGAAGCTATCATTATTCTTATAGTATCTCGAGGTTGATGTCAAATGTCCATGTTTTATATGCTTGTCATCATCATCGCTATGTTGGTAAAATGAACATGACATGATAGAAAACTTTTAGTTAGAGCATCATTTGGATTTGGGCTTAAAACGAACATAACGTGATAGAAAACTTTTAGTTAGGGCATCATTGGAATATACAATGATTTTGTCTTCCTAGTGTTGGGTTGTGTGTTAGGACCCACCACAAGTGATGTCATTTCGGTTCTCCTCATGATAGAAGGGCAAGTGGGGAGTGTGGAGAACATTTCCCTTCATCCCTCATGTCCTTGGAGTCATCTTGGAATCCCTTGTTGACCTCCCAATTCTTGGGAAGCATCTTGTCCATTTCGTTGTGTTCTAGAGATCAAATCAAAATGTCCACCATGGTCTTACAATCATTTGTGGTCATTTTGGAGTATTGTAATCTTATTGTGAGTCTTGTGCATTGTCCCTCAATACAAGACTTGGGAATGAGCTTCCATTCAGTCTTTGTTCAAGACTACAATGTAGCAAAAGGACTACAACACAACTTTTGCACTCCAATGCAAATTTAGGACACCTCAAAAATGGTGCATTAGTGTCCCTTCTATGTGATATAGTCGTCTTGGCATGCTAGTGTCCTTTCTACACACTATAGTCCTCTAGCACATTGTAGTCCTCCATTTTGTCATACAACAGGTACTTTCGAGTATTTCTTAGGGAGACTCTGTATATAAAAGTTGCCCCTTGGCCTTGTGAGCCTTCCCATGTCATTACCTAAAATTTATGCCATTTTTTGCATTGTGAACTGTGACCTTGCACAAAAACAACATATTGTCATTCTTGTTGATGGAGGGCTTGTAACACCTAGTGGAACAACCTCTTGTGGGGTCTATCGATTGTGTTTGGGTGTCTTCTGTGGGAGATATCCCACCTTGCATTCATAAGCGTGTCATGCATGCAAGAAATGATGGTCGCCCATCTAGTCAAGATGTGATATCTCCCAGTTCCACCTCATGTATAGGTTTTCCCTTGGTGCAGTGAATATCACCAAGTGTGTTTAGTGAGTGGATTTGAGGTAGATGGTTACCTTCCCTTGTGTATAGGTTTTCCCTTGGTGCAGTGAATATCACCAAGTGTGTTTAGTGAGTGGATTTGAGGTAGATGGTTACCTTCCCTTGTGTATAGGTTTTCCCTTAGTGCAGTGAATATCACCAAGTGTGTTTAGTGAGTGGATTTGAGGTAGATGGTTACCTTATCCTACCCTTGTGTGGTGTTTGCGAGAGAACATGATCATGTGTTTAGGGCCCAATCATCATTGTGGTGTGGGTCCACCGTCTCATAGGTTTATTGTGGTGGTTTCATCCTATGATTGCTAAGTCTTCCACTTGTGCTACCTTACTTGGAGCAATGGTGATGTCTTGTTAGTGTTGTCAATGTCTTGTGATGTGCATGACATGAAGCGTCGTCACAACGGCCTTGTTATGCCTTGCGTGTCGTTGTGCATGCAATAACACCTTGTGTGTGCTTCAGCATGCAATGCAACATGTCAATGTCATGTCTTAGTTGTTAAGAGTTGTTATTATGTGGTTCATCTATTGTTCTTTAAAAAGAAAAATGCTCAATTGGCTAATGTCCTAAGTGTGTGGCTTAGGGCATTACAAAGCTAACTAGCCAAGGTTAGATATCAATGGTTTTATGATAGAATATTTAGCAACTTCAAAAGATAACCATTCTAATTTGGCACATTTTGCTAGTAGAAATAATGCTAATCTTCAAGTCTTCCTTGATTTTTGCATAGGTGATGTTTTGTTCTAATTAGTATTTAAAGCCAAAATGGACTCCACTAACCCTATTTTGTTACTTATTGCTCTACTTGTGTTGAATATGTACAAAACCATGATTTCTCACTTGTCATTCCAAACAATGCCTCTTGTACCTGATCTTCTTGACCGTAGTTGTGCAACATCATCAAAGTTCATTATGTCCTTGTTGAGGCAATTTCCACCATACAAATTGTGCTATATGTTGAGTCACATTCTAATATTCTGAGGCACAAAATATGTTTGTTGGCACATAGAATTTATTGATAATGCCACATTTTCTCTACCATCCTTTAAATTGTGACAAGTACTTTCTCGCACTACTCTATATTTGACTAAAGAGCAATTCAAGTGGTCATGAACCTCCTTAATATTTCTATGGTTCCTTTCTATCCAAATTTCCCATCGTGGAAAGAATGGTATCACAGACCAAGGTGCTGAGTACTTTTCTCTTGAAACTCCTTTGTACCTATTGCGTAACATTTGTTTAAAAGCTTGAAATGTTATCCATTTGTCACAAAATCATGTATCATTCAATGACAAATTCATGTCATTGACAAACTTTTTTTGTTTGGTTAGTTCTCTTCATAGCTTTTGGACAGCATCACTGTGTAGAATACTTTTGTGTTCCAGACATCCCTCTCTTCTTAATATGAAACTTCGATCATGTAATACCTAACCCTTAAATATATCTGCTTTTGACTTTGTATAAAGTAGATTGTAATTGAAATTTTGAAAATTATTAACATCTACTTATTATGTATGCATTATGCAATTCAATGTAATCAGTGAAATGAACATAAATGAAAAATCTATATTCCACGATTGATGGGATAAACTTTCAATTTTATTTGCTCTCTATATCTCTATGCTGCTGAAATACCCTTAAATTTCAAAAACAGCAGGTTTTTCTCCCTTTTCTGTGATTTTTAACATTTTTTTAAATCCATTTAAATTCCAATTTTTTCCCATCTAAATCTCAATTTTTGAAAAGATCTTATCAGTTTGCCAATTATTCCCCAAAAGATTTTTGCTACTATACTTAAAACATTAGAGATTGTTTTCTCTTCACAATTGGGAGTGGCTACCTGAGAAATTTAATTGTTCTGTGTACTTGTTGTACTTGTATTAGAACAAATTTTTACTGCTTCTTACTGTGGAAATCAAACAAGTTTTTTTGGTGTTAGATTTCAGAAATTTGTATTTAATATTTTTTTGGCAAATTTTTCTTTCAAGAATTTTTAGATTTCATATTGAAGGTTTAACAATTAAATTTTGGTTACAAGATTCACCAAATTTTTTCAGATTTTGGATCATAGCATTGGTGTCAAAGCATTTAGGCTCATAACAATGAGGACTAATTTGAACAGCCTTCCATGATACCCATATTCTCATATCTATTTATCCCTCCTTATGTCTTTAGCTCTTATTTTATTGCTACTGCAAATTTGTACTTATGTTTGTGATGGAATAAAAGACTGCTTTTAGATCACAGTCAGGCCAGACGCCATATTGATGTATGAGACTCCCCTTGTGAAACGCATCAACATGGGAATTTCCTTCCATTTACCTATATATTACTTAAATGTTGTAAGTCTCAAGTGATTCACAAGCAGCATTTATGAATACCTCTTACATTTTGTAGGGGAAAATCTGGTTTTTTTGGTCATAAACTGTTGTCAGTTCTTATTAACTTCCCTTTTGAATTCGCTGTTTCTCTTCTTGAATGGCCATTGCTTCCAAATTCCTCTTGTAGGATTCATGATTTCCTGATAGTTAACACTATGCATCCTCACTTGCACTTGCACCACTGGATCTTCATGCTTCTTATTTTCAAATTCAGTGTTTCTTGCTTGATCAAGTTGAACATGTGAGTCCCTGTCAACAATTCTTCATGCATATCTCCATCTCCCTTCTGTTCTTGGATAGCAAGTGTAAGCTGATCCTCTCATCTCTCCTACAATTTCTCAGAAACAACAAACATTTTGAATTATTCAAACATCATGTTTTTAATATTATCCTCTAGAGGGACGGTGGGCCTAGCTCGATTGGCTAAATCATCCTGTTGCAGGCAAAAGGTCACGAGGTCTAGTCTCCCCACTGTCCCCATGGTACCGGAGGGTGTGTCGCGCCAGTGCCACCAGTCACATGAAAAGAGTTTACCAGACGCACTGCAGTTTATAGGGGGACGGATACCCGACCGATTCCTGCAGTCTATAAAAATATATATATATATATATATATATATTATCCTCTAGATAATCTTTTCAAATTCTTTGCATGCCTTTTTCAACTATTATTATCCATGAACAACTTATCTTGCTAACAATCTTGTTGTAGACTTTGGTCAATACCTGCAAAATTCTGAAAAGGATCCTCATTATGGCCCTCATATGGGACTGCATCACCTGCCATATGTAAATATTCATCTGAAAACTTAGGTTGTCCTTCCTTTCCTCCCACGGTACTGATCATTGCTTCAAGATATCCATCTCAGTCCCCACTTCTCATGGCTTAACTACTTGCTTCCAGCCTCAAAATCCCAACACCACGACCCACCACAAGATCATACAGTTGGAACTGGCAGAAAACTAAAACAATGTTATGCCATCTAGTAATCCCTTTTGTGTCTTTTTAGTTTGTTTAAACCTTATTCAGTGGTTTTTTATTCCAAGATACTTTTTCCTTTAGTTTTAGTTTGCCACAAGCTGGCATAGCTCACTGAAATTGAACAAAGAAAGTTCACCTAAATCATACAGTGAGTTGATCTTGTCTGTCAGAATTCAATATAAGCTGAGGCCAAGTGAAGTCATGTTGTTTAAAGTTGAAAAATCTTGATATAGATCATGCAGAAGCCTTACCTAAATGGTTTTGTTGTGCATTATATGTTATAAACACCAAAATTGATTGAATTGAAGACATGAAATAGGACTACATAAAGGGGTAATCATGTGACACCCACATGGTGTTCAAAGTTCACCTTGCTAATTGATACAGATAGCTGGTCTATAACTCATGTTGAAAATCTGTATTGTCCCGTTTCAAAATAAGTCAATTTACATTTTGAGAAATTTTCTCAGCAACCTGAAACATGGCATGTTCAGATTTAAAAGCCATCCGTCCAAGGCAAGAAGGTAATTCGCTAATACATAAACTAGTTGCAAGGCAGGTAATTAAAGGAGCTTAAAAAATGGGACTTAAACTAAGATATCTACGATTGGGTTTAGAGAATGATTAAATTTAAATTAAAAATATAATTTATCATAAGTCAAAGGGTATATGAAGGGTTGTATCTCATGAAGCAATAAGATATATAAAGGAGATCATTTAATGAGAAGAGGGGATGAATCAAATTGGGAATAAATATTATTTGACTTTGCAAGTAAATATTACAGCCAAATAGAACGAAAACCCTCCAAGGAAAATTAAGAGATTTAAGGACGAAAACCCTTAATATCTCCTATCAAGTTAATGGATGAAAATCCATAACTTGTCTAGATATCAAGGACAAACATTTAAAGAAAAATAGCTGCAAATTGGAAGAAGAAACCTAGCAGAAAATCAAGATAAGATTATTTTCAGAATAATGTCAAAAGTGAAAAATTTGGATATTAGAATAAAATTCATTATTTTGATTAAGTTATATTTAAAAATAAAAATGCAATTATCATTTTAGAATTAGGAATATTGTTTCAAGGCAAAAATAAGAAATGTTCTAGAAAGGGGCATTACAAATGGTATTAGAGTTTTGATCCTGCTAGTGTACGGGGTAAAGCTAAAATGTTGGATACATTCTAGTCAAAAAGACTTGAAGGTCTACAAAAGGAAGAAAGCATGGGTCTTATGCAAGAATTATTGTACAAACTTAAGGCCCCTAAATTATTAGCCGATATCAAAGTTTGTCGGATCATGCAAAAGCTTGTGTTCCCTTTGATGAGAACTTGGAGGCACTCGGGTACAAGTTTCCCAACAAAAGAGATCTATATGAATAGATAAGAAAAATGGCTAAGGAAGATATCAAGGAGCAAGATCCAAGAGAATCATTAATTACAGTAGAAGATAAGTTAGAATCAGAATCACAAGAAGTTGCTAAAACCAAAGAAGAAGAAAAGCCAATATTTTGTGTCGAAGATGTGTCAACAATTGCAAATGATATCCAAGAAACATCCATTCATTTTTCAGGTATGGAAGTAATTGATCCATGTAAAAATGATTTGCAAGGTATGGAAACGATTGGACCATGTGATGATGATGTGCAAAATATTATTTATGCTATTGTGAAGAATTATTTGTCTAAGATTGACCCCCATGAGAAGGAATTGCACATTTATCAAGAAAACTCCATGATGATACATACCAACTATATGGAAGTTAACCAGGAGACATTCAAACTCCCTAGTTCCAAGACCAATGGGCTTGTTGATGGGTTAGTTTGTAGTCATGAGAAGGAGACTTTTGGTTTACCTCTTGGGAAGACCAACATGGACATTGAAGAACAATGGATGCATTCACCGCGTTGTCATCACACAACACTTTAAGTGAAAATAAATATAGTCACCGCAAGGAGCTTGATGCTAATTGAAGTAAAAGATATAACCTATAGTAAGGACACCTCGATCCCTTTACTCAAATACAAAATCGGCTTTGCACAAAGAAGTGGGATCCTGGTATTCACAAAACACCCACAATTCATCATAGCAAAGGATGCAACATTATGATGTCATTTTGGATGTCAGCAATGACAATCAAGAGTTTGTATTTATTACCTAGGATCCTTGGTAGAAATGAAATAAGAGAAGAACTTTGTGATATTTTTGGAAACTCTCTGATTGGATTGGTTACAGAATGTGAAAATCTCGAAAGTGGACATAAACTTGGGCAATATTTACTCAGCAGAGAAACAAACAAACAAAAAAATTGCATTCCCTGTGACAACTCAATAGTTAATTTTCATGCATATAAACATAACAATGGACTAGACTCATATCCCCCTCGCCAGCAAAAGGCGGCATATAACTCCAACCAGTGCTAGTATGTCATGAGGTTAAGACATATCAATTATCAAGTAACTTGAGGTGTTAACCATGTTAATAAATCTTAATAATGTGGTCCAAGTTTAGCTCACTTTGTGTTAAAGGCTGCCCATATCTTCGCCCAAAAAATGCCAGGCACAAAAACGAAAAAAGAAATTGGCATATTCTCTATGATATCTCAGTAATTATCATTTGTGAATAAGATCACAGGAATAGCCCAGCTTCACATTCTCCTCACGTTAATAAGGAAGCAGATAACTCCATCCGACCTATAGTAAGGTTGGGGTATGATGATTAAAAAATCTTTAGAATATAGTCCAAACTTACGTCACATTTCATAATTGCCCGCTCGATAAGCTTACACGAGATTTACAAAGCACATAAATTCTCATTATTATAACTCGGAAGACAACATTAGATTAAAAATTACAGCAACAGTCTTTAAATTCTCTGTCTTCAAGCAAAGAATCCTTCGTCACAGGGCCTTCCACATGAAGGGCAATTATAACTCTCAGAAATGAAAAGAGCTATTAAAGATTTGAGCTTCCAAAGTGTATATAATATTGCAAGAGCTTTCTCGATAAAAAGAGCATTAAAGATATTGAGACATGAAAAGTTCGGATTATCCTTCATGACCCATCATCAGTTTAAATGACTTCAAAATAGATAACATTTGAGTTACCTCCATGGGCAAGCCTCCCTCCGAGCTTCGCATAAGAAGAAAGCTTAACATCCAAATCACCCTCAATTTTGCGGGCTTCCCTTCTCAAATCCTCCCATCTCACATCCACTGATTCCATTGTCTCCCCCATCTCCTCACGCAGCCCTAAATTGATTTCTTCTTCTTCTGCCCTAGCTGATGTGTATATGTCGAATAACCTGTAGAGCATATATCAATTGTGTTTAGCACGAAGCTTTGAAATCAATTAGAAAAACGATGTTGGAATAATTTCCTTACCTTAATACTATGGAGGATCTGGCAGAGCATTCATGGTGTATGTACTCGCAGATGTAAAAGATATTATACAATGGAACGAAAAGCCTGAGAATTATTTTTCAAATCAACATATTGAGGAATTTGCTGCGCAGTCATTATATTGGAGAATGCATTAAGATCTAATTTTGCTTTGGTCAAAATCCTTTGTTTTATATGTAGATGTGGAATTTATTTATTTCTCTCTTCTTAAGTCATTAGATGTTTGTATTTTTTAAATAATTAGTTTGGAGAGAGGATTTATTTCCCTTAGAAACATGAAAATGTAAATTAAAGAATACCCCATAATTTATGGGGAAAAAATTATGGGAAGTATGTCTATGTATTTATATATTAGCAATCACATATTGGTGTGCAATGGGCAATGGGTACGTGAAAAGTGTGGAAGGTCAATTAGAAAAAAAATTGGCCTATTTTTTGCATACATTTGCACAGTACACAAGGCTAATCGGTAGGCCATTTACCAAATGATGTTGTTTGTGCAACAAAGGTCTCAATGGATAAGTGATAGCTTCAAATCAAGTATGCATCCACTTACAGGGATCCAAACATGACTGAAACAAAACTATGAATTAGGAAGATAATCAGGCATCATTACTAAGAGAGTCGTGATATGTTTGAAATAGGGAGAGAGGGAGAGAGATAGGGATAGAAAGAGGGAAAGATAGAGGGAAGAAGAGCGAGAGAGAGAGAAAGAGAGAGATGGATATGGGGAAGGAGAGGGGTATGGAGTGAAGGAGAGGGAGAGATAAAGAGATGAGAGAGGGATAGATAGAGATGGAAGAGATACATATATAGAGATGGAGAGAGAGGGAGAGATAGAGATAAGAAGTGATATATAGAGAGAAGTAGAGAGAGGGAGAGATAACAAGATAGATAAAGGGGGAGAGATGGAAGAAGAAAGGTGGAGATAGAGATAGAGAGGCAAAGAGATATAGATATAAAGGTCTAGGAAGAGGTAAAGGGGGAGAGAGAGGGAGAGAGATGGATGGATAGAGAGAGGGATGCATGTCTATAGATAGAGGGGGAGAAAGGAAGATAGAGGTAGATGTGAAGATAGAGAGAAAGAAGGAAATAAATAAATGGAGAGATAGAGGAGAGATAAAGAGATAGATAGGGAGATAAAAAGGAAGAGATATAGAGATATAGAGGGAGAGGGAGAGAGAGAGAGAGAGAGAGAGAGAGAGAGATGGTGAGATAGAGTGATGAAGAAATAGATATATGAGGAGATATAGAGAGAAGGGGAGAGGGAGAGAGATATATAGAGAGAAAATAGAGAGAAGTAGAGGGGGAGAGAAATAGGGGAAGATAGAGAGTGAAAGATAGAGATATATGGGGAGAGAAAGAGAGAGAGAGATGGGAAGAGAAATGGAGAGAGGTAGAGATAAAGAGATAGATAGGGGGATAGGGAGGGAAAGGAGAAGGGAGCAATGGGGAGAGAAATACAGAAAGGAGAGAGAAGTAAAGAGATATAGAAAGAGAAAGTGATAGGAAGAGAGGGAGAGAGAGGAAGAGATAGGGATAGAAAGAGGGTGAAATAGGAAGATGGAGATAGAGTAAGAGATAAAGGAGATTGTAGAGACAAGTAATAGAGAGAGGGAGAGAGATAGACTGAAGGGGAGAGATGAAGATAGATATAGGGAGAGAGAAACAAGGCATGCGTGTGTGTGAGAGAGAGAGATATATATAGAGATAGAAATAGGGAGGGGGAAACATGGAGTGTGTGTGTGTGTGAATGAGTGAGAGAGATATATGGAGATAGAGAGAGGGAGAGAGATATATAAATAGATAGAGAGAAATAGAGATAGGATAGAGAAGTAGAGAGATATAGAAAGTGAGAGTGATAGGGAGAGAGGGGTAGAGAGGGAGAGATAGAGAGATACATATATTGGGAAAGACAGGGGGAAGAGAGAGAGAGAGATGCATGAAGAGGTGAGGAGAGAGGTAGGGAGAGAGGTAGAGAGGATGTCACGTCTCAGACTTTGATGTTGTTTTGACCATGACTTTGTGAGATTTATTATATGAATTATGATACGTGTTAGAGCAATATGATATAATACAATGCTTTGGTGTATGGAAATGTAGGAAAATATTTGTTTTTAGAATTATGAGTGCATTTTATTTTTAAAAATATACAAGATAGAACAAAATAGGAGTGTTGATTTAATTATTGCTTAAATTTATACTTCTATATTGGTTACTAATACACTTTCGTTGTTGCACGCCTGAGTGCATTTGAGTTGCAGGTGGTCGAAGACCAAGAGTGTGATTGAGGAAAAGAAGGCTAGCTTCCCGATAGGGTAAAAGAGGAGAAGCTCTCGATCACACACACAACACCTAAAAATCATGTAGTTGCATTTAGGCCATGTCTGTTTTCAATGTGATTGTTTAAATTGATTACATGGTTTGAATAAGTAATTGATAAATATATATATATATATAACATAGAAAAATTAAAATATAATTTAATTATCCATAAAAGTTGTGAAAAGATTATGGTTTATTTTATTTAGTTTATTCCATTTATTTTTGTGCAATAAAAAGGAAAATCTGATTTAAATTAGGAAATTAAAAATAAAGTGAAAAATATTATATTTACATATAATATGGAAGAAATAATTGGTTTGCATATTAAAAGGTGGAGATATCTTTGTTTGCATATGTTTTAAAAACCTTAGTCCAAAATTGGGAGAAATGAACAGCCCCGAGAAAACTTTGGGCTCTGGGGAAATTCTCCTTAAAAACCAACAATGTTGTTGGCAAGTGGCGACCTCTGGATTTTGCATGTAAAATTTATCTGTCATTTGGAAATACTCTGCATGATCTTCGGAAGGAGGAATAAAGCTTTAAGGGAGAAAATATAACATTATTCAGACACATAACCAGAGCTCTAGAAGAGGGAGACAAGAAGGTAATACTGGGCATCTGCACTGGAGAAAACTGCCAGGTTATTTTCCATTCCTTGTTTTCAATCAGTTTAAATTGCAGTAAGAAATTGAAGAAATGAAATGCATCATTCTATGAAAATGATTACAGATATCTGAGAAATCTTTTCCAATTTTATTTTTGAATCTGGGTAATAGCCTTCTTCTCATTGTTGCATTATAGAAAGAATACCCAATCTCTTTCTTCCAGATTAGGGTTACATTCTGTTGCAAAAGCTGCAAATTATTAAACTGCTCTCAATTATATTTGAAAACATACATAAATATATATATATATACATATATATATGCACAGGAATCTGTATTCCCGTGCATATATACATATATATATATGCATATGATCTTGCAAGAACAACTTTCACCAGAAATTAATTCAAAATTCCTTTGAAATAAATTTAAATGCAGTATAATACTGGGCAAAATATTTCTTTTGTGTTATGAAATTGTTTAACTATAGGGGGAAGGGGAGGGATTTTAATCCCTAGCCCTTCCCATAGGAAGGGCACGGCTCTGTGGGGAGGCTCGCGCCCTCCACAGGCCGCGGCCTGTGGAAGGGGCGCGAGCTCCTCACAGCCCGCGCCCTCCCCATGGGAGAGGCAAGGGCTTCCTGCACCCTTTGTGGTGCTCAACACCAGTATGAAACCCTGTATAATACTTTTATTCTGTGTGCACAGCCAGAAAACGTGAGAACAGTTATAAAAATCAGTATTTCTTTCTTTAAAGCATATATATATATATTTACACTCAGCTGTATATGTATTTATATACACTCAGCTGTATATGTATATATACATATATATATTCATACATATATACATAAATGCAAGTTTGAACAGGAAAACCATCTTCAGAATGTGATATGATTTCTGTCAAAAATACACAAACATCTCAGTAATTGGAAGCTGGAAATATGAACAAAAGAAAGTACCTCTGAGAAAACATGTAAACTGAAATTCTTCTTGATCACATTGTCATATACTCACATACAGATGTACATTCCTGAATAATAGTATACATTATAAAATTCGAATGCAAGTTTTTCTTTCAAACCTCTGTTATTCCGAATGAATTGCCCTGTTTCTGTATATTACTAATAACCAGAAACCTGTAGTAAATTGAGAATTACTCTTTCAATCAGCTTGAATTTGGAAGAGTAGAAGTATATACATAAATCTGTGAACATTGTTTCATACAAAAGAATTAATTAATTCCTCTACTTGTGTTTGTACACTGATAGAATCATGACATACATGCATTTTTTTTACATTTTCAAGAGAGTAGCTTGGAGTAAAAACATAGTCCTTTACCAAATCAGAAAAGAATTACTTACAAAAGAGTAGATGCAATCTTACTACTGAACTTACAACCTTTCTTTTCTTTTGTCCAATGTAATTCAAAAGATGTTATGAAATTCTCATTTGAAATTCTTTTAGAATCAATTGAATGCATGAAACATGTATGGAAAATGCACAACTTTCTGCTTCTGTACTTTATTATACTTTACTTTGGTAACTTCCGGGACAGGATGCCGAAGGTGGACCCACAGAGACGGTAGTTTTACCTTTTCTAAACTACCATTTGCTTGTCTTACTTATGCTTGGCCAAGCACTTGTACCATTGAAATAGATGGATTCGTTTAAAAGCCTAGAAATGTATATGTATTTGAGTCTCTGCCACCTCCTGTTGCAAGAAATATGTTTTCTCATGTTAGAAATGCATATAGGCATCGGGCATGCATCGAGAGTTCCCTCCTGTTTTATTGTGTCAGGTTGCTAGGCTCCTTTATGCAGGGCCAGGGATTCCTTCGAGTTAGGAAGGAACCCGGGGAAGTCATGTACTTCGTGGTTGGGCGGAAAAGGCGCCTGAATCACACTCTTGGCCCTAGCTCGCAAGCAGACCGATGGTGTCACGGCGGTTGGAGGTTCAGAGTTTTATTTGCTATTGATGAACTTGTGTAACATTCTGGAATGGCTTGTATAGCCCCATTGTATATGTATTTGTATTTGACATTCATTGTTGAAACTTTGAAATAGAAGTATGGCATGAAAGAATCTAATGTAACATTGATATGTAGAATTAAAGTTTTATGACGTAGCATTGAATAAGATGTTTCTATTGGAATTATTGATCTCTTCCGAGTATGGATGAATATGTATATATGAAAATTCATTGATGTACTTTTGCCATGTGCATAGTCTTGATAAATTACAGTGTTATTATTTATATACATAAAATGCCAATTTAATTCTCTTTTATTGAGCTCATTTTGGAAGTTTTTATGAATGATATTAATTACTTGAAAACCTTTTTGAAACGGATTGAACAATTGAAAATGCCTTTGCTTTTAATTTTCCGAGCGCTACAGAGGAAGATAGAGATAAAGATGGAGATTCAGATGGAGATATGGATTAATATATAGAGAGGGAGAGAGAGGGAGAGATAGAAGGAGAGAAAAAGAGGGAGAGGGGGGAATAGAGATAGAAAGGAGAGACAAAGAGAGAAAGAGAGAGATGGAGAGATAGAAAAATAGAGGGAGAGAGGGGGGATAGAGGGGGGCACAAATAGGGATAAAAAAAAGAGAGTAAGGGAGAGAGAGATAGGGGGAGAGAGAGAGATAGAGAGAGGAAAATGGAGAAAGATACAAGGGAAGACAAATATAGAGAGAAATAAGGGAGAGAGATGAAGAGAGTGATTGAGATATAATAAGAAACATAGAGATAGAGGAGACAAAGATATAAAGAGCTCTCTCTCTCTTTTTCCCACCCCTCTCTCTCTCTCTCTATATATATATATATATACACACACACACACACACACACATCTTCCTTTCTTTCTCTTTTTATCCCTTTGCTTCTCTATATCTTATCTCTATCTCCCTCTCCCTACTCTCCTATCTTTCTTCTCTTTATCTATTTCCCTCTTTAAGTGTGCAACGGGTACATTGAAGAGTTCTTAAAGGTGAATTATCATATCCTTAATCAAATGATATGCTACCTTGAGGATAACTCCCTAGGGACACATGATATCCTTGGATTGTTGGCACGAAACAACTAGTCAAAAGTTAGTTTCTCTCTTTCTCACTCTCTCACTCTATAACTTTTAATTTAGATTTTAAGTTGAGAGAGAAAGAGAGAGAAAGAGAGAGATTAAGAGATGATGAGAAACATATAGAGATAGAGACTAAGACAAAGATATAAAGAACTCTCTCTCACACTCTATATACACACACACACACACATATATATATATATATAAAGAGAGAGATGTATATGTATATATATGCATATACACATCTCTCTCTCTCTCTCTATATATATATATATATATAATCTTCCTTTATTTCTCCTTTTTCCTCTCTATATATTATCTTTATCTCCCTCTTCCTTCTCTCTTCCTCTCTTTTCTCTCTATTTATTTTCCTCCTTAAGTGTGCAATGGGTACACTAAAGAGGTCTTAAAGGTGAGTTATCATATCCTTAATCAAATGACATGCTACCATGAGGATAAATCCCTAGGGACATGTGTTATCGTTGGATTGTTGGCATGAAACGAATGATCAAAAGTTAGTTTCTCCCACTCTCTCATTCTATAACATTTAATTTAGATTTTAAGTTCTCAAATTATTTTATTATGTAAATTAAAATACGAATTCAAAATACAATTATTTTACAATAATTAAAATTTTAATAAGACAATTAATTATAAATTAATTCTAATAAGTATTAATTATTATTTATTTATTTTTATTTGTATTTTTAAAAGTATTAATTTTTTTGTAATTTCATAAGAAGACATAAATAATTAAAACAAATTTATAACTTAAATCTAACTTAAATATTAAAATAGAATAAACTATATGCAAAGTCAAAATATATCAAAATGCAAATATAAATATAAATAATAATTAAAAAAATTAATAATAAATAATAAATAATAAACTTATTAAGTTAATAAATAATCAAATAAAAAATAAAACTATTTTTTAAATTTATTAGAATTGAAATATTAATAAAATATAATTCTATTTTTTCGTTTCAATCTTATCAGCTTCTTTTCTTTTCTTTGTTTTTTTTTTAATATATATATTTTTAAATTGTTAAATTTATTTTAAAAATAAAAATAGACATTTATTAGAATTAAAATATTACTAAAATATGATTCTAGTTTTCATTTCAATCTTATCAATTTATTTTCTTTTCTTTATTTTTAAAGTAAAAAGCCTACTTTTAAATTGTTAAATCATTTTAAAAATAAAAATAGAGAATGACAAGAAAAATATGGACGATTGAGATTAATTGCATCTTCTTTCATCATTCTCATTAATTCTCAATTGTTGATTTCAAAAAAATAGGTCATCCATTTCATATAAGGAATGTCTTTGACATATTAACTATAAAATGTTAGGGGTCGTTAAGGGGCTTGATTGGGATAAACCAACAGAAAAAAAGGACAAGGTGGTTGCTTGGGAGAAGCTGAGCGAGGGGTGGTGGAAAGTGAATTTTGACGATGCCTTGAAGGGTAACCCAGGACCGTCAGGAGCTGGTTTTTTAATAAGAGACTAGTTAGGCAATGTGATTGCTCTTGGAGCGAAAAAGTTAAGGGAAGGAACTAATAATTTAGCGAAGGCTACAGCTGCTTTGCTGGCGGTGAAATTGAGTAAGAAATTGGGTGCCCCAAAACTGCATTTAGAAGGTGACTCCTTGATCATTGTACAAGCTATAATGAAAGGAGGTGTGGGAGCTTGGCACCTACAAAATGCCATAGAAAAAATCAAAGAGGAGTTGTTTTTCGTTTGAAGATTATGAGGTAAGTCATATAAGGTGAAGTGGAAATGTAGAAGCGAATGTTCTTTCAAAGTGGGCAATAAATTTTAGAATGGTTGGGGAGGTAAAAGTGGAAGACCTGAGAAACTTAATTTTTTTTGAATAAATTTAAGTTTCAATAAAAGGTGGCAGGGTGGCGAGGGAGGAGAGTAAATGAAGTGAGAGAGTTTTTTGTTTTCGAGGGTAAGGACGAGTGGTTTGAAGACATGGGAGGTGGAGTAAATGGGAGTACAAGCTTAATTAGATTGGCAGCAGGCAGAGGCATGAAGCTCTTTAATGAGGCATTGTTCATCATTATTCGCTTGTGTGTAGAACAAGCATTCAGTAAATAGGGTTTTTGGCAGTGCATCTGCTGTGCGGAAGTTGGTAGTGTTGGTGGTTTCCCAGAATCAAAGATGGACGCAGGATTCACTCTTCGCTCAAAGAGGCAATTGAATCCATTCTTTGGTGAAGCCATGGACCAGCGGTTGGAAGGTTTGTTTCTGGTAGCAGACGGGCGACTGTTTCAAAGTGTTAGGCTGATAATTGGAGAAACCTTTGGTAGTTTGATTCACAGATACAAAAAAATATGGATATATATTCCTTAATTGTGGTGTAGGGTCTTGACCTGGGTGAGCAAATTGAAACCATCAGAGAAGTGATGGGGTTAATTGTTCATGAGGATTTTTTAGTTGGGTTGGACTCGTTCATGGAGCGAGTAGTGCCAGATGCGGGTGTGGATTTTAGGGAAGGAATTGTAGAGGAGGGGGTTGGTGATGAGGGTTTGGAGCCATTTATCTGTGGACCTAAAGATGCTCACAAGAACCAGTGCAAGGAGGAGGCGCGTTGTGGATGGCAAGCTCTAAAAAAAATTTATAGGCACCTTGAAAGTGGAAAAATGTATTGCACAAGCCAAGGGAGGTGACTAGAAGCTGAAAGTGGAGGAGCAAGAGGTAGGGCAATGAAAGGAGAAAGGAAAGAAACGTGGAGCGATGAAGGGTAGTTTGGTTAGGAGGGCTTAAATCAGGTGTAGTTTTTAGTTTATATGCTATTCAAAGTCAGTCTGAGGTTAGCCAGTGTTATAGATTTTTTTTTTATCGACGGTCTAGGGTTTTTGCTAGTGCGAATTGGAGAGTATGTTTATAGTTGTTTATCATAATCAATTGTAGTTATCTAGAACTGAAGATTTTTCTCTACATGTTTAGATGCTTTTGTGTTAGGGTGGAATATTTTTTTTGGTGGGTGATAACAGAACTTATGAAATGTAATATTTTTATTTTCAGTAATATAATATAAATCCAATTACTGACCCAAAAAAAAAACTATAAAATGTTAGGAGTATATTAGCAACATGAGCGAGAGAGGGCAGATTAGTAATGGGGAGGTGCACATAGGAAAGGCATATTGCAACAAAGGAAGATGGTGAATTAAGGGAGAGGAAGGCAAGCTAAAAGTAAGAAGGATGCATGATGCTAAAAAAAATATGATTTTTTTGAAAGACAAATAAGAGTTGGGAAAAAAATTTAGGAGGTAGAAAAAGTAGTACATGAAAAGGGGTGCAAAAGGAAAAACTATATTTGTATATCAACATTTAATGTTAATATTTATGTCTTTGAAGAAATATTGAATATAAGAATTCTAAATTAAATGTTAGAGATATCGATAGAGGAGCTCAAAAAACTATGATCATAACCAAATTCATTAGAATGTGACCTATAATAGAAAAAATAAAATCATGGATGGGATAATGTATTGGGTTGATTGTTCAAGACAAACAATAGTTTTTTGGATTTAAGAATTTAATAAATTACTTTTTAGATAAAAGATTGAAATAAAATCCTCAAAGGAGACATAATTTATGGGGAATGTGAGGATGTTTATTTAAGCTTGGTCATTGGGATTTGATCCACAAATAGAGCTAGTTGGGGAAATCTCATTATGGTTCAAATTATACAAACTAATGGAAGAATATGGGTTAGAGAAGGTGTAAGAGGAAATAGGAAATAATATAGTAACGTACTTATTTGAGTCTAATTCTATGAGAAGGAATAAATTGGAGACCTATGCCCACATATTTTTCAAGATTGATCTTAACAAACCCATTATACAGGCTATGAGATTGGTCTCTTCTATGGGCAATTGAATGCAAAAATTAGACTATGAATGCTTGCTTTCTTGTTATGTACCTAGGGATATGATATTATAATGTATTTAGGTGGATGGAGATGCCAACATGTGGTGTGCATCCCTTAAGTAAGTTATATCAGGTCATATAGACAACCTATGTAATTAATTATATTAAGTGATGAGTAGGCCTTCATTGGGATTACCCCTCCATTACCTTATTAGGAGGGGGTCTATATAAAGGAGGTGATTATCATTATAAGAACATGTTTTGAGTAAGGTATTATTTTTGGGATTTCTTAAAGAGATAAAATGTAGTGGCTTCTTTCATAAGGAATGTTGTACTATGTTACACTACCTTAAGGGCCTATTCTATTTTTGAATATATTGGATATTATGGTATATTGGCCCAAAAAAATCTATTATTATATGTAATTATATTATCAAGTGGTATCAAAGCTATAGTTTGGGCAAAGGTGAGGATAATACCCCAATTTTTGAAGCTTCACCTACATCTTTCAAATAGCTACAATATTTTGCTCATGTTGGAGGATTATATTATAAGAGAAAATCCACAATCAGGTTACGATCATCAATATTGAGTGAATTATTACACTTTTATGATTTTTTATAAATTTTCTATTTAGGTCGCAAATCAAGGAATTTTTCTAATAATTTTGCATCCCTATAGATCTTGCCCAAATTCATCAACGATTTTTTTTTTTTTAGGTTAAAAATATTACAAAATGATCCAACAAAATTGGGTATGTGGTACAAATTTAGAAACCCTAGTTTCAATGGGGTTCCTTGATTTTGATGGAAGTGGAAATACATTAGAATGGTAGCACACATATAAAAGAGTTTGTTATAAAAGTATAATATGGGATACACATTTTCTATTATACTTAAAAGGCAAAGTTGAACAATGGTATGCACCATTGTGTAAGGATATTTCTTCTTTGGGTTAACTAGAATGTGCTTCCTTACATAGATGGGATCAAGAAGAAGAAGAAGAAGGGAATGGAGAAGGAGGAAGAGGAGGAGAGGAAGGAGAAGGAGAAGGAGGAGAATATGAATAAAAAGATGAAGGATTGGAAGATGGAGAAGAAAAAGGAGAGGAAGAAGGAGAAGAAGGGGAGGAGGAGGAAGAGAATAAAAAAAGGATGATGAAGAGAAGATAAAGGATATAGGTACATCCACTTTAGCTCCAAGGGAGGAAATTTTAATCTTTTTAATTTTATGGATCTATTCAAAAGGAAAAAGTTATTGTTTTTATTTAAACCCTAACAGTAAGTATAACTTCCTTAGCATGGAATTAGCTAAGAAATTATAGCTACAATCAAAGCATATCAAGGATAGTCAAATAGCAAGTAAAAATATATATTTTTTTAAATATTTGATGCTCTCCATTGAGAAATATGTTTTACATTCAAAATTTTATGCTTTGGATATGGATGAGTTTGATATTGTTCTTGGTTATCATTGGTTGGAATCCTTGGGAATAATAACATTAATGTGTAAAATAAGTTCAAGAAGCTTTGATATAGGAGGGGAAAAGTTAAATTATAGGATATTATACTTAATGAAGTCCAAAGGAAAGTAAAGGTCAAGTAGGTTCGAGAATCTATTGGAGATTGCATGAATGAATCAAAGGACATACAATAAGAGCAAGATGTAGAGACAAAGAGGAGACAAGTAATTCTCTTCACAAGCCAACAAAACTAGTTACAAAAAAGGGTGAAGAATTACAAAAGGTTTCAATAATAACAAAGGGTGCTATATAGGAATCCAAATTATTGTGAGGGTCAAAAATCATGGAGGCATGATAATACATGGAATCAATACACTAATCATTATGGATTTACATGGAAACAAAGTAACAACTAAAAAATCTATTGGCATCATAGAAGTAATGATTATTCATAATAAAAAAGGACTTACTCTAACAAGGAATGGGATTATATGGGTGTAGAAAAATATGGATCAAGGATGGGATCTAGGTACCATCGAGCTAAAACTACTATGAAGATCAACTATGGATGGTTGGATGATTGGTCATGGAAACATTTTTGTAATGAATTACGACAATCATACTATATGGATTATTCTCATGTGTTTGGGGACGAAACATATCAAGGAGGGATGAAATTTTAGGTACACAAGAATATGATATATTATAATGTATTAAGGTGGATGGAGATGCCAACATGTGACACATATCCCTTAAGTTAGTTATATTGGGTCATGCAAACAACTTATATAATTAATTATATTGGGTGATGAGTAGGCCTTCATTAGGATTACCCCTCTATTAGATTATTGGGAGATCTATATAAAAAGAGGTGATTATCAATATAAGAACATGTGTTGAGTATGGTATTATGTTTGGGATCTTCTAGAGATACAAAATGAAGTGGATTCTTCTATAAGGAGTATTATATGGTGTTATCCTACCTCAAAGGTTTATTCCAAATTTCTCCATATATTGGATATTAAGGCATCTTGGCCCACAAAAATATCTTAATTGTGGTGTGTGATCTATGTTTTACATTGCTTTGTTGCAATTATTATATGTAAATATATTATTTAAATCTAACTCTATAAGAAGGAACTAGTGATCTATGCCCACATATTTACTAAAATTGATCTTAACAAACCCATTAGATGTAATGAAACAACTTGCACAATAATAATATATTTCAAAATATGTTGCAAATACTCGATAATAATATGCCACTTCGAGGGGATAACATCCTAATATACTTCAAGTGGGATACCTCCAATAGTCTTCAATAAGAAAACAATGCTCAACATGATGATAATAACCTACGTATACCTCCTATATATACCATACTTATTCCTAAGATATCACCTAGATCGACCTAGATAACCCTATATAATTCTTAGGCTCACCTAAATAGCCAAATAACAATATAATAATGATAATATGACTTAATTAAGAGTTAATATAGGCACAAGTTGAATACTCATAACACTATACACACTATAGGAGTAGCGGCATAACATTTCCCTCCTCTTTACAAAAGCAGTGTCCTCAATGCTAACTTTTTATTTTTCTTCTTCTTCATCTCCTTTTTTAATTTTGCTTCTTCTATTGTTGCTTCTTGTTCTTGTTCTTCTTGTTCCTGCTCTTGTTCTTGATCTTTCTCTTTCTCTTTCTCTTGTTCTTATTCTTGATCTTTCTCTTTCTCTTGCTCATGTTCTTGTTCTTTCTCTCTTTTTCTCTTTTTCTTATTCTACTTTTTCTTTTTCTTTATATTCTTTTTCGTGGCTACTTTTTGTTGTGAAGAAGTTCTAGAAAGATAATTTTGCAATAAATCACAAAAATGAAGTTAGAATACTCTAAAAAAATTATGTAACTTACCAAGGCCTAGATTGTACTTTCCTAAAAAAATCTCCTAAAAATTAGGTGTTTTGCAACCTTGAGAGTGAAATTGTTGGAACCCTAATTTTATGTTAAATCACTTAATTATGATCCAATTACTCTAAAAATTTTATTGTAGGTGCCTCCCTTGCTTCTTCAAAAACTCATTAAAAATTAGGAAGAAATTCAAAAGGATTTGGAAGATATGTGATTTCCAAACAAATTAGGTAGAACCTAATTCTACTCTAATTCCTCTAAAGTATAGAGTATAGATACTTGAATATGCTCTTCAAAAACCCTTTAAAAATTAGATGAAAATTCACTAAAATTTGGGAGATAAGCATTTCACAAAATGACCTCCAAAATTGAAAAAAATGACTTGTCGTCGCTGTGCCAAGATCATGCTCTGATACCACTTTTGATAAAAACAACTTGCATAATAATATAATTCAAGATATGTTGAAAATACTTGATAATAATATGCCACTTCGAGGGGGCAACCTCCTGTGTAAGGGGAATATGGATCATAGAATTAATAACAATGAATGAATTCAAATCAATTTAAAACAAGATAACAAGACCCACTTACCCATGAAATGTAATTGCAAAACTTAAGAAGATCCAAACAAGCAAGGTTAGCATAAAAAAATGAAACACAAAATAAATTCAAAAACTACAATCATACCATCCCATGGTTGAGTGTATTTGTGTTGAAGATGGATGTTGGATTGTTTGATTCAACACAAAGCCTCTATGATTGCAAAAGCTTGATAAGAGGATGATCTAAAATGCAAGGATATGTTTGCTTAATTTACTTCAATAATCAATCTGACATGAAATTTCCATAAATTCTCTAGATTAATTATGAGATGGATGAGGGTTATTTTATAGATTTTAGGAAATTGAATCAACGGACTAGATTAAGAGGTGTCGATTTAAGATTAGAGGCTAAGAATGAATGAGAGGAATTGATTGCCTAGTTAATTGATTGCAATTGGCTCCAAGATTCCAGTTAACTAGTTACATGAGATATTGATTGAATAGTTAAGTCGATTGATCAAAAGACTTGCAGTGAGTGGGAGTTAAGATAATTGATTGATCAAAAGAGTGGTTAGTCAATATCAATTGACTAGGAGAGAGTGTTGGTTAAGTTTTGAGGAAACAATGCATGATATAATTAATTAAATAATTGGAGGAATGTGCAAGATAAGTTTGAAATAGAAGATGAGTTTACTTTTTGCATGATCGAGGAATTAATAATTAATTAAAATAATTAATTAATTGAGGAATGTGCAAAGATAATATTGATTAATAAATAAAAGTTTATTTTTTAATGGATTATGTTTCAAATAAGTTAAGTCAAGATATTTCGAAGGGAATTAGGATAATTAAATAATTAAAGATAATTATTTAATATTAGAAGAACAATTTAAGTTAGTTTTTTGCACGAGGAAATAATAATTAATTATTAGTGCATGTACAAATGAGGATAAATAAATAAAATAATAAACTTTATTTATTTAGAAGATGGCTTAAGTTAGGTAAATTAAATAATCAAAATAATCACTTAATTTAGAGATGTGTGCATGACTAATTAAATAATTAAAAATAATTATTTAACTATAGAAGAAAATACATTGAGACTTGGTGGAGCCACCCTTTCATGTGGTCGAATAATAGAAAGGGTAATCACCTTATTCAGGTTCGATTGGATAGGGTCCTTGTCTCGGCCGGTTGGGACCTTGGATACAATGCGTCCCTTGCCTCCCTCCCAGGACTATCTCTGACCATAGTCCTATCCTCCTTCAGTGGTCGAACAAGCCGTTTTTGGGCTCACACCCTTTTAGATTTGAGATTATGTGGATGTCTCACCAAGATTTTAGAAAATACATTGAGACTTGGTGGAGCCACCCTGTTCAAGGATCGACAATGTATAGAATATCCCAAAAACTGGAGTTTATTAGAAAAGAATTCAAAGGTTGGTCCAAGGCGACTTTTGGTGACTTCTTCAAAAATAAAAAGATGATCAAGGATAAGCTTGAGGGGATCCAAAAGCTTATGGCCTCGTGCCACTCTCTGCAACCTTTACATGTTGAAGAGGAAAATTAGAGGAAAAAGTGGAAGGATATTTTAAGTAAAGAAGAAATATACTGGAAGCAAATATCAAGAGTCCAATGGCTAAAGGAGGGTGACAAGAACTCCTCTTTTTTTCATAGGATGACCAACAGACATAAGAAGAGAAATACCATCAAGGGTCTGATGAATGACTTTAATCAGGAAGTCAAGGAGGCTAACAAAATTAGGGAGGTTGTTGAACAATATTTTAGACATATCTACTCAAATTTTGGCAACTCCCCTTCTGTTGAGCTACAGGTGAGGCTCCTGGGACACCTCCCGCATGGTATAAGTGAGCAAAAAAATCTTCAACTTTGTGCCCCTGTGACTGAGGAAGAGGTTCAGATTGTTGTGTTTGCTATGGGATCCTACAAAGCTCTGGGACCTGATGGTTTCCCCTCGACTTTCTTTCAAGAATATTGGGACATTTTCAACTATGATGTTACCAGGGTTGTTAAAGACTTCTTCAGGACTGGTAAATTGTTAAAGAAATTGAACAATACTTTTATTGTGCTAGTCCCTAAAGTGCAAGATCCTAAGCACATGACTGACTTCAGACCTATAAGTCTATGTAACATTGTTTACAAGATTTTTTCCAAAGTCCTTGTCAACCGATTGAAGCCTTTATTAGACAAAATCATTAGTAGATGTTAGAATGGGTTTGTGCCAGGAAGACAAATCCTGGATGCTGCTATTATGACTCATGAAATAATTCATTCTATGGAGAAAAGCAAGAGCCAAGGTATGGCTTTCAAACTTGACATTTCTAAAGCCTATGATAGGGTTAGATGGAAGTTTTTGTATTCATTCCTTGCTAAGTTTGGTTTCAATGATAGAGTGATTGGTATCATTAGAGAGTGTGTGGAAACTGTCTAGTATTCGGTGTTGTTCAATGGGATTCCTTGGGGGTTCTTTAAGGCAAGAAAAGGGCTTAGGAAGTGGGACCCCCTTTCTCCCTACCTATTCATTATGGTGGCTAAGGTTTTGGGGAGGAACTTTATATCCTTGCTCAACTCAGGGAAAATTCAAGGGATCAAAGCTGCCTCCACCCTCCCCCCCTCTGTTCTCCAACAATTTGTTGATGATACATTTCTTTTTGGAAATTCCTTAGTGATTGAAGCTAGAGAATGGAAATGCCTCCTCCAGGATTATGCTTGTGCCTCTAGTCAATGCATAAATTATAACAAAAGTAGTGTATATTTCTTCAACACTAAAGTTGATCTCCAAGCTAAGATTTTATCCATCCTAGGTTGTCTTAGTGCTTCTCTTCTGGGAGTCTACCTAGGTCTATTGCTTACTGTTAAGGAGGTGTCACAAAACTTTTGAAATAGTATTTTTGAGAGAATGCAAAAGAAACTTGTTGGTTGGAAAGGTTAACTTCTTAGTAATGTTGGTAAACTCCAACTTCTTAAGGCCTCCCTTCAAGGAATTCCGGTCTACTTCCTCTCTCTCTTTAGGATTTCAGGCTCCATGGTTGATAAGCTGGAAAGAATTCAAAGATCCTTTCTCTAGATGAGAGTGGAGGAGAAGAAAAGGCTAGCCTTGGTTAATTGGGACACTATCTGCCACCCCAAATGTCAAGGGGGCCTGGGGATCAGGAAGATCACCAATCTGAATAAAGCCCTTATTGCCAAGATTGGTTGGAGTTTGGTGCAAGAAAAGGCTGAATGGTGTAGAATAATGAAGGCTAAATATCTTAATTAGAGATTTTTTTGACCCTTGGACCTGATTGGTCTCCCTCCTAGGTCTAAAATTTGGAACAATATTCTTAAGTGTAGGTCCCTCTTGAAGGAAGGGGTCAGATGGCAAATTGGAAATGGGAGATCAATTAGGTTTTGGGAGGACAACTGGATTGGGAGCAGACCCCTTGCTGATAGTCATTTTAATATTTTGAGGGAGCATGCTAAAGATCTCATTGGTACTTATATTACTGATTATACTTCACCCAGAGCTAAATGGAAAATTCTGAAGTTGTCTTTCTTACAATGGTCGAACCTTTTTCCAAAGGTCGTGGAGCTCCAGGAGCTCTTGAATATGGTTAGACTCCCTTTATTTCCCAAGTAAGACAGGATTTTCTGGATAAAGAACCACATAGGGGAGTTCACTGTTAAGTCTACTTACCAACTGCTTCTTAAATTTGACGGTGATCAATAGTGTTGGAGAAAGGTGTGGATTCATTAGCTCATCCCTAAAATAAATTTCTTTTTGTGGACTTCCATCCATGGGAAAAATTTAACTATTGATAACCTTGTTAAGAGGGGCTTTCAATTCCCTAATTGGTGTACTATTTGCATAAGGGAAGAAGAAACTATCTCCCATCTTTTTATTCACTGCCAATTTGCTACCCAGGTTTGGAAAAATGTTTTGCAAAGGTTGAACATCTCTTGGGTCTTTGATAGAGATATTCACCAATTCATCTTAAATTGGAAATGCCCTCCAAACATCCATTAATCAGACTTGTGTAACAACTTATCCCACCTCACATTTGCTGGTGTCTGTGGAAAGAAAGGAATAACAGGATCTTTAGAGAGACGATGAACAATGTGGAAGGTTTGCTGATAATCCTTAATAAGCTCCTCCTGGATAACATTTCGACCTGCAAATGGAAGATGCTTAGGAATCCCCCGACTACTTGGGATAGAAGAATAGCTACTATGTGGAAATTGCCTAATGAGTTCCAAAGATTTGATAATTCCAAAATGATAATCAGGAAGCATACTAGATGGAGAACCCCCAAGCCGACCTAGGTCAAGCTTAATTTTGATGGGGCGGCTAGGTGAGGTATGGCAGCTGGAGGTGGTATTATTAGGGATCATTCTGGTTGCCTAGTGGTTGCCTATGCTGGGAAACTGAAAGATCACACTAGCAATCAGGCTAAAGGTATGGCTCTTTTTTGGGGCCTTAGAATTGCATTATCAATCGGTGTTAGGACCATGGAAATTGAAGCCGAATCAATGCTAATTGTGGAAGCCACTAAAGGAAATATGAAGGCAGGGTGGTCTTTAAAAGGTATTATGGAGGACATTTACTCCCTCCTAAATGGTTTTCAAGACTTCTCTATCCAGCATGTCTATAGAGAGGGGAATGCGGTTGCTGACAGTTTGGCGGCAGTGGGTCTTGATATTGAAGGGCTACGGTGCTGGCAAAAATTTGATTATTTTCCCCCCCTCGGCTCTGGTGTGCTTAAGAGAAGATCTCAAACATTTAAATGTTGAGCCCTAGAAGGTGCTTACTTATTTTAGCTGGGCTCCTACTAACTTTGGTTAATATGTTTGGCAGGAGTAGGGTTTTGAATAATTGGCTGTTATGTGAGGTGATGGATATCATGTGTTTTTCCATCAGTATGTATGGCCTCTTTTGGGCCAATGGTAAGGAAAATCTTTCTACCCCTACTGGCCAATGGAGTCATCACTTTTTGAACCCCCTAAATTTTCATGAGGAGCTTCAGAAGTTAGCGGATTTTATTATATTTTTTGAGTTGGCTAAGTATTATGTCGATATCATGCCCTTACGTGCCTAGGGCGATTCACACGAGGGAGCTACTACCTTTGTGTGGGTTGCGAGTTGTGGCATTTATTACCGTCATTTTCAAAATTTCTTGTCACTTTTCACTGACCTTTTCCCTTTCGACACTTCTAGAATTGGTTGCCAACTCTTGTGCCCTAGTTTTACTATTCTAGCGATCTGTGACTTTCCTGTGGGCTCTATGGGTGGGGACAAAGTGTGTGTGGAGCCGGAAAAGTGTGATGAGTGGAAGGCAGATGCCACTGTTTGGCACATTTGCAAAGAGGGCAACATTTCCCAGTATATGGAGACCATGACTGGGCACAACGAGGGCCTGTCAAATAAGTTTGTCACCTCTTGGAATGATGGTAGGGTTACCATCGGTGGCATTTCCTTTGAAGTTTTTGAGGAGGTTATTGCTAGAGCTACAAGGCTTTCAAATAGTGGTCGTACTTGGAAGAAAACCGCGAAGGTGCCTGACCAGATTAGTCTTAACCAATTATTTTGGGGTGGGGAGAAACCTGTTAAGCTGCGGGGTGGCTATGACTACGAGGTGCTCCCGGAGCCATGGGATAGAATTTGTATAGTGATTATGAAGTACTTTACACTAGAAGGAAGGTATGGGGTTTACTACTATTACCACTTTAATTTCCTCAACCACCTTAGGAATAACCAACAAATCTCCATTATGTTTTTTCTGTTTCATTCTCTGGATAGTATTGTGGCGGAGTTTAATGAAGCCTCATTTTTTGGAAAGAATTATACTATCCTGCACCAAGGCCTTATGTCTAGGCTTTATCATTTTCACATGGCCCTTTGCCCTGCTCGGCCTATCACTGTGTAAGAAGTCCCTTGTTCACCTGCTCTTGATGAAACCCCGGTCTCCTCTACTCCTCCCTCTGCCAACATTTTGGATGTGTTGGGCCTAAGCAAGAAAAAATGCCTAAAAAATCCTGCCTTGAAATCCCTTCCCCATGGAACATCCCTTGCGAAGGACCCGAGGGAAAAGGGTCAAGAAAAAAAGCATCTTGCCCCTACCTCGAGACCTAAGGCCAAAGCCTCTAAGAAAACTAAATTCTCCCTCCACCAAATTGATTCCAACATTGAGATCACTAAAGAAGCTAACACCCCTCGTAGATCTAATAGACTAGTCTTTAAGCAGGACAAGGTGGGAAGTCTTAAGGAGGCTTCAGATTCAAATAATGAAAATGGGAGTGACAGCAAAATCCAAGAGGAAAAGGTGGCGGGAAGGAAGGACCAGTCTGTCTTGGCGAGTAGCGCCTCCCATGTGTCTGAAAGCTTGAAGAAGGGCCCTGCCAGTGTTAGTAAGAAGGAAATTGAACCCCAAGCCTCTAATACGGCTGAGGAAAATGCCCCCTTGAAAGATGAATACAATAAAAAAGATCAGGCTTGGGAAGAAGTTGGAAAGCTAAAAGGGAGAATTGAGAGGCTAGAAAAAAAGGTTCAAGAGGTGTCTCACTTTGCTCTGAAGGTCATGCATAGGTTGATTACTAGTTTATATTTGCTATAGAAGGACAAGTCCGCAGACGATGGCGAGGAAGACGTTGGCTTTAAGGAGCTGCTCAAGTTCCTCACGGTGGATTGGGTGACTGCTATTCAAGACAAACCATGCATGGAGGAAAAGAATTAGGATTTTGCCTCTTTAAGTTTTTTAATAGTTTATATATGACTTTTAGTATGTATATGTTGTTTTTTGACTAGTTTGACCCCTGGGGGTCTATAGACTCGATTGATCTGTATCATGCCTACATGATGGACATTATTTATCTTGTGTTTACTGTTGTTTTAGGGTTTTTTATATGATTTTTTGTGGGTGATGGCTTGGTTTACTCTATTGTCACTGTGTTGTTAATGGGTTTACTCTGGATGGCCTTCGTTGCCTTGTTGTGATGGGACAACACCCTTCTTTTTGCTACTTTTTATATAAAAAAAAATGAATAATTAAATAATTAAAACAATTATTTAATTATAGAAGAAGAGTGAATGATAAATAACTAAATAAATAATAATAATTTATTTAATTAAAGTAGTGACATAATTATGTGGAAGATAACTCGTGTGAGTTAACTAGTTGCATGAGAAGTGAAGTGAAAGAAAGTGTTAGAAGATAATTTTAGATTTGCATGAGAGGATAATAATTAATTATTTGAGGAATGTGCAAGTGGAAATTAGATAAATAAATAAAATGTTTTATTTATTCATGATGAATGGATAATGTTGAGAGAAGAGGGATAATTAAATAATTAAAGTAATTACTTAATTTAGGAAGAGTGGGTGAATGTTAATTAAAGATATAATTAAATAAATAGGATTTATTTATTTAATTTAGAAGATTGATTAAATTAAAGATATAATTAAATAAATAGGATTTATTTAACTAATCAAGAAGATTAATTGAAATAAAGATATAATTAAATAGATAGGATTTATTTATTTAATCAAGAAAATTAATTGAAATGAATTAATTAAATAACATAAAGTCATTTAATTAATGGTGGAAATATGATTTTATTTAATAATTAAATAATTGAACATTATTTAATTATTAGGGAAAGACGAATATTAGTGTTAAAATGCTAGTTCATAGGCTAGGACAATTTTAGGTATCTACACCTCCAATAGTCTTCAATAAGAACACAATACTCAACATGATGATAATAACCTATCTGTACCTCCTATATATACCATACTTATACCTAGGATATCACCGAAGCTAACCTACATAACCATGTATAAGCCTTATGTTGACCTAAATAACAATATAATAATGATAATATGACTTAATTAAGAGTTAAGATAGGCACAAGTCAACTAGTCATAACACTATACACACTATAGGGATAGGGGCATAACAAATCCATGATCTTCTGCTAGACCCACATAATGAAACTTTAATGCTCTTGGAAAATCTAGTAGTTTCACTCTAACCAGATTTGTCAGAGAATAAAAATAGGGCTAAGATCTTAGGTAGCAACTAGAAAACAAGTTGACATAGGAGGATGACTCAGAGTTTCCCAAAACTTGGATAAAGAATTAGCATGAATGCTAGGTTGATTCCACCTCTTTCACCATTTCCTTTAGATGTACAAGGGGAAGGGACACTAAAACAAAAAGTGAGAAATAATTTCTTCACAAATGCCACATAAAATACATTTAGAAGGACCTTGAAATCCTCTATTTATAATATTATCTTAGGTGAGACATTTATTATAACACAAACTAGATAAATATATTACACTTGGCCAATTGAATTTATTCCAATTTTTTCCACTATAGGAAATCTCTACTCACACCTTTCTTGTGCTCTAAAAATTAATAAGGGAAATTGAATAGGTTCCTTTAGGATCATGACTCCACATAAGAACATATATGAACCATTTATGGAACAAGAAGGAAAATCAATAAAAATAGAAGCAAGAGTAGCTGGGGTATTTAGTCCTCCTTTAAACAACTAACAAGGGTCCTAATAATATATTTGGAAACTCCCTAGAGATAGATAGAGTTCTTGAAATATAATACATTTGACCCCATTGAAGCCTAAAAAAATTTACTCAAGGTTGAAGGTCAAGGAAGGATGAAAGGATTGGGGGATGGAGATCCTAGGAATCATTCCAAAAAAGAACTCTATCACCTTTATTGATAATCCAATTCAAGCCCCCTTCTTAATAGTGTTCCCAACCATAAAGCCTTTCCTGACCAGATTCATTAAGGAATATCCTCACTAGAAATTCATTCTAGATGCTTGAAATTAAGGATTATTTCTCAAGGTTTCTCTTGGTTATTGCATTATCTCTAGTATAATTTGGTTTCTAAAGCCTATTAATTAAACTTATACTACCTAAGATTAAGGCCTTTGTAAATTTTAGGACTATAGATTTAGTCCCAATTGACTAAACTCTATATTTGGGAATCTAAATTCCCCACCCATAATAATTTTCAAGAAAGAGTGTTAGAGTCTACAAAAACTCTTAAGGGATGATAAAAACAAAAAAAAAATGTAAATAGGGAGATCCTATAGAACATTTTTTTTATTTTTTTTGATGGAGGTCATCCACAAATTCTTTTTTGCTACCCGATATAGGAGCACGAGCCTTCTTGGGTTGGACCTCTTCGGCTAAGAGCCAAGGACTGAGGGGTATCCATTCCACCAAATTTGCCTGGGGCATGATCTCGACCTCATCCCTTTTTCGATGTCAGAGCCTTTGTACTTAGTGATACTTGATCTTTGGTGGGCTCATTTTGAACCTTTCAACTTCACCAGTAGACCAAGGGCCCAATTTTAAAGTATCAATCATAAAACAAAAGATAACCACTTGAAATTCCAATGACTAATCCTCATCCAAGGTCTATCCAAAATTCTCTTTCATTGATCTATTTTGTGGCTACCAATAGATAAGGGGATCCCCAAACAATCCAAGAGTAGATTCCCTATTCTAAAGTGAAGAATATGAGTAATTTTTCACTAGAAAAATATTAGTATTAGAGGAAAAAATGTTGCACTTATCCTCATTAATATGTTGACTAGAAGTAGGTAGATATGTGTAGTGTAGAAAATTGTACTCCTTTGTAGGTGATAGTACAATTTCCAACTTAGTTGGAACTATTTTAGTGACCCTTGCATTTATGCATTTTCAACACCTCTTAATAGGCCCTAATTCCCTAAATTATGCATTCCAAGGCCTATTTTTATCATTTTCTAACAAAGTTGCAAGCATTGAATAAATGCAACCAATTGTTGCTTTGACCTCAATCAAGTGTGTCCTAGAAATTTGGGCGAAGACCCATATGGTGTATGGGTCACCTTTCTTAGTCAGGACCCAAATTTTGGTGAGTTGTTAGCAACATTTTAACATTCAAATTTCAAATTTTAGATTTTAGCTTTTGGAATCTGATTTTTGGGAAATTAGATAAACACCTATAAATACCTAGTCTTTTCACCATTTCAAAACTAGAAAGAAGGACATAAGAGAACATTCAAGAAAGAAAGATTGAGCAACATATTCCATCATACACATTTACATTTGCAAGTTTTTAAGAATAATTGCAAATTTGATCAAGCATTTATCACATGATTGAAGGTTGATGCCTATGGAAGGACATAATGGATTCTAGGTTTGGGAGATGCATTTGGCCACCTCCTTCAATATAATGACTTGCTTCCTAATGTTTTCATCTTCAAGCTTCATTCCTATTGCAACCTAAATCAAGGCATCATTGCATTTCATATTTACTTAGGGTGTTTGACTTCTCCCTAATTGGATCTTGTCATTTTCATATAGGAATCTCTCTCTAATACGCTCAAGTAGGGTTTCTTTGCATTTATCTCATAACAACCTTAGACGCACATAAGGTTAGGTATCTCACACACAAAATATTTTATCAAATATTTGGCTATTTTTGAGGTTTAAATACCAAACAGGGGTTTGACCGAGGCAAATCCCCATATAGCCACCTAAATAAATATTTTTTTAGATTTATTGCAAGTCCAAATTTGAAGATGAAAGATTTGCAAGTGCAGGAACAAAGAGCAGATTGGGGGCTATAGGATCAGACTTTGAAGTTTTGGAAAGGCCTACAAAGACCCATACACCCCTAGGCAACTGAGTCCTTCTGCACATGATAGATTCAGGTTTTGGTGAAAGGTACACACCATCTGCCATTTCTTAGATCCACTTGCAGATTTGTTTTTGTTTGTGCATTTCTAAAATATTACTTTTTTCATATTAAGTCATATGGCTCAATTAGGTTAATCATTCTAAATCATTTCCCATCCATCTTCAAGGCCCTAAGAAAGTGGATCTAGGTCTGACTGGCTCACCTTTATGGTATATAGTTAATCTACTCACCTTGCCAAATTCTAATGCAACTTGGAAGAAGTACCCTAAGCAACCCTAGGTTTAGACATTAAACACAGGGCTCCCTTTTTCTAAGTTACAATATATATCCAAGGATTTCCTAAATTTGAATACGTTACTATTTTTTTTAACCCCCATCAAATTTGCATCATTCACAAATTGAAGGTGAGATTGAGATTCAAGGTCTTGAGCCCAAGACCAACCCAATATTTAGTTCTTTGGTTCTAAATAAATCTACCTAAACCTTCCACTATTAGGATAAAAAGGTAAGGAGATAGGGGATATCCTTCTAGAGTCTTCTAGAAGTAAAAAATAGAGGAGAAATGATACCATTAATAAGAAATAATAAGGAAGAAGAAGCCACAAAACTCACAACACAGTCAATCTACTTGTTGGTTATTTTCACAATGAACCAATTAGGTTGTAATAGGCACCTATGAGCTTTCCAAGCTCAATTACCGAGTACCTACTAGACAAGTGGCCAACTAACAAGATATGGCATCAATTGCTTTATCTCTTGCACTTCGGGCTCTGCAAAACCCGGGAGGGCAATCCCAAAATGTATATTATACTATTATTTGAGACAATTCACACATAAATTATATATATTTAAGCAGATATATTCTCATTCATGGCTAACAAGTTGAAATTCACCCAGAATTTGGCAATTCCTTGGAAAAACCACACACATTAAGCTAAGAATACCAAGACAATACAACACTACAATTTCAAAGTAGATCTATGATTATTTTAAAAGATTATTCTTAGGTCGGATAACTGGGGTCATGAAAATATTAAAATGATTTATGATTAGTGCCATTATCTCTGGGCTAGGAGTTTGAACAAATTGAAATATAAGGAGTATTTAATTCTGAATATTCAAGATCTATGCAATATCACTTAGCAATTCACAAATTAGTAACAAAATTCTAAAGATTGCTTATCACATCCCTAGATCATACATAAGAATTCATGATTTGATTCAAGAATTTTAACTTCTTCTATGAACAAGAGCTTAAATCAAAACACATATCAAAGTATAAAACAATGACAATTAATGAAATGATCTCTGATTAATATTTTCATTAATAATTCACATACACAATCAAAATGGAGAGACTATAGACTTGGAAAATCTCTATTATCATTCTGATATATCCAGAAACCATACATTTAACAAAATATGCTACCTAGACTCAAAGCATTTGATAAAGACTAAACATGTTATCTCTGTGTTCTCAATTCTCACAATACAACTCTAGTATTCAACAAAAGACTTGTACAAATGGCCCTGAATTCCCTTTTATGAAGTAAGGGAGCAAAACAAGCCTCAGGACAAGTGTACACATGTCACCATGGGATTGGACCGCAAGAAGATAGATTCCCCAATTTAGTTATATTTGCATTCATCAAAGCGGAGGGAAACCAAACAAGACAAAGTTTATTTACATTTGCTAAAAGGATTAACTTTGTCTTCAAAAGCACATGTCAAAAAGAATAAACACCTTCACCGCAACACCTTGATATCATCGAGCAAAAAGACAAACTGATGTGGATTGAAAATGAGTCAGCATTCCACATCACCAAAAAATCATGAATCCTTAGTGAAACATATGTTTTATACACTTGTAATTTCTATGGCCAGACCTATACAATACTTGACCAATTATATGTTTCACACTTAATCTAAACCAAATTTTCCAACATACATACTCACCCATTCTTGATACTCTTCCTCTAACGACCATTCAAAGTCCATAATTTTGTCCATGGTCTTCCTATAAGGAGAATATTTGGTTCCAACTACATTAGACTCCCTATCAAAATCTTCTAGAAAAATGATAAGAAATGTCAGCCTTTCCATGATGTTGTTGAAGACATCAATAATAGCTTTCCTGCATATTTCTCCAACCTGGGCAGTAATTACCTCATCCAGCTCCTTCTTCCATATATGCAATGGTTTCACCTCATTATTAGACATCTCAATATCTGACAATGGTTCTAAATCAATGTGAGTGTATAGAGATAACAATTCTATTATCTTTTGTTCAAGTGGAGTTGCATACCCCTGGAACTTTTGCTCACTCAATTCACTCACAAACTCACAAACTGGTTTTACAATAGGGTACTTATCTTCATGCTGGCCAGCTCCCACTAAAATCAACTTCAAATTTTCAAGTCTTGAGACCCATTTGTTTAAGGTTGGTATGGCCAAGATATTATCCTTTCGGGATAACTTCATTGCACGTAACATGAGAGCATAATTGTCATGCACACTATTGAGTCTATCTTGAATCCTTTTGCTCAAATTTTTTAAAGCAGTTCCGAAAACCTTTGAGATATTCTCATACATGGTTTCCTATACTTTCTCTAGCAACCTTTTATGTACCTCAATTTGCAGAAGCAACTGATCTCTGTCGGATGAACTAGAGCTCGGTCTATTTGTTTCCTCCTCTACAATCGACCCTTGTCCTTGATCATGTGGTATTATTGCTAGGGACTGACTATAGGCTGAATGTTGCATAGATGTCATGGGAGAAACTAAGAATGGATGGCTCGAGCTAGGCTAACCCTGCTCCATTTGCATCTCTGCCCTTTGCTTATAGAATGCTAGTTCAATTTCTAACGTAGCCACCTTTTGTTGGTTAATATCATATTCCCTCAGGAGATCGCTATATTTAGCTTTGAGATTATCCCTTTCCAAAGTGAGACCCTCCATAGTTGACCGAGTGAACTTGGAAACATTTACAACCATGTCTGCAGCTTCTAGGGTTGGAGTATCAACAACCCTTTTCACAATCAATTTGCCACTAAGCTCTGATGGTTCTGCTAAGGTTGGTTTCTAAGAGTTGGAGATAGTGACCATACTACGAATGCTTCCCAATCCTCACTGAAAGCTGAACCTTTAAGTTCCAATTCTAGCTCTTCCTTTGTTTGTACCAGAGGTCTTTCATTCCTTCTTATAGCATCCAAAACAATTGCATCAACAATGTTCCAATCTGGTAACAACAATACACCACTTTTCTTCACAAGTTCTCTGCCTTCTTGGGCATTAATATTTTTAAATTCATCCTTCATAAATCTTCTTACATTCGCCTCAATGACACTTTCAGGTGCATCAAGGTGCAAACTCCTCTCAACAACCACTTTTTGTGCATAATCTGCAACTTTGGATTTCCATCAAAAATCTTGAAATGCCAAAGTTTCAATAAAAGCATCATCTTCCATAAACTCTCTACTGACCTCTATTCTCAAGTCATCTGCAGTATTTAACCCACAAATATCAAGCTTCCCCAATCTGAGGATGCTCTATCCTGAACTTGAAGCAACTGCCCCTTCATTAGGAGGCATTCCAATCTGCATTTCTTTAGGGGTGACAAAGATATCATCTTCGTCTATATCAGAATAATCAACCAATCCTTTTGCTTCAATCCTTTGCTTCTTTTGAGGTGGTTGTTCAGGAGGGGCAAAACTCTCAGAAGGTGAATTAAGATCAATTACAGGCAAAGGGGCTTGTGCAGGAGAAATTGGCACTGCACTCTTGTGAGAGTCTACTATTGGTTCTTTAAAGATGATAGGAGCTATTGATTTCCCTTCTTCACATGATAACTTCTTCCTCCCGAAATAAATCCTCAACTGTTTGGGTGGTTGATATGTAGGCCTTTCCTCTAGTGGTATTTCAACATTTTCCTCAACCACCATTGCCTTCCCTTTATCAGGAACCTCTCGTTGCTCTCTCAAAATGCCAACAATATTCTCAAAATTATCCATGACATACATTGCTTTGTGGAATTCATCTTGGATATTTGGCAAGGGATCATAATGAGGATTATTCTTCTTCCTCGCTTCCACCATTTTTTTGTAAGCCAAGTACTTGGCTTTTCTTTTATCCTGTTCATCAATGTTGACAACATTCCTGATGACATCCTTCTCGAAATTAAAGGTATGCACAAAAGTACCCAATTTCTTATCACTTTTAAGTCTGCTTATGAAACTTGTTGGATCATGATTCCTTGGATCCATAGTTAGCAGTCCATAAGGAGCTAGTAACTATTATATTTCTTTCAATCCCCCTTTAGTCACAACATAATCTGCAAATATAGTCCACTCTAGGAAGAAAAACCCCTTCCTTGTTGACTCAGGTAGATGTGCTTCTTGTGCAGCTCCCAACTGCCTCATGATTTCAAGAAAACCTATTCTCAGGGGAACCTCTATAGGCAGAACATGTGGGCCTAAGCTAATACCATATACCCTAAGAATTATTTTATTAGGATATAAAATAAAATCTCCCCAGTTGTGACTCAAATTCAAATCTGGCCTTAACTCCCTCGGCCTCAAGAACTCATGGATTTCCTTGGGAATCCTAGGTGGTTGGTACACTAGAGCACTTCTTATCTTGGATGCAAAATCATTTCTAAACATCACAAAATTATACTTCTTATCATCTTTGTCCAATATACAGGTCCAACACTGAACAGGTAGATCAACATTATCTTTCTTCCTTTCTAATGTAATCACCGTCTCAAAGACCTTTTATCTGTTGTATAGGAGCATATGCATCAATAATGAATACCACTAGAATTTTTCCAATTGTTTTCCTCCTTTTAGTTCAACTAATCCCTCATGAATACGATCAACCAAGTAGGTTCCATAGTCATAAATCATACTATATCGTGGGTGTTGCATATGTGTAGCCAAGTAACTGTACTCTGGTTGTAATGTACTAGGTGGATCAACACCTACAATTTGGTAGAAATAATACACAGTCTTTCTGAAATAACTAGAAAAATAGCTCATTGGGAAGGTTCAAGCTCCCCATCACCAATCTTAACCTTTCTCCTTTGATTTCTAGTTCCAACCATTGTCTTGTGAGAGGGCAACATCCTTGACCTAATGAATACCTTGGTGTTGTTATATTCTGTTAAGATTGTATCCATATTCAAAGGAAGCATACTTGAATTCCTTTCATGTAGGTCAAACAACTTTTCAATTTCTTCACAAGTTACTTTTAACATCACCACCCCATCATATGCTTTGACCACCCTAGAAATTAGATCATACTTTGATGTGATTTCCTTCAAGAGGTCCACATCCATATACACATTGGGAACAATCAGTCTTCCCATATTCAAATCCCACGGGTTACTAAAAGGAGACCTGAGATTCCTATTCCCAAACCAATGTTGAAACATCTCCCACCCAGTAAAAGGTACTTCAACATCTTTAATGAAACATGCCTTATCAATCAAACACTCCTTCATAGTTGGGCCATGAAACACAACCCTTCCCTCTGGTTTTTTACTGGTAGAATAGGGTAGCAGATTGATGACATCCTGAGATAGGGTTCTAGGTTGGGTAAAAGAAGAAGTACCAAATGCTTTGGGAGCCATGGGTTTGTGTGCACAAAGAAAAATTTGACAAAGGAATTTTAACTATTCAAATCTTAATTGTAATTCATGACTCAAGATGAGGGCTACTTCTAGCAATTTACAGGGCCAAGGCTTTTTAAAGACACAAATTAACCCTAACTTTAAAACAATGAAAGTAGAACAAACACATTCATTTTAAAACAAATAAAAGCAAACCCTAACTGATAAGACATAAATTTTCATTTATGGCACGTATTGCTTTCAACCATGTCTAACCTTACTGCCAGCTGGTACAATCTCTGCAATTCGTTTATTAGCTCCTTGTATTGTCTAGGACACATCTCTGGTTCTCTAGTGAGCAAGAATAGATTGCACACAAATTTGATAGAAACTAAATGAGGCTATCGAGTCACTTCCGCCATTAATGCTTACTTGTGCGAAGCAAAAGAATTGCAACAGGCGTACTTTGTAACTTTTGAATATGAGTCATTGATTTACAACTGAATTGGGCCTCTTGAAGAACTCCGATCGAGTCAAGGTTGTTTGAATTTGCCTCATCACTCCAATTCAAATGAATGGACAATAGGAATTCGCTGACGAAACATTCCCATGTACTTGTGGGGTCCACTTTCCTGCAGTCGCAGGGTATATGTGGCATCTTTTCGCGGGTCTCGTAATTCTTAAAGAGCTTGCATCTCATTTCCGTGAGCTAGCGGGGAATGACAATGATCATCTTTAGTCACTCTATTGGTGTCGTTGATCTACAGGCTTTGGGTGTTGAGATGTGACATAGTGGCTGGGCCCGATCACACGTGGCAACATCTCGCGAACCTCACAACTTTTAACTTGTATGCACTTCAAATGAGCAAGCCAGTGGGGAACGACCCAGATGGAGTCCTGTAATATAGTAACTATTCAACCTGTACATGAAACAAAGTTATTTATAAAAGGGAGCCCAGACTAGGTTGACGAGGAAGAAACCCTCATGAATTAATGACTTAAGTCATAAATCAAAAATTAAAACCTGTCGTGAGAATGAATCAAGATGACTGGCAACCTTAAGACTTCAGGGCCAGTAACTGATGTATGTTGATGGCTTAAAAGATGACTAAAGAGACCGACAACTGGGAAAACCAATCAATGCTAAATTAGAACGCTCAAGGATGAAGAATTGAAAGTAAGACTAACCAAATAAAACCCTTAAACCCTAATGATGAGTACATTTGACATGTGAATAACAAGCATAAAAGACTCAAAATTTCAAGCATTTTGGGGGATCTATCACTACCTTGAGAAAAACCCAAAATTTTATAACACATTCTTAAAACATGATTACCTAACCCTGTCCCAGGCCTTGGACACATACAACTTAATGAACATAGTTTTTTCTTTGGAACTAGGCATAGAATGGATAGCTTCAGTAGTAATAATACTACTATCGAAGATTTGGCACCTTTCTACAAATCCAACAACTACTTCAAGTGCTTAGAAATAAGTTTGGTGATAATATTATAAGTAAAATTTCAAAGGGCTATAGGTAAAAAAAACAAGTGAGCCCCCTCATTTTTTGGAATTGAGTACAAAAATTTAGAAGTGATAGCTTTAAGCATCTACTTTTTGGACTAAGATTCCTAGACCACCTCTAAAAGGTAAAGTTTTAGAATGTATTAGAATTCATAAAAAAATATATGGGAAAACCACAAGGACTTGGGGTTTTACCTTTATTAATCTAAACACAACTATCTCAAGCTCTTTGATAGATATTGGTCTCATAAGTAGATTATTCGTATCAACAAAAACCAAAGGGGGAATGCAATCCAAAATTAGTTGCTCCTCCTCTAAATCCCCAGGAACATTTCCATGAGTAGGGAATAAAAATGCAATACAACTTTCATAGAAAGATATTGGAAAGAGGAAACTTGGTCTCCTTGAGATGAGAAAAGGGATGATATAATATTGCCATTCCTACTTTCTTTGAAATAATTATTGAAAAATGAGGTGTTCTTATTCCCTTCCTAAAGCTAGTTGATTCTTGATTTTTATTCTAATATATATCCTATTTGAGCTCCCATTCATTAAGTTCTTTGGAACAATTAGATTTCATGAAGAGGAGCTCCTTGGTCATTCCTAGTTCCTTAATTTGGAAAGTGATAACATCCAATTTTCTTGAACCTATGCATTTTCTTTAAAATAACTTCTAAGAGAAACTTTGTTCCACTACTTAATTTTGAACTTAATAAATTATTATTTTTAATAAAGAGTACATAGTAGTACCAAAAGGGGGAGTTCCCTCCAAACACCATGCAATTATATACTCATGAATATTAGGATTCTTGTGCCATATAAGTTGAGACTTGAAGGGGGGATTTTTAATAAGATAAAATAGAGAGGAGAAAAATTTGATAGGTCAATGACTTGATCTCTTTCATCTCAAAGCATCAAAAAAATATGGCTAATTATCACCAAATTATTACCAATCCAACAATAGAGACTAAGAAACTATCAAGTCTTTTAGAAATGGAAGCAAACCCACATATTTTGTTATTCCAAGTATACACTCAATTTCTTGGTTTGACGTCCATTAGATTAAGAAAAGATAGACTTGTTGGTGTGAATGGGGTTATTTCCTAACTAGTTATTAGTGAGGACCTATTCACATTATTATAAGTTTACTTAGGAGTTAAGTTTCCTAGTTGTCTTTTCTAGAAGTTAGTTATAATGGGGCCACGTCTCATTATTTACTTTTAGTTATCTAGGAATTTAATAATTTTCTCATGCATTTAATATTTGTATTGAGGTTGGTATGACTTAGTTGTCTCATGTGATAGGATTAAGACACTTGTCATTATCTTGTCTAATCCTATCTCTCTCCTTGCCTATATAAGCAAGGCTTCATATGTACATTTCATTCATCCAAAGCTCAGTTGAGTGTTGTGTAAGTCTAATATATTATTGCAATCTTGAGTATTGCATATTGGCCACATCTTGCATCCATTGTTGTAATTTCATGTTCTTGCTTTCGTGTCTTATGGAAGGTTGTTTTTGGTTTTTATAGATGATCCTAGAGGCTTGATTTCTTGAGTGACTCAAACATGTTCTATGAGCTATATCTCAGCTCCTAGATGGTATCACAGCTTCAGAGTTGTAAAACCCCTTCTCAAATCTAAGGGTGATTTGAACTCGAGTTTTTGCAATGTGCATATTGGGGGAAAAAAAGACCTCAGTTGCATCTAGAAGGCCTAGAAACCCACATTTTCATATATAATACTTCATATTTTCGTGCAGGAAAAAAATCATCTTTTTCATGCGACTCTTAAATTTGACGACCAAATGACCGTTAAAAGACATTGTGTTAAATTTGACGGCCAAATGAACGTCATCTGAAACTGTATTAAATTTGACATTTAATCGACCATTGGTATTTACTATCTTAAATTTGACAGGAAAATGACCATCAACAAGTCGCTCAAATTGGACCCCTTCTCCGTTGGCAACTTTTCGTTTTGGAGGCAAACTTCGAAGGCTCATAACTTGGTCATACTGACTCCTTTTTTTGAACAAGTTTTTTTTATTCATGGTAGAATTTCATGCTCTATGTAGTGGTGTAGTTGGTTTTTTATTTTGGTGCGTAAGTTTTTTAGACATTGTAGATTCTCACAGGTGTTGTCGAGTCATTCTCATTTTCAGAACTTTCGAGGCTCCATTCTCTCTCCTACGCTAACATTTTTGAGTGAATTATTTTTTAAAGTGCATATTTTTTTATTTTTTATTTTCTATTGGTATGATCAGATTGATCTCATTCTTTGTTAAAAATTTACTTTGAGCTTGAGGCCAAATTTGGCAATTTGTATGCACTAAGATCAAGTCCACTTCACTATTTTTGGGCAGTGAAACCTGTAATCGCACTAAGTATAAAGTGCCAAAAATCATATTTTCTTGGGGGTTTCTTGATTGAGTGATTTGAGGGGGGGTCTCTTGGTTTATTTCTTTGATCTATTTTCTTATTCTCTCTACATTTTTCATGGATCATTCTAAGTTTCTTTTGTTGGCATCATATAACTACTCAACATGGCATCAACATGCATGGAGTATACTAATGAATGAGGGTCACTCTCTATATGTTGAGAATAAGGTACACGAACCTACTAATGATGAGAAAAATATTAAATGGATGATTGAGCACTCTTGGATGTCTTTGTAAACTAGTTTCTCAAGATTTGTTGTTCCAAATTGTATCATGAAATAATTCTCATGAGGCTTGGGAAAAATTGAAAACATTATATGGTTCTACAGATGAAGTTAGAGGCTATCAACTTGATAATGAATTGATGAGCCTTGATCCTAAGAACTTTGACAACATCCAGGACTACATCACTAAGGTTAATGATCTAAGGAAGCAATGCAAAGCATGTGGTATTGATACGAAGGACATTCAATTGGTCTACAATTCATTGAACAAACTTGTTCTTGATTATGTTGCTTTTGTTTCTAGCTTTCATACTCATAGGCTGACTATGGGGTTTGCATATACTACACCATCATGTGCATCATTTTTTGAGATGTTGATACATGAGCAACAAAAGCTTATCTCGATGGGTTTCATCGAGTCTTCTAAATCTCAGGCATCGTTGGCTAGTCATGTGAAATAATCAAATACTACTGATAAGAAGTAGAAGTCAAAGAACAAGCCACATTCCAATCAACCAAGGGATAAATCCTCTTCCTTAGATAAATCATCTGAGAAGGAGAAGTCTACTTGTTCGTATTGCAAGAATCCCGGGCATGATGAAAATTCTTGTTATAAGAAGGATATTGATGAATTGAAGCATCTTCTCACAAAGAATCATATTGATTTTCCTTTTAGAATGTCTGAGTCTCCACCTTCTTCTTCATCATCTTCAAAATAGTATAATAAGGGAAAAGGTCATGCTGATTTGGCTACTAAATTAGGAAATGAAGGGAAAGCTCTTTGTGCTTTTTCAAGTCCGAAAGTAGGGAGATGGCTTCTAGATTCGGGAGCTTCTCATCATATGGCATCTTCACAGTCTACATTTTCTTATTTTGAGCCATGTGCCATGTCTCCTATTTTCATGGGATACAATACATACATGAATGTACTTGGGAAGGGATCTATTAGGTCTGGGGAAAACAACTTCCAAGATGTTTTGTGTGTTCCTCATTTGATGAACAATCGCCTTTCCATATATTAGATTACACATGGTGGAGATGGGAGGAATGTGGAGTTCACTCCTGATTCAGTTATCATTCAAGACTTGGAGAGTAGAGAGATTATTGCTACTAGGATGGTTGATCATTCATCTCAGTTGTATACCTTTGCATTTTTTTCTCCTAATGGTGACATTGTTCTTTCAACTGTTGATCACACTTCTAATGTGAACCATTATTCAAAGGAGACATGTGGCTTCTAGAACTTGGGTGTTCTCACATCCGATCCCATTCTTAAGCCTTGTATTTCATCTCCTCCATCTACTATTGCATCTGATGATGCTCATATTAGCAAAGGTTTGGCCTCTTGTGATTTAGTGTAGCAGGATCTACATCAGCTTCCAACTACATCCATTTGGGATGTATACTTAACAAGCATTGGTGGGTTGTTTGTTGAGTCTCATATTTCAAATTTGGGAGACATCATCAATTGCACTCATCTTCTCTTTGATGGAGATGATTCTTCTTCATTTGTTATGAGGGAATTCTCTAACCCTCTTGTTCATTCTCTACATGATCATTCTTTGCAGCTTGATATGATTGTGGATACTTTTGGACAACACTTGGAGGAGGCTTCTTCAAAGGAGATTTCCTTGTCTTTGGATTGTGTTCTACAATTGTTTCTAGGTGATTTTGGATTATCTTCTTTAGTAGTGTGGCCTAGAACACCTGTTTGGAGAGAGACACCTTTCGACATCAACATGGAGACATTTGAGCATTCTTTAGAGACATCATCTATCATCCATCTTCTTGATATCTGACATACCATCTTGGTTGTGTTTCTTCCTAAGGGGAGGAGTGTTGTTTGGAGACATTGGATCATCTTCAACATTCAATGTCAATCTTCTACCATCATTGTAGGAGACTCAACATTAAGGGGGGGCTGCATGGTCTCTCTTCTACTTATCTCTTATGGGGGGGGATTTTTCCTCGCATGGGGTTTTTTCCTTCTCATTGTTCATTGAGAGCATTTTGTTTTATATTTCATCTCTCTTTTGGAGAGGAGTTTTGTCCCATTGGGTTTTCTCCTTTTATCGGTTTGTGAGAGATTTATTTGCATTGCATTTGTACATGGGTACCTAACATGGCCTCGTAGCTAGGACCCATTGTTGCATCATTTGCATAATAACTACTCTCCCTAATTTGCACTTATGGGGGGCGTTAGTGTGAATGGGGTTATTTCCTATCTAGTTATTAGTGAGGATCTATTCACATTATTATAAGTTTTCTTAGGAGTTAAGTTTCCTACTTGTATTTTCTAGAAGTTAGTTATAATGGGGCCATGTCTCATTATTTACTTTTAGTTATCTAGGCATTTAATAATTCTCTCATGTATTTAATATTTGCGTTGAGGTTGTTATGACTTAGTTGTCTCATATGATAGGATTGAGACACTTGTCATGATATTGTCTAATCCTATCTCTCTTCTTTCCTATATAAGCAAGGATTCATATGTAAATTTCATTCATCCAAAGCTCAGTTGAGTGTTGTGTAAGTCTAATATATCATTGCAATCTTGAGTATTGCATATTGACCGCATCTTGCATCCATTGTTACAGTTTCATGTTCTTGCTTTCCTCTCTTGTGGAAGGTTGTTCTTGGTTTTTGTAGATGATCCTGGAGGCTTGAGTTCTTGAGTGTCTCAAACATGTTCTATGAACTATATCTTAGCTCCTATAAGACTGTCTCTCAAAAAATTAGATGATGGGTCAAGTCATCTAGAGCTACATGCATACAAATAAAATGAATAAAGTAGAATGAAATTAAACCAATTCAACACTCAAATAAAAAATGTACAAACCTTAGATTGAGGTGAATGTAACATTTTGTTCATTTGTGATGTGGGTGCTCAATTTTCCAGCATAACATTAGCATTCTTAGGATATAAAATTAATAGGACTTGGACACAAAATTAATGCTTTGTTTATATTTAGAGATGGGTTTGATTTATAGATTATTAGGAGAATATGATGGAGGGCTAGGATTCAATCTGGAACTTGAGATCCGGTCCTTGATTTGGGGGACTAATGAGGAGATGTGGAATGCAGAAAAGAGTTGGACATTATTATTATTTTTTATTAAAATAATTATTTCTCAACTCAATGTGACTAGGGAGTTAACAAATTTGATTGATTATCCAACTAATTTCTTAAAGGAGTTAACTAAGTTCATGAGAGAATCAAGGGGAGTTAGCTATTGCATGAGATAGTTAACTAATTGCATGGATGTGTGAAGTAGATTTAATTGATGAGTGGGACTAAGAGTAAGTTCGAGTGAATTGATTAGAATAAGTAATCAATTAGGTGAGGTGTAAGTATTTAATTTAATATTTAACTAGTTGAAATAATTGGTGCACTTGAGGTAAGAATTTAATATTAAATTAATTTATTAATAGATAATGTATGGATAAATGAATAAGTAAATGGATAAACATAAATGATTATGAATAATTTATTTATTGAATGGATGAATAATATTAGTCAAATTTAATTAATAACTTAGGAATTTTTGATTTAAATTATTAGGTGTTAGGCAATAATGTGTGTCCTAGGTGATAAGGTGACAACATGATTAAATAGATGATAAGAGGACCCAAGAGATGAATGGATGAATCATGTGATAATTATAGGATGATTGGGTGATTAGTGGATAAAGTCTTAGGGGATGAACAAATGACAAGGTTCTAGGGGATGAATGAATGACTCAAGTGGTTACATGAAAATGGTATTTTTTAGGTGTCTACATTTTACCTCTTTTTGAGATGATGTTCAAAGTAACATTGTTTCAAAGAAAGGAAAAGTAGTTATGATTAGATAGATGAGATATGAAGAAAACAATGCTTTTCCCTGGTCATGTGGAGGAAATGATGAAAGAAGAAATGGATCATAATAAATTGATGACATGTCTCAATAAAATGGATAAAAAGGAGTAGATGATGATTCCACCTCAAGAGGGAAGTCATAGAAAAAGTGGCATGAGTGAGCCCCTGAATGATGAATGATAATATGGCAATGATAAAATAATATGATGAGAAATACATAAGAAAAGTGAATAGATGAAAGTGACAAGAAGAAATTAATACAATGGATGATTAGACATGAAAATGTTTATTTGGAATGCTTTACTATGCTGGCATATGAAAGGAAACATTATTTTGATGTAGCAATGGATGTTATGCATTAGGGTATAGAATAACGAGGTGACAATGTATCTAATGCATGGATGGACGCTCAAGCAAATAATAAACAATAAGATGTCCTAGCACTCACAATTAATTTGACACACTTATTGGGTATGTGTGGAGACAACCATTATACATGGAGATGAGTTCCCATTATATCTCAAGGTTATTGACCTTGGTGGGTCCTGTGAGAGAACATCTAACAAACATGACAAAAAAAACAAATGGCCATGCCCCAATATATACTAGTCAAAGCACACCATAATATATAATGATCACGGTGACTGTGAGCAAGCATAGCGTGGGTCAAAAATATATATAAAAAAATCAAAGAAATAAATTGAAAGATTAAAAGATAGATCAAAGACAAATCAAAGAAGCAAACAATCAACTGTCAATATACATACAATAGTATAACCTCTTATCAAGGTGATAATAGGATAGATGGATGATGACGATGCTTGATGTGGGGAAGGATGCACCCCATGAAGGTGAAGGATTGGATGAAATAGGAAAGCTTGACAGTTGGAAAATGATATGAAAATTGTATGTTGTCGAGATTAATGTTTAGTTCTTGATTTGACATTTACAAAATGATGTTTCAAGTGTGTATATTTGTGGATATTGAATCACATATTTGTTGTTTGATTGGTTTATTGATGGAAGGATGATGATGAAAATTATGATAATGATAAAATTTAGATGAGAAGGGTTGAAATTATGATGATAATGATAGAGATAGAATGAGAAAAATGATGATGATGATGATGATAATGAGATGATGAGAAATGAAGGGAGATGGATATGGAGGAATACCAAAGAGCACTAAGAATCTTATCTCTTTCCAAGCTAAAATTTATTCTCATTTATTGCTAATAATGATAATGTTGTTGATGATGCAAACTATGTGAGGATTAAGTTGTTAAAATAAGAACAACATGATGATTGGGAAGGATATATCTTAATATTGATAGTTTGGATAACAATGGATCAAGATATATAGCAAGGCTAGGAATAAAATTATTAGAAAGTTTGGATATGATGTTGGGTTGCATGGAAAGATGACATAAATGATTGGGAATGTCTAGATTGTGGGTAATGGAGGATTGTTTGGTAAAAAAAATTAATCATGGGATGGTGGAAAATGATAAAAAAAATTATTTTTCATGGAAGGTATCACATCACTAAGTGAACTAGAAGACATATATCAAGATTTATTCCAAAGTAAGATGTAATCACTTACCCCTAGTGTCTAACAAGACATAGGATACTATAAATGAATGAGTAAACTAGTGTGATAGAAATGGATAGGTGAAGGATAATCATTATGCAATTGAATTAGGATACGGGATTTGACTTCTAAGTACTAGATCACAATAGGATAACATGTTTAAAACAAGATAGTTCTTTTGATAGTTTTATGTAGGTCAAAAGAAATGGAATGACATTAGATGGATTTGCATTCCATAAACCTCCCCTTTAGATCAATTAAATCTGATAATGCAATACCACTTTTACCTAACCTTAATTTTTTCCTTAACTTGTTCGTTCTCGATTGTTAAGGTGAATTTTTATCGTAGATGATTGCACACCATATAGATGTTTACATGTCACACGAATGTCCCAAAAATATTCTCGACTATAGTAGTTATTTGGACATTACACCTCCCACCTACCTCACAAAGTGTAACACCTCTATAGCTTGAAGGTGTATCAAAATGACCCTTTGCATGCCTATATACTTCCTTCAAACCTCTCATTTTTTATATCTTTTCAATTTTAGTATATTCTTGAGATTTTAATTATCGATATAGTCAGTAGGCTCTTTGTAGTTTTCTAAGATAAACTCAATTTTCAGCCATATGAAATTATAGCACACCATGGGGAGGTATGCACACCACGTTGTTGTCCTTGGCTGAGATCTTGTTGGTTTGTCCAAAAGACCTCTGCAACCTACTCTTTTGGTTCCTAAAACTCTCTTATTTTTTTTTTTCATAAAACATAAATAAACCTCTTCTTTACCTTATCCTGTCACCTGAGCTTTGATCCTTGAGGTAGTCGAGGAACATTCACCCTTTGAGATCACATAATTTTAGGGTTTTGAATTTCCTCCTCTACATTTTGGTGAACCTAACGTGAACCTATCCTTGCTCTAATATTTTATTTAAAATTTCTTCTCTCTTGTTTGGATGTTTGTTGGATTGAGTGTTGTGACACTTTTATGAGTTTTGCAACCCAATCTACAACTTCTAGACATGTAGTTAGAAGAAGCATTCAACACTTAGACATGAGTTCAAGATGACAATTTAGTCTAACCTGTTAGGGTCTTGAATTTGAATAGTTCACTATAGGATTATTTCTTGGCTATACACCCCCTTGAATTTTCATTAATGTGTCTACAAATGTTCAAACCATTTTTCAACTTGATACCCCATCTAGATCCTCTTCTCCTATAGACCACAAAGCTGCTCTTAGGGTCCTCTTTAAGCAGTCTAGTCTTTGGAGAAGAGGCTAAAGGAGTTTGAAGAGTTTCTAAATCATGATAATTTGTATACTTAAGTTGCTCCTATTATTTGTGGTTTGATTTAAATCTACTTATTTCATACTGCAAGGGTCTAGAGTTGCTCTGTGGAATAGAAAATATAGTAGAGACTCATGTACCCTCGTACACTATAATCTTGAGCCACCCTTAGGATACCCAATTGGAGATCACTGGTACATAATTGAATATTCTAATGTTGGAGGTGGTCTATGCACATGGTGGATACCAACCCTTTTGTACCTTCTCTCACTTTTGTTGATAATACAAACATTGTACCCCTTGGTAATCTTGGAGTCAATGTGAATTGCGTTCCTTTGTGATTTGAGATTCCTAAATCTGCATCCTGAACTTTCGTTGCCATGACTAGTCAACCTCCCCTACCTTTGCCATCCAATCCTATTTTGAACACCCTATTACAAAATATGGGTTGGATATAGTCACAACTAGCCAACTTAACCAACACTGCTTCTCAATGCACATTGCAATCCTATTATAATTGCAATCCCTTAGCTCTAACCATATTAAATGTTCCTATTCTCCAAGGGGTAGAAATTCCAAATTTTGATAAATACAATGGTAGGGGTGATCCACAGACCCATGTCTCATCATTTACTACTATGTATAGTGACTTTCTTTATCAAGATGCATTTTTAGCCAAGTTATTTTTGCAGTCTCTTAAGGACACCACATTGGAGTGGTTTTTCTCCCTTCTTGATAATTCTATCTTCTCCTTCGAGCAATTAATTAATCAATTCTTGTAGTAGTTCCAGGCTAACATTGGGTCGAAGGCCACCTTTATTGATCTCATCTATTGTAAGTAGGGGGCTCAAAAGAAGGTGACCAATTTTATTGCTCGCTACTAATCTTTGTTTTCATAGATCTCTTATGCCCTACCTGATTCTAATGTTCAACACATGTTCATGGAGAATTTGTAGCCTACATTGAGAAAAAAAGTTCTCTTAATGAAGTACCCTTCTTTTGCACATTTGTGTATGGCACTTTGAGACTACCAATAGATGGTGAAACAGTATGGGGGTCCCTCCTCGTCCTCCCATATTGATAGTAGGACAACCATGTCTATTCCTAGGGAGTCCAAAAAGAACAAGGCAATAGTGAACGTGGTTTTTCATTCCTACTAAAAAGAACACCATAGGGAATAATAGAGTTTTCACAAAGTTATTTAAATCCTACGTCAGTGTTCTTCAAAATTTATTAAAATATGGTTTAATCACCTCCCAAAAATCATACTGCTACTTGATGACAAACCATATCCCAGCTGGTATGATGCGTAAAAGTTTTGTCAATATCACCGAGTTCTTGGCCATGACACCAAATGTTGTGTACGTCTTCAACATGTAGTCCAAGACTACATAGATAATGGTGCCATATGGATAAAAAATATAAAGAAAAATTCAAACATCTAATATAGTTAAGGCTAACAGCTAGCTACAAATATACATAAATCCCTTCCTTTCTCATTTTGCTAATCTAATAACATTTGTTTCTTCATCTTCTAAACCTAGTCCTTTTGAGTTCGTGAACATGATTCATTCACTCTTATTTCTCCTATGAGTTGTGTGGATAAAATTCATGATATAAATTTCACACCACATGACTTACCCCTTAACACTTGGAACCTTCTCCGCTTGACATGCCTACTCAAGTCAATAATAACATCATAACTGGTGTTATGGTTGGCCCTAATAGTTGGGTCAATGTTATTGCAGAGGAGACCCTTCTCATTAATAATTTACATAAGGAGAAATATCAAGAATTGAAAGCCATGCTCCATACTCATGATGGTCTTCTATACTGCCCATTGGTTCTATTTCTTTGTTGATCCTTGCTAAACCTAAATCCTTTGATATTCCATTTTTTAGAGTGAGACTAGGCATTCCATGGCTAGTCTCCATGAATGTGATTGCATCAGTAATCCACAATGTAACATGCCAAACTAAATTTTCCTCAATAAATTAAAATAAATGACATTATGAATATAAAATTTATGGCATAAATCCCATAGCTATTTCCATTTAGCAATTTCATGTCCATAAATTAAAAAATAAATCCAAATATTATTCATTTCTAAATGTCAATGGTCAATTTACAAAGTTTGACTTGGCATTCAAACGCCTCAAAGTCAGTACATTATTTACATCAATGATACAAGTACATAAATAGGATTCTAGTATAATTCCTTTTTGACAACTCATCTCCACTGGTGGATAAGAACATGGTTGAGGTGCTTTTCCACCCAATCACAAAGAAATGCTTCCCTAGAATTCTTCAATCCGTCGAAGAATACCTGACCCTACACAGAACATTGAGCAAGAGATATAGTTTGCAAGGTGGAATCTATGTGTGCCTAACTACATGCATTTCCATCTACTGTTAGAATATGAAAGTTCCATGTTAGGTAATAAAAGATACAACAAAGAGAGGATAAATATTAAATAGTCTATTCCATAAATAAACATGACTGCTAAGCTTGGCCAAGCTCATGCTGCATAAAATGCAACTCTTGTTAGATTTGGAAAAGAAAATCTACACTCTTTGGCACCCATTCCCGAAAGAAAAGCTCATCATAACAAAGGGGTATCCCTCCCTTCTAGCCCATCTATTCGCATTATATTATAGTGTGCTGCAGTCTATCATAGTACTCTATATCATTCCATTTCAATATCATCAATAAATATTCCATCTACAATATGGTATAACCATTCATCTATTCATCATACAACGATCTTTCCATTAAGACTCATATTGCAATTTAACACTGTTCCATTTCGACAATTATTTCCTTTACAAATGAAGTTTAACAATCTTAATCAATGAGTAATTCAAGATGAAATCAGAAGGTATACCTCATGTATGTGTATGTGCATAAATGAAGCATTAATGCATGTACACATATATGCCTGAAAATAAACATAGCTTGGAATATGCATATACACTCTGAATATTAAAAGAAAAATATTCCTTACATACAGATTTTCCATATTCAGAAAAAGTATCAACTTCATTCAGGTGTTCCATTTGATCTTTTAGTAACAATTAGTCTCAATTAAGATACAAAAGGAATCATTAAAATAACTGTCACTTGTCTCATATGGATTATAAATCAATTCAAATTGGAACATGGATAATTTAGAGGATCAATAATAATCAATTCCAGTGGAACAAAACATATTTAATAGAATAAAAGTATCCTTCAGCTTGAGACAATGTAAGGTTCTATATTCATTCTATTTCCAACCAAAATATGTTCACAAAACACTATAATGTGGTTGCTATGTTCTAACAATAATAGTATTTCACATAAAAAAATACTAATAAGCATGTTATCATGTAATCGATAACATGATATTAGTTACCATTAAGTACCTTCATTTACCCATTTTCCTTTGTGCTATAGTTCGGTCGACCATATGGTGAAATCACCTTTTATCTATAAGAAACAGAGTAATATCATCCTTCGATTCTAATTTAAACACTTGATTGAAATGACAATGTACATGTATATATAGATATACATACATATGAACACTTTGTATGAGAGAGATGACTCAAATGGTTCATATATCCACAAATTGAGATGGCCCAAACATTGGCGACATAGCATAACATCATACATTGTTGTCATGTATGGAATGTTTACAATGTTTAGTTGAGGGTTATGAATGATAACATCATTCATACTCCTCTTTTTAATAGAGTAAAGTGAGATTATTCAATAGATTGCAAAATAAAGGGGACGATGAGTACATCATTCAACCCATGCTTATAGCAGGGCTTGAATCACCACATAAACCTCACCTAATTGTGGGTGTAATAATCATAATATAGGATTGAACGATGCATGTCATTCATTGATAGAAAAAATAATGAAACGATATAAATCATTTGGATAGCAATAGCTAGATGCTCATAGAGCACTTAGAAATAGTAGACATCGAATGGTAATATCCATTTGACAATTTAGTAACTCATGAACAATAAGTCGAACACCATATGGTGTCCCTCCAAAAAAATAGAATGTACAAGGTGGGGGCTACCCTGATAAATGAAATGCAACAACAAAGGCTAGGTCAAATGACCATGACTACAAAGGATAATGTTGCATGTGGATGGAAACACATCACTGGTGTTTAACTCGATACCTGTGCATGCTAGGTATCCCAGTAATAAAGATCAACATGGTGGCTCAACCCCAAACAAGGATAACAATGAAAAATATGGGGTCGAATAAATAGTGACCAAACACAAATACAAAGCCATGAGTTTTACATAACAAGAGCATAGTTGTAAGCAAATCTAAACACAAATAAAATACTCAACATCTTCATGGTAGAGCATGCAAAAAAAACACCAATCAACTGAAAAGGGAAACATATAATGCAACATCAAGATTACCTCCCTTCAATGCAAAAATCATGGTGCTTTTTCCTTAGTTGTAAATTAGCAACAACTCCCTATTCATTTGTTCCCCCTTCCTCTGTCGATTTTTCCTTTAATTCCTTACTTTTTGCTAGCTTTCATCCATCAAATTTACCCCCTTTGACTGGGAATATCTTTGTTTCTATCTTTGGAGATAGTGGTCATTATTCCTTCATCCATACCATTGTCACCTAGCCACCACTTCCTTCCATTTATGTGCATTATAGGGGTAGACTCTTTCCCATTCATTATGGGAGTTACACATTAAAACAACACTCATTGTTTAAAACTTGTGGTAATATTTTTATATATGTGTGTGTGTATATACTCGTATATATGTGGTTTCACCCACATATATATGTATATATATATATATACATATATAGAATTTCACAAACATACATTTTATTTTATTTTTCTATTTCTTTTTATCAAAAGCCCATTTTCAAGTTCATCAAAAAGAACAAACAATACAATTATTTTCCTTATGATAATTGTATGGGTTCAAATACATTTCCAAGACCATTTTATATCAAACTTTGAGATAGACAAGGTAAAAAATAGACGCATTAGATTCATTTTTTTTTCACAAGATCACTTATTCAACCAAATTTCAATCCATACAAGCAAGAATGATATTTATCAATTACAGACAAATGCAGATGTCATGGTCTATTGTGGTGTGTGAGATTCCAAATTCCAACCTTGCTTACCGTTTTTCTTTTGGCTAAGCATTCTTGCCTCAACCAAGTTCTTTTTCTTCAACCTATTCTAGCACACACATGTTCTTGCACTTGCTAATTTTATTAGTAACCTTTAACCTATAATCCTTACAAAATAACTCTTTTTAAATCATAAAATTGCAAGATAATTATTTTGCATTTATCATATCCATAAATACTAAATGATAAAATTCCATTTTCCAAATATTTCAATTAACTCAACATTATTAAATGAAAGCAATGAAATTGAGATGTGACACACAAATACTTGAAATTCCCTCTCGAGGGCACAATGCATACTATTCATGACATCGAATACAAACTGCTTGTGTCACGTGGGGGATTCTCCTTGGATCATTTTTGGCCTGCTCCTATTGGAACTTTTCTACCCCGTAGAGACTTGTTTTATAAGGCCTACTTTAGGTACAAGACAGGAGTTGCAACCCCTAATTCTACCTTTTCGACTTCTTCTCATGACATTTCTATGAAGGATTCTATGGGTGAGCAACAATGTGCTTTGTCCTCTATGCCTTCCTCCTTGAAGATTGCAGACAAGCATGCTCCCATAGGTAGAACTTCTTCTTCTAGAGGATTTTGCAACTTCTGATAGTGTCCTTTGTTCCTTCTATTGTGCCTAGCACAGGAGGATAAAAGGATCCCATGTTGAAGAAATCTAAACCTCAAGTTTTCCAACTCCCAATGTTGCCTACTGTCCCTCACCCTACATTGTATAGTAAGGGAAAGCATGTCACCAGGGTTGGTCCCTCTCATGTTATTCCTACTTCTTAACATCCAAGGTCTCCTCTCATTCCTCCACCTACCTCTAAAGCATAAAAAGGAAAGGAGCCTATGGTCAAGACCTTGGTCCCTGTTTCCATGTTGCCTCTTGTTCCTCCTTAAGAGCTAACTCTTCTACTAGTGACAACTACAAAGACTACTCCTCTGAGGGAACAAGACACCTCGAAGTCTTCTCAAGTTGCTATACATGGTATTCATAAACCTCAAAACTGAATTACACATAAGCATAAGCATCACTAATAGGCATTGGTCTGAGAGTGCAAGGCCTTGCAGAAGATTGAGGGTGAGCCTTTTGTCTCTACTTGTGCTTATAACTCTATCTCCACTTTCATTCCCGTGTCATTTCCTATCACTTCAGTTTTGCTTTCGACTTCCTCAATGGACCCTAATGAACCTCACCCTAAGTGGGTGCAAGTGTTCATCACTTCTTCAGAGCCTCCTCTAATCACCTCTCTACCCAACCTCCCTCCTTTTTCTGAGCCCGTTGATATGCCTCACATAAAGGTCATATCTACTATGGCCTCTTCTGCTTCTCCTCTCTCTTTTTCTTTTGATGTGATGGTTTCACACTCTTCATTTAAGCGCAAGTCAAAGCATGACCTCCTCTCGGAGGATGGTCACAAAAAGCTTTCGTCATCTTCTTCATCTTGTTCTAGTTTGGATTATATTGTCCTTGTGACGAAAAAGTCACCTCCTTCCCTAGAGTTTGTCACTACCCCTCTTCTAGAGGATGAAAGTGACTCCTTAGTTTCTTAGCCTCCTCCTATCCAATCATTTCACTTCACTCTAGAGAAGTGTATATTTGACTCATTAGAGGATATTCTAAATTTGACAGCTATCTTTGCTAGATCGATGATGTTAACCTCGCAAGAGCTTGTCAATGGAGATGTTGAGGTGGCCTCCTCATTAGCTCTTGCTATAGGTGAGTCAACTGGCACTAATCTTGTTGTCCTCCCTCTCCAAGCTTGTCTTTCCTCCCCTTATAATGATCTATATTGGGAGCAATATGACTTGTTAGAGGTGTTGGACTAGAGCAGTACCTCTTATTATCTTTAGAATAGATTTGTGTGTTTGTTTATGTTCCCTCGCACATGTTTGTTTATGTTTGTGCTTTCTCTTGGAGGACCTTTGATACCCTTGTAGGTACTTGGATACAAGAGGGAAATTTTTTCATAAAATTCTTCTATATGTTTCATCACTCTTCTATTTGTCATAAAATTTATTTTCACACTGGGGACGATGCAAAGTGTAGGGGCATTTAGGCCTCTTCCATGTTGACCCATATTTTTATTTGTCTTTATGTTCCCTTCTTCTCATTCCAATCTATTTGGGGGGTGATGACAGTTCATATAATTTTCATTATATATATATATATATATATATTATGATCAATTCATACCCCAAATACTTGGATCCCCCTATTCTCTTAATCTATTTATCTCTACTTTTTCTTGATATTGTGGATTCTATGTGTTATTCCTTGTGCGATAACATTCCATAGATACATCTTGTTATGTATGTCATGACACAACATCTCTTTGTTTGTCTTTCTTCTCCTTAGAATTACTTGTGCTCCTTTGTGTAGCACATATCATTCTAAGGGGGGCCATCATATTAGATCTTTCTTATTTTTCAAAAATATGTCTTAAAAATCTTGATTTCTTATGATCTCATCATCTAGCTTAGGGGAAACTTGACTAGACTTGTCTTTTCTATGACTGTCTTGCAATATAGTTTGCAGTAGCCACATGCCTATCAGCTTGTCTTATGGTCTATAGCATAGCACAACTTGCTAGCCATACCTATTAGCGTTGTCTTTATGTCTAATTAGATTTTTCATGTCTATTTTTCACTTTTTCACCTAACGTGTTTATATACAACTAACATGTTCATGGTGAAATTGCAATCAACTTTGTAGGATAGAAGATCCATGTCCTCTTTGTGTCCTGGCTTGAATTTTCAACTACATATACCGAATTGAAGACCTGCATCCTCTTCATCCTGGGGATATTCTCTCCAACCTCTTTCTCTCTCTACTTTAGCTCATAGCTACTAGAACACATATGCTTGCTAAAGTGGGGGCAAAATGTAATGCCAAAAATTGCATCCTATGCAATTTTGCATTCCATAAACCTCCCCTTTAGATCAATTAAATTTGATAATGCAATACCCCTTTTACCTAACCTTAATTTTTTCCTTAACCCATTTGTTCCCAATTGTTAAGGTGATTTTTTGTCATTGACGACCGCACACCACGCAGACATCTACACATCACATGAACATCCCAAAAAGATTCTCGACTGTGGTAGCCATTTGGAAATTACACTTCTTGCCTACCCACGAAGTGTAATGCCTCTACAACTTGCAGGCATTTTGAAACAACCCTTTGCATGCCTATACTTCCTTCAAACCTCTCATTTTTGATATCTTTTCAATCTACCCCATTCCATTCACTCTATCTCTCCTCTCTCAATCTTCTTGCTCTTCTACAACATGGAAACTTTATTCTACCATTGTTATTACATGTTCTTGTTCTCATAAGGCATTGAATATTGTTTTATCAAGCTCAATCTCTTCCTTTTGGTATTACCATTTTGCTAAAGGGAGGGTAACTATATTCTCTTTAATATATTATCGTTTGATTATCGTAGCATGTCATTCTAGCACTTCTATTCTATTGTCTTTTCTATTTTATTTCTATCTCTATCTATCTTGTTGTCCATGGAAGTGGGAACACCTATGCTGGGGTTGGACCTCTTATAAGTGTCCCCTTTCTTCTTTCTCCTCTTTGTCATTTCCTTTTTACTTAGCTTATTTACTTTCATCTCTATTATTTTTTGTTATTTCAGTATATTCTCCAGATTTTAGTTATCAAAATAGTCAAAAGGCTCTTCGTAGTTTTATGAGATAAACTCAATTTTTATCCATACAAGATTATAGTGCATCATGGGGAGGTTCGCGCACCTCATTGTTTTCCTTGGCTGAGATCTTGCTAGTTTGTCTAAAAGACCTATGTAACCTACTCTTTTGGTTCCTAAAACTCTCTAATTTTTTTATTTTTATTTTTTGATAAAAGGCTACAAGCCTATATATATTTATATTTATAATAAAGATTTGTACAAAATTTTGTAATTTTAAGGCTCTTATCAGCTAGTATCCAAATTCCCCTTTCCCACCAAATCCTACAACAACAGTCCTAGCCAGCCTATTGGCCAAAAACCCAAAAGCATATTATATAATCTAACATGTTGAAAATTGCCATATCTAAAAAAAATTTACAACATTTGAAAACCAAAAAATCGAGGTCATATAAAACTTTTATAAATTTTACCTAAAACGCTAAACTATTCCTCCATTTGGTTCATTGGAACATTATTTTCTCCTTGTTTCTTGCCGAAAACTCCCTCATCTGGTTGCTCATGCTCTTGAGAGTTACCCACAACTAGCTATTGTTGGAATTGCATATCACCCACATTAGATTGCATAGGCGACAGATTGTTCAGATTTAAACCCATGAGATTGTGTCATCAAGGGATAACATTATCAAAATCATCAGCCATTGGAGGAGGGTATTGATGTTTAAGAAGCCCCATAACTATGCTTATCCTTACCCTTATCCTTTCAGATAGTTCATATTCAATTTCCCCTATAAATCTATTCAATGTTGCTTGCAAGATGCTTATATCCTTCACTGCCAAGGATTTCTTGATTGCACTAAAAACAAAAATGTAAAAATTTATGTGCAATAGGAGATGTCAAGGAAATAAACCTCTGACATACCCTTGTCCCCTCCACAAATCATAGTTTTGACAAGCTTTAAGAATAACATCATTCTACAAATACCCTTCTTTGATGACCAAGTGCCTATTGTTAGCTCAACTGAATGGAAACATTGAAGTAGATCCAACAAATTTGAAACAAAGATAGAAATAAGTTGTGAAGGAAACAAAAATTGACTTTCCTCTAGTTCAAGAATTTCCTCACCTATTACCCTTTCGATGATGTACTTCTTAAATTGAGTAAAATGATCTTTGAAAATGAGATGAAACTGCATCCTCTATCTACTCAGTGAATGGAAATTCCTAGTATTTTATCGAGATAGCCACTCTATAGTTTCGCATAAAGTACTCCATCATCTGTCTCTTGCAAGCTCTGCAATTCCTTATCTCCACCCTAACCTCACCATCACTTGATGAAACTTGTCGATACATACAGGAAACTCCAATGCAAATTTTTTGGAGAACCTTGCTCAAATCACAACACTAGCCAATGCAATGTGCTGATTAATGCAAAGGCAACCTCAATTATCATTTAAATGAATCCTTTGCACATGTGTAATAAATATGAAGCAACTAGAGGCATCCACTTGACTGTTATTGTCTTATCAAACAGCAAGGTAATCCAGATTATCACACACTTAAGATATACCCTTACAATCCCATAATGGCTAATTAGGTTGTAATGTACACACTACACAAAAAAAGATGAGCTTGCAACCCAACTTGCACTCTGCCAAACAATGTCAACTTTGCTAAAATTGACATATAACTACCCTACTTAAAACATGAACAACTAAAACTATTCTCCAACCTCCAAATTTATCCATAGCTTTCCTTGGCACGAACTGAAGAGAATGATTATTAAAGCCATTACTAACATTCATTAGTATTATGGTGAGGTTCATTTGGCATGCTCCATTTTGTGAATGACAATGTGCATTCATTAGGATTATGGTGAGATGCATTTGGAATACTCCATTGTGTGAATCACAAAGTACCTGTAAATAAACCATGTTAGAAAATAAAACAAGTTATGACATATTACTGACACTTGCATGATGAATGCATCGATATAGTTGAAACACAACCAATTCCCATTTCCTTTCCATACTGCTACAGTGTATATATTAATCCTTCAAATGATAAACACTTTCAACATATACCAAGGCAACCCATGCACTGCACAAATGGATCCCTTTCAAAATTATGAATTAAGGACTTTGATCTACTTGAATTATTGCCACCAACTGAGGAAAGTCTTTCACTTCCGCATCATTGCCAAAAAAATCAAAGGCACCCTTATCACAACCTATTGGCTAAAGCATCTGCTAACTTATTACCTTCTTGATATGTATGAGAGATTCAAATGTCTTTGAAGGTATCCAATAATAACCAAGCTTTACTTAGAATATAACTTAACCTCTAGTTGTGGCTTTTCTTTTCCTTACAGGAATTAATAGCCAATAAGGAATCTCCTTCTATATGATTTTTTTGCAGACCCAATTCCTTTGCTAATTGCAATCCTTGAAGAAGTGCTTGTGCCTCTACCATGTTATTAGTACCATCGGTCAATTGTGTTGCTTTGGAAACTATCAATAACCCTTGACTGTTACGAATACAACACCCAACACTTGAAAGACATGGATTACCTCTTGAGGCGCCATCAAAATTAAGCTTTTGAAAATTTGAAGATGGTGGTATCCATTTTATAGTTGTTCTATCAATCATTTTAGCATTTGGAAAATGTAGGGTTACTTTAAATGGCAGTGAAATGTATTCCCAATGCTTCAAGAGATAATCATCCCAACTTGTAAACAAGATAATTTTTTATAGTTTTGCACATAAGAATTGGTTACTTCTAATATAACCTTTTCTATTTTCATCTTGAGTTGATGTACTGATGAGGGATCTCTTCTAAAGATACACTTATTTCTCTCCCACCAAAGACTCCAAATAACAATAGCTGGTGTCACCTTCCAAATACATGCAAACAAAGATGTTTTGTGAAGAGTTGGCCAACTTGAAAAAGATCCCACAATGTTTTGGGTAGAGGAAAACAAACTTTAAGTTTTCGCTTTATAAAGTCCTAGCAGTCCTGAGCTACTAAACACTACACAAAAAAGTGGTCCGCTATTTCATTTTCCTCTTGACACAACACACATCTAAAATATTTTGCAATCCCTAATTTGACAAATCTATCACTTGTCAAAATTCTATTTCTCAATGCTAACCATGTAAAGCTTTCAACCTTTTGGAGGACCATTGGATTCCAACAAAATGAGTATGCCCTATGAGATTGAGTAGGAAGCACTTTAGAAATGATAGATTTGTCCCCCTGTTTCACTGAATAATTCTTGTCTATGGTTGGAGCCCAAACTAATTTGTCTCAAGAAGATAAAAAATACACACATCTGCTTTAACATCTATTGTAACATGGGTTTTTGATTAGGAGAAATTAGTACTGAGGAGAAGTCCTTCCATTTAGCCAACCTTGTCAAAACATCTACAAAAAGCATAGTCTTTAATTTTCATCCCCCAAATTGCTAATAAAACTTGATCTATTGATTGTAGTTCCTGAATTGAAGTGAGAGGAGGGTAACCACTCCAAGAATCCTTCCAAAACTATGCATCTTCCCCATTGTTTACTTCCCATGTTAAGTATGGAGTAATGACCTCTCTACAAGCTGTAATAAAATTTCACATCATTGATCCAGACAGTGGGTTCAAAATGGTGAAGATTTTGAATGGATTGTCATTGTCCAGGTATTTATTTTGCATTAATTTACACCATTTTAGATCAAGTTTAGCATACATCCACCAAACCAAATTTTCTCCTAGTGCCATATTTTTTGCAGATAAATTATGAATACCAACTCCCCCTAGATTTATATGAACACATGCTTTCCAAAGAAACCAAAGGAATTTTCCTTTTCTCATCTATATTTCCCTTCCAAAGAAAATTCCTTATGAGCTTTCCTATTTGTAGTATAATAATTTTTTGAGCCTTCAACACAACCAAGTAATAATTAGGTATAGCAGCCAACACAAATTTAATCATCAAAATTTGCCCCGATAAGGAGAGCCATTTACTGTTCCATGAAAGTATTCTAGATTTGATCCTTTCTAACACTTTATGCCAATACTGCACCTTATTCAGACACATGAAAAATGGAATACCCAAATATGTACACGACATATCAACTTTTTGAAAACCTAGCATATGCGTGCTATTTTCCTTGAAATAGAAGCTCTAGTATTAAACATGTAAATTTTGGACTTACTAGCATTTATTTTCTGACCTAAATAGAAGCATATTTATCTAGAATTATTTTGACTGGTGAAGCTTCATCCAAAGATGACTTACCAAAAAGAACTATATCATCTGCAAACAAAGAGTGTGTCACCGAGATATTTGTATTTGGAACTGCAATACCCTTCCACAAACCTTGTAAATGGGCCTTATGAATTGACCTACTTAGAGCTTCTGCCATCAAAATGAACAACGCCGAAGATAAAGGGTCTCCTTGCCTCACTCCTTGAGAGGAGCTAAAAAAACCCACTAGAGTCCCATTTATAATAATTGAAAATTTTGCACCTGCTAAACACAAATGAATCCACTTACACCATTTTGCACTAAAGCCAAATTTTTGCAAGACCTGCATTAAAAACCCCCAGTCCACTTTATCGTATGCTTTCATCATATCCAACTTAATGATGAAAGATGACATATTATTAGATTTGATTGAATGTAATACTTCATGAGAAACTATTTCCCCTATCGAGGTTTCCCTTCTTGGCACAAAACCACCTTGATCTTTTAATACAATTTTTGAAATGAGGGGTTGAAGTTGAAGATAAAAATCTTGTAAATTGTATTGTATAAAGAGATTGGTCTGAAATCTGCAAAGGTTTTGGGATCTTTCACTTTTGGAATAATTGTAATATGAGTTGTGTTAAATTGTTTTAACATTGTCCCCATTTTCCTTGATTCCTCTATTACTAAAAATACATCCAGACCAATAAAGTCCTAGCATTTCTAGAAGAACAATGTTATAAATCTATCAGGCCTAGGTGCCTTGTCAGGTGATAGAGAAAAGACCACCTTCTTAACTTCTTCAAGAGTGAATGGCTTTAACAAAAAATCATTGTCCCCCTTTTGCACTAAATTAGGGATTTTTTCAAGAAGATCCTCACCATCCTTTGTTGTTGTTATTGATTTATTTCCTGGAGCAGATAATAGGTTCTTGAAAAAATTAACCCCTTCTTCTTGTATCTCTTCTTCCTTGATAAAACCAACCCTATAGAATTGTCCTAAATTATGAAAATTTTATTTAGAGCCTTTTTTTATCTATGTTGAGGCATGGAAGAACTTAATATTTCTGTTCCCTTCTCTCAGCCATAATTCCCTTGAATTTTGCTGCCAATAAACTTCTTCTCTTGCCACCAGCTCAACCCATTCTAACTGTAACTTCTTTTGCTTCTCAAAAGTAATAACATCCAAAACATGTGCTATAATTCTCCCATTTATTTCAAAGAGCTCCTCGAAGACTTTTTCTTTCTATTCAAATACATTCTTAAAGACATGTATATTCCAATATTCAACCTAATTTTTGATATGACTCAATTTATTACACAGTTGTTACATCCTCGAACCTCTTACAAAAGGAACACTAACCCACAATTTTCAAAGCAAGGGGAGAGAATACAGGTGTCCACATTTTCTCAAATTTGAAGGAAGACTTAACCTTGAAAATTGATCATGTTCCTTCAATATTTAAAGAAATGGCATAGTGATCAAAACATGTGAATGAATTTTTTTTTGATGTTAAGACCTTTTTCCCTGCAAACTAGTTTGCCAAAGATAGAAACCTATTTCTACAATTTACAAAAAGTCTTTCCTTCTATTTATCCAGACAAACTTGCCATTTTCATGTACAATATCCATTAGAGCATTATCATTAATGAACATTGTAAAATCTTCCATCACTTTTGGAGGTGGTAGAATTCCAGGTTTTTCTTCTCATTCAGATTTGTAATAGCTGTTTGGAAAAAATTGTGGAGCAATACTATCCTTGTGATTCTATCAGATTGGTTGAATCAATCCTTTGTGTTGGCTTCCTTAGTTTGTTCCTAGATGTTAGCCCGAGGATCATAAGCTCTTGCAAGGCATTGTGGTTATATACCGAAGGGGTGAAAGTAGCAAGTCGAGTGGGGATAAAATGCAAAACAATCAAATATAAATGATTTAAAAGAATAATAAAAAAGAACACTCTTAAATTTTACTCATTAAGCAAACCTTTTGAAACCATAAATGCTTTAAATTAACAACTCAAATAAAATCCTTTAATGTATATAAGATCTAGCTATGTCCAACTCAACTTCGATTAAACATCACTAGTTTTGTTTAAGATTAAAAGACTCTTGAATTCACAACAATTTACATTGACAAAATTTTGGTGACATGAACTATCACTTCTTGGTGACAAGAGCTTTGTGTAGGCGACAGGAGCTCTGTGCAGGTGACATGAACTACAATCTTCCAAAATTGTATGAATTTCTGCAACTATAGTCTTCTGAAATAAATAATTTAAAACCAAACTGAAAACATGTAATCACAAAATTACTCACACATTTTAATAAATAAAAGAAACCACAATATTAAAATAAAATACATAGTATAAAAATTAACATCACCATCATTTCAAGAGAGTGGGCCCTCCTCTCTTTCCACGTGGTGATAAAAGTAATTTGTTGTGAACTCCTTAAGACTTCAAACCAACTGTTGTATTATTTCTTTTCTGAAAAATATTACATCTCCCTTCCCACGCCATTTCTTATGCATTATATAAGAAATGAGGCATTTACTAAATGACATAATTCTTCCCTATAATCTCTCCATAAAATTAGATCTCAAATGAGAGAATCATGTAGCTAAGATATTCTTAACATGGCACATTTGTTTGGTAACAAAATAATCAATATATGAAATTGGTTTTAACATTATAATAATATGGACATTTATTTTTTCTCTCATGTCCATAATAATAGGGAGCACAAAAGTCGTTTATGGTTAGCAAATACTATGTTTAGTTTATGACCATTACAATATAATAATTTGTTATAGCAAAAGATTAAAATATATCTTAGCAAATATAGTGAAAAGTGTTTATTTATTTTTTCAACATAATGGTAGCAAATATTAGTAAATACAATCTAATATTTATTTTTCATGTATTTTATCTAAAAACTAAATTAAATATTACTTATATATATTTAATCATATGCAGCATAAAGGTGGTAAAATGATATGGCATGGAAATGGAATATAAAAATGGTTATGAAGGCATATGAAAAAGACTAAAATATGGCATAAAATGGAATGTGAATGACTCTCATCGCTCCTCTCAACTTAGCATATTGCACGTCCTCATGCAATATTTATTTCTAAAAGGTTTTGATTTGAACTGGTGACCTTTTGATCTATGACTTGTACCTTCTCACCCTTGACTACTATAGCTCATGCTTAATTGCATTTCCCCTTGATTTTTATCAACCCCTCTTCATAACAAGTTTTCACATGGATTTGCTTTATTTTTTAGCTTACGTTTTTTTCTTTTCATTTTCAATATTCATACCTTCCTCCGACTTTTTATGTTTTTCATCATTTTTTTTTCTATTTTTTTTTTAAAAGCTATATATAGGAAGTATCATAAAAATTTATCTCCATATTCATGAGCTATATGAAATGGGTGAAATGATAGACAATACGAATGATTATGAAGGGTGAAAATAATGGATACTATGATAGGATACTTAAGGATAATGATGGGTGAAAAGATAGGTAATAAGGATGACGAACCTCCCCCCAACTTAAAGGTTTGACCATCCTTGGGAAACAAGGAGAGGATTGGTGTGAATGGTGCTTTATATGATTAATATAATAAGAAATATTAATAAAGTTAAGAGATAAAATAAAGAAAAATAAAATTGATTGTTTTACCAACTTGCTTGGCCATTTATGCCAAGTTCTAGTAGCCAAAGTATCTTAGCTATTGTGAATCTCCAAGATGGAATCAAAAACTACAACTGTGAATGTCCAACAAGGAAGGAACCAAAAAATTTGATAAATATGGCATCCACACCACACATGAAATATCTGCATCAAAATGAAGCATTATGGAACATACTGATGGTAGCAGATTCTCTTTGTATTGTTGTTAACACCTCAACTAAAAGTGTGACTTGCTAGAAGTGATCAAAGCCATGTTTACCACAACAAACTAGAGCAAGAGTGAGTGATAGGAGGTGCTAGGAGGCACTCAGGAAACCACTGAAGCAATAGAGTATACCCACAAAATGATTAGCCCACATATTTTTTTTTTTCATTTTTTTCTCATTTTTTTTTCATTTTCAATTTTGACAATGACAAGTGACCACTAGCAAGCCAGTTTTCAATCACTTACCGCTAAGTGACACTGTGAAAACAATTTTCACCACTAAGAATTTTATTCAACTACAATCCACCAAAAAATGATTTTCAAATTGTAGCTGTCTAACAACGCCCGAAGGTTTTCATTGCTAGAATTTATCGATTTTTTTTTCTTTTTCCATTTTTTCAATTCTTTTTCATTTTTTTCATGTTTTTCATTTTTGTAGATAACCTGCATATAATGACTAGAGAGAATGAACCTCTTATATGGATGTTGAAGTGACACCATCCAAAACCTACGTTCCTTCTATGAACCCACAAAAAGTCATTGCTGAAATTGGGTTGTATGTAGAACTTGAAATGATGACCAATAAGAAAGATACCTCCATTAATATTGACTATGAATAGTTAATAGCACCATTTCTACAAACTATCTTGATCCATTTAGTTCATGCCACCATATCTGAAATTTGGCTATAGAACTTTGGGATATATGCCCACTCACTTGGCTTAAAGAATTACTCACAATTGGTGCAATCTTTGAAAGAAACATTGTTCTAATATAATGAACCATTTGAAACAATCATATCAACATCTCATGAAGCTATGCTATCCTTTCCTTTTTAAGCATAAGAGATATCCATAACTATTACCAAAATTGCATGAAAAGCTAGAGTTGCAAATAATACAACTTCCTTACCAAAGAGAAGGTTGTGTAGTGAAAGACTAAGTGTAGTCTCCCAACTTGTCCAATGTGTCCATACAACTGTAGGTAGGTGGATAATCATCTCTATGATGAAGTGTGATGATCTACATTAGGATATATTCAATCTCTTTGTTCATGTCTTCAAGTTATCTTTGGATGTGTGACTTGTGAAGAATTATCCAAGAACATAGTACTACAAGATTCATGGATCTCAAGTTGCCTATTGTTTTCCACATGATCTAGCATCAAGAATGGTGAAAAACACACACTCTACCCATGAATATTGAACACTTTTACAAATACTCTTGCAATATCCAAGAGAAGCACAAAGAAAAATTGTATATCACTCCTAGTTAGCAAAGCTAACAAAATGCAGCTGCAAATGTTCATCGAGAGAAGCATCACCATCAACTGGTGAAACAATGTTGGGAAAATTGGATAATAAACCTACAACCATACTCTCATGACCAAGCATATCAAGTATAGTAGTGTTGAATTTGTACAATATCATCCATTTAATAACTCCACCATTAATAATTAGTTTATGCATTAAAAACGAGTCGTAGAGTTATGAAAATGAATAAACACTTGATAATAGAAAAATGGACGAATAATTTATAATATTATAATGAATTCTTGGGTAGACATAATATCAATGCCAATTAATACAAGAATGCATACCTTTATTTGGTCCAAGTATCACACATGTGGTTGTATAATCAATAAAGGATTTATTAGCAATCAACCAAAGATTTCCAAAATTCAATGGATTTCCCCCCAACTTAATTTCATACTATAAAATCATGAGGGTATTAGGATAATCTAAAGAATCAAGAAAGAAAGTGACATATTTAATAATGCCTTGATCCTTATTTAATGAATGATCATCCATTTGTAGCATGTTTTGTGTGGTCATTAATGCATTTAAACTTGTTTAGTTCTTCTTAATCATAAAATCAGTTATTGGACCTAGATCAATAAGCATGTGAGGAATACATAGTTTTACCATAGGCCTCTAAAGATCTAGATTTTTAAGCATAAAAACATTTATAAATGATAGATCTTGTATGATGTCATCATGAATCTCACACAACTCTTGAATCATTAAAATGTATAATTAACCATTTTTTATTGCACGATAAATTTCAACACACACATTTTTGAGTGCAATGATAAAATTAGACTCAAATTGAAGTGTGTCTTTATGTGTGTGAATTCTTTCTAGTTGTGATTCATTAATTAGATAAGAAGAACTAAATTGATTATCTTTTAATTGATCATATTGTTCCTCTAATTCAATTAAACCAAAATCACATCCTTTAGTTGTATGAATAGATTGCAATTGTGATTTACCAATTTCATGCACATTAATAAAATATAAAGGGATCAAAGAAATCTCATTATTATTTGCGGATTGAACCATGTTGTTAAATAAGAATTTATTATGAATTACAATTTCTCTTGGTGGATATGTTGGAGTGGATGCTGGGTGATATGAATGGGATAATGAAAATGGTAAATTTTTGTGTGGATATAGAGAAGGTGGGGATTAAGTAGGATGGGTATAATGGAGATGGTAATGATGGGTGTTATGGTTGTTGTGAGAATTTATTTTTCCATTCTTGGTAGTATGGGGATTGTTTCCATTCACCATACACACTAGATGGGGAAGTATTTTGTGAAGAAACATATTGTCTTTCTAATCCAATAGAATTATAGGACATTTTAAAATCATTAAGCATACCATGATCTACTTGATTTGATGTGTGTAGTTGTCCTTGAGTTACAAAGAAGACATTCTCACTTTCACCTTTGTTTTGTTGCGGTTCATGTAGAGCTTGGATCTCCTTCACCATGTCCTCTTGATCAACTTGCTAGCATGTGCACTTATCTTCTTCCTTGCAACAAATAGAACAAAAAATGGTCAAATCTTCATGTATGTATTCATTTTTGAAAATCCATTGTCCCTCTAAAAATTCATCAATTATTTGTTCTTGCTCAATTATAGGAATAAGATTTGTAAATGCTTGTGACAATGGTAAGGGAATATCATGATGGTCTAAGTTGCATTCTTTAGGTAGAGGGAATATAAAAACATCACCTTGTGTTAGTGTGATTCCCCCACCAATTTCCTTTGGTTTTTAAATTTAAAATTGATATGTTTGAACTACCTTGAAAATGCAACATTTTTATGGGTTTTTTTTGTTTCTTTAAAATTACTTCTTTACCTATCAACTGACTCACAAAAATGGGTGCAAATATATCAATGGTTTTACCTTAGGATCTACCTACAAATTCAAACCATGCATCTATATGATTTATAATAGAGCAAACTAAGGGTAATTATGCAAACGAAATCGACTGTCACATAGACTTTTGCCTTAGCACACTAGTCCTAACTTAACTCTCTAGGTTTTCATGCCTTTAACACCTCTCCTCGACAACAACACCAAAATGTTTAGATAAAAAAGTGGATCAATACTATCCTTGTGATTCTATCAAATTGGTTGAATCAATCCTTTATGTTGGCTTCCTCAATTTGTTCCTAGATGTCAACTTGGGGATCGTAAGCTCTTGGAAGGCATTGTGGTTATATATTGAAGGGGTGAAAGTAGCAAGTTGAGTGGGGATGAAATGCAAAACAATCAAATCTAAATGATTTAAAAGAATAACAAAAAATCACACTCTTAAATTGTACTCCTAAAGCAAACCTTTTGAAACCATCAAATTCTTTAAATTAACAACTCAAATAAAATCCTTTAATGTATATAAGATCTGGCTATGTCCAACTCAAATCTGATTAAACATTATTGGTTCTATTTAAGATTAAAAGACTCTTGAATTCAAAACAGTTTGCATTGATAGAATTTTGGCGACAAAAACTGTCACTTCTTGGCAATAGGAGCTCTGTGTAGGTGACAAGAACTACAATCTTCCAAAATTGTATGAATTTTTGCAACTATAGTCTTCTGAAATAAATAATTTAAAACCAAACTAAAAACATGTAATCATAAAATTACTCACACATTTTAATAAATAAAAGAAACCACAATATTAAAATAAAATACATAATATAAAAATTAACATCACCACCATTTCAAGAGAGTGGGCCCTCCTCTCCTTCCACGGGGTGACAAAAGTAACTTGTTGTGAACTCCTTATGAATTCAAACCAATTGTTGTATTATTATTTTTCTGAAAAATATTACATCTCTCTTCTCATGCCATTTCTTATGCATTATATAAGAAATGAGGCATTTACTAAATGACACAATTCTTCCCTATAATCTCTCCACAAAATTAGATCTCAAATGAGAAAATCATGTAACTAAGATATTCTTAACATGGCATGTTTGTTTGGTAACAAAATAACCAATATATCATATTGGTTTTAACATAATAATAATATGGACATTTATTTTTTGTCTCATGTCCATAATAATAAGGAGCACAAAAGTTGTTTATGGCTAGCAAATACTACGTTTAGTTTATTGGCCGTTACTATATACTAATTTGTTATAACAAAAGATTAAAACATATCTTATCAAATATAGTGAAAAGTGTTTATTTATTTATTTCAACATAATGATAGCAAATATTAGTAAATACAATATACTATTTATTATTCATGTATTTTATCTAAAAACTAAATTAAATATTACTTATATATATTTAATCATATGCAACATAAAGGTGGTAAAATGATATAATATGGCGTGGAAGTGGAATATATAAATGGTTATGAAGGCATATGAAAAAGACTAAAATATGGCATAAAATGGGACGTGAATGGCTCTCATCAATAGCATTAAAATCTCCTGCTATTATTATTTTATCATGTCTTTTATCATCCAACACTTGTGTAATCATTTCCCATAGCAGCTTCTCCATCGTAGTAGTTGGAGCATATACATTTAGCGGCCAAAAATTCAAATCAAATCAAGAAACCTTCAGAAGTTGCCAATGTCGTTCATTTCTAGACAATTCTACCACACTGATTTAGCATCCCAAAGTGTAATTAGGCCTCCTAAGGCACCTTGTGTAGGGGACTAAAATGTCTTCCACTTTTTTCATTTTTTGATTGAACACTCAAACATTTTCTTAGAAGTCTTAGTTTCTTGTAATATTATCACATCCATTCCTTAAGCATCAATTTGCTTCTTGATTTGAGCTCTCTTGTTAGAGGAATTTATACCCTAACATTCCAAGATATTATCTTCATTGTTCTCGAGGAGAGCAACATGATCTCCTTAGACGCTTGCTTGTAGAATGTGTCATCTTGCCATCCAAATTTGTTTGGACCCTTGCTGCCATTTCTTCTTTCAACTTAGTGATGTGTGATTTTCTCCTTCTCTTTCCTAGAGACTTAATTATAATAGGTTGAGTGTTGGGACTTTATGAAATTGACAAGGTCTGAGAAAATTCAAAGACCACACTCTCCTTTTTATTCAAAGATATATCTTGTTGGCTCGCTTTTGAATTCAAATCTTTGAATATCCCCTTATCTTTAACTTCATCCTAGTGTGAGCCAATCTTATTATTAACATCCATTATTTTTGTCGTAGACTAGTCCTCTTCTTTCACGATTTCCTTCATGTATTGAGATTTTGTTAATTGATTATCAAAATAGCCCTCTTCCCTTCTAACTTCTTCTGGTACAAGATCAATGAATTTACTGGCTTCTGAGAATAAAATTCTATCAGCTAATTCTTCAAGGTGATCTTGTTCAAACAAGTTTTTAAAGGTTGGTGAATCCATTTTTTCATGAGTTACCTTGACCCCTTCCAATTTCCTACCTACACAAGATTATTTGCATGGAAATTTAGATTTCTCCCCAAAAATTAAAGTTCTAGCAACTATTTCCACCTGTTGCTTAGAAATTGGAGGACGAGATAGGCTATATAGAAAAATTGACTAAGATTGCTGCCACTTTTTAGATAGGAGAAGTGAAACTTTCATAAACCCATTTGGAACAATCTTAACTGTATGCTTATTCATTTTATCATCTTTAGTTACCAAAACATTAAAAGTAGCATCTAATGCATGTACATGAGCTCTAACTTTTGGAACTGTAGATAAACAAACAAGTGACAATTTATTATCCACCAAAGATCTCACCACTTTGGGCTTACCAATCACCTCCCTTTCCTGATATTTTGGAGTATGAATTAGAAAGAGTTCTACTTCATGACAAACACTTCCAATATTCCCCAATGTGTGACACTTAGAGCATACATTCTCTGGATTTTCCATTGTAATGCTCTGAGACCATTTGCCATATTTAGATACTATATCTATTTGATCAAGAAAAACCTTCATAGCATCCATTAGAGCACAAAACCTCATATATTTTTTTGGGTCTTTAAATAATGCATAATCATGATTAAGAAAAATTCCTATTTGATTAGCAAAAATTTCTATCAAATTCGATTCCTTATATTCAAGAGGGAGATCACTCATTTGAACCCAAAAAGGAACAAACTTTGTCACAAAATTGGATGTGTTAAAATTTGGATGGTAGGGTTGCATGAATAAGCCAACCCCTTGAAATACCCATGATTTCACTTTAAATATTGTATCTCTATGAAGTTTAGTATCAAAGAGAACTAGAAAGATGCCCTTCTCTTGATCTATATAAAACACTTTAACAACCCCTTCCCATTCATCATTTATCAAATCTTTTAAAATATCTATATCAAGGAATAACTTCCAAAACCTACATATTATGGCATGCTAACGAAGATCTTGAACTTGTGGCTCTAAAAATTCATCAAAGAGGGTAACAAAACAAGTAGTCTTTCTTTCCCCCTTTCTTTCAAATTTCTCTGAATCCAAAGCTTTTGTTGCTCATTTATGTTGTCTCTTAGAAGGTAGGGATTTCTCCTTGCCTGGAGTAGTGGCTTGCTGATTCTCTTTTCTCTGCCATTGCAAATATTTCCCCCTTCTTGCTTTGTTATTCCTTCCTCTTTCCCACTTTTTTCCCATTCTTCTTTTTCCTCCATTGGAAAGAGTTTATAGTCTTGTTGCTAGAATTGACCTGCTTCATAGACCTTGCATGTTGAATATGATTTTGTGCATGAGGAAATGACAACTTTGAATCCTTTGCATGTAGTATTGGGTGTTTTGGATCCCCTACATTCTATTTTTGATGAGGCTTTGCATGCAATGCTGATACTGGATCCTTTGTGAATACCTGATGGTTCGTCAAATTGTCATGCTACGACTTTCCATTGATGAATTTTGTTCTTTCAAATGAAATCTTCTTTGAAATAGCCTCAACCTGATCTTGTTGTTCCTCATCCTTTGTTTCAAGAGTCAAAAAAGGATTATTTGTTTGAAAATATTTTGGATTGAAGAGAGCACCTTGATGATCTGAAGAAGATCTATGAGAAAAAATTTCTTTCTGTTATAGTAAGATAGATTAGCTCTAAAGAAACTCCTTTCCATTTCCTTGTGTTTTCCTACAAAACCCTTTTGCTATGTTTCCTTAGTGAGGCACAAAAGCCCTTGTGTAGGAACCCTAGATAAATGAGATCTATTAATATTTTTGGGTTTTGAAAGTTGTTGCTCGTGCATGAGACAAACACCTGAAATTCTCCTTGTGGCCGTTGTTGGATATAAAATTATTTTGACACCTTTCATTTGAACAAGAATGGTCAAAACCGTCTAAACACTGTGATCTGTCATCTACACATATGTCAAAAACAACTTGCTTTCCATGAAGAAGATTCCTATGTGGATGTTTTGGGGCCCAACTAGATTTAAAATGATTATTATTGATAGGAAAAGGCCCATATGCAGTCTGATCACAACTAGATTGGGTAGTGTGCTGATAGTACTATCTTCTATTTTCCAAATTTTGATTGTTAGACGACCATTATCGCTCAAAGCCCATTTCTAAAAATATTATTTTCTATTTAAAACTTATCAACATCACAATCACATGATGGAATATGTTGTTTGTATTCAAATCATAAAAAACTCTCTAATTTTTATTTTGCATAAAACATAAATAAACCTCTTCTTTACCTTATCCTATCACTAGAGCTTTAATCCTTGAGGTAGCTGAGGAACATTTACCCTTTGAGATCACGTTATTTTAAGGTTTCAAATTTCCTCTACATTAAGACAAGGACAACCCGAGTATCTATATTATCTTGTTTATCAATATCTTTGATATGAATTTTAGGATGAATGAAGTTGGATTATTCCCCAAAATAGGTTGTTACATCAAGGTAAATGTGAAGAAAATTTTTGTGGTCACTTGTATATTACATCATAGAGTCCCATGAACTCAGTTATACATTAATTTTTTTTTAATATGTGTAGAGAGAAAGAATCTTGTTGGTTACAAGAAATGAGTTCTAGATGATCAAGGGTAAGATCATTTATGTGTCTAGGGAAGGAAAGTGTCTCATTTGTGGAAGTGGTGGTTACTGGAATATGGATGGGATCATTTAATTAAATTTTGGGACATGAATGGAATGGAAAGGGATGATGGGATCATCATGGAATTGTAGAGAGATTGGATCTTGATCAATTATTAGATGAGCTTGAAGGTCACTTGGTCATCTCTAGGGAGGATTTGATTAACTTGATATTGATTCATTTCAAATCTTATTTCTTCATTCTTTAGACTATGCTCTTGACATAGATCCAATTTTAATGATGGGGTATAGATAGTGGACTCTTGATGGCCACAATATTTTGGAATTATAATAATGAATTTTGAATAGGATTCTTTGGAGTGGGTTTGATAGGTGATGGAGTGCATGGTGATGATTGGTATATAATTTCTTTCTCATGGATATGATCTTTATTAAGAATTTGATTAGCTTGAATTTCATTATTATCCATTGTAGATAGCCCTTGGAGGTAATCTTGAGAGAGTTGGGATGTGATGGATTTTTGTTTCAAAGGTTCAAGAGATGAAGGATTGGAAGAAGATATGGAGGCATCTTACAAACAAGCTTATTCAAGAAAACCTATAATGGAATCATATGAAGAGGATATATTATGGCTATGAATATTATTAATGCTATTATTTTGAGATGATCCATTTCTATATGCAGATGGATGATTTTTATCATGCTTTGGAAAAAGATCTTGATACATGCCTATTTTATTTTTCATTAGGTGAGGTGATGTATGACCTTCCACTTCAATCTCACCACGATCAATAAAATCTTGGATAGAATTTCTGATTTGTATGCATATTGATGTAGGGTGGCCTTTGATGTGATGGTACTCACAATACTCATTTTATTTGTATCATGTAGGTTTAGGTATATTCTCATCAAAAGGTATGATGTATGTAATTGCTATTAGGTTTTGTTGGATTATTTTTGGAACATCACATCTACAGGTTCTCCCAAGGGAGTGTAACTACATTTTAGATGATTTTGGGTTTGTGATTGTCCTTGTGGTATAGTAACATGTGTTTAGGGTTGAAAATTTTGGACACTAGGATTTGTCTATTTAGGGACTTGTGCAGTCTAATTAAGTTTGGATTCATTTACCTCATCATTGAAAAGTTTTTTCTTTGGTATAGACCAAGAGAAACAACTTGCAAGACTCCTCCATCATTGAAGAAAGGAAGAAAAAAACTCCCCATTGTTGGAAACACAAGGGTAGACAACTGAGAGGGGGGTGAATCAGTTGCCACATAAATTATACAAATTAAACTTATTCTCAGAATTGATAAATAAACATGAAATCATAAACAATCACCACATCAAAAACACACGACACCAAGATTTTTTACGTGGAAACCCTATTAGGGGAAAAACCACGATGGAGGTTAATCCACAATATTATACTCTGTTAAAAGTATTATAAATGGGGAACGCACATGCATTCAGACACATTTCTTGAGCTCACTGCTCAAATACAAAAAAGCTTACTTCCCAAAGGAAGACTCACTGTCTTATAGTCCCATTCAGATTACATCCAAAAGATTTTGAACTGAGAAAATAACATCTTCTAATGCCTAATTATAGTTTCGGTTAAGCACATAAACACTTTCTTCTACCTTTGAAATATTAGAACATTATTCACACACAACACTCAACATACATTGCACACCATGCCTTAAAATGGTATAAACAATTGATCATATATATCCGCAACTAAGGATAACATCAACTACATGTCGGCCCAACAAAATATAAAATGTGTACAAACTGTTGGCCCAAATCAATAAAAAATTATCAATGCACACCAAACAATGTCGGCCAAAACATATTAAGGACCCAAAACAACATGTCTCTAACATGAAACACCTTAAAAAATTATGCCTCGAAGATCCGCAACACACTACAATCACCCTGTCGGCCATGATCATGAAAAACATGAACTCACAAAAGAAAATCACCAATCGTGAACACAACGATCAATGCAGATTGACAACACAGATAGAGCATGATCTAGAAACATCCAAAAGTATCATGAATCACCATAGAAGCATTCGCAACAACTCAAATTACTAGAATCACATTATCTTCTTTTAGGAACACCAACTACAACAACAAAACAACTGTTAGAACACAAATACTCATAACTCAATCAAATATTCATGAAAACCTATGAAACTTCATGTGGATAAACTAGATATACTTGTCAACAAACCCTTTAATCCAAAACCTCTTATCATTAATATACTGAGCTAGCCACCATGCTGAACTTCACTGCAGCACTAACAACCTGCAACTTATTTTATCACAATTTTCTCAATATCCTTGACATATACAACCTTAAAGACATTAATGCCAATAGTGTTGACATTAATGACAACTAAAAATCAGAAATATCCAACAATCTTCCCCTTTGGCATTGATGGAAACACATGATGTGAAAAACACCATCAACACAAATTTCTCTTAGCACTTTCTCCCCCTTAGATTTTGATTCTTTTCCCCTTAACTCTTTCATAGCTTTTCACACGACTCTTCTCCCCCTTTGACATAAATGAAAAAGATAAACATTATCTTTCTCCACACAAGATCCGAACCACATTTCTGAATAGTTGACTACTCCCCCTGAGTAGTAGCCACCACAACATCAATCCAGATCACAAGATATGGCTATGAAATGCACAAATTGATGCAAGTCAATGCATCTTAATTCTGATTAGAAGGGGTAATCACCCCTAGCTTCCCTCTGAGATACTCAAAAGTATCCATAGGCAAGGGCTTAGTAAAGGTATCTACAATCTTTTCCTTAGTGGGCACATGCTCCAATCTGACTTCCTTTTCACTCACCTTCTCTCTCAAAAAGTGGAACTTGATAGATATATGCTTGGTTTTTGAATGCAACACCGGATTCTTAGAAATGTTAATTGCACTTAAATTATCACAAAATATAGCAATAGGTTCATCATACACAACTCTAATATCTTTCAACATTTGCTTCATCCACAATACTTGAGTACAATTGTTAACAACAACAATGTATTTTTCTTGTGCAGTAGATAAAGAAATGCCATTCTCCTTCTTACTTAACCATGGAATTAGCTTCTTTCCCAAGAAAAATGCATCACCACTAGTACTCTTTCTGTCATTCACATCTCTTGCCCAATCAACATCAGTAAAAGTACTCAAAATAAGGTCATCTTCTTTAGGATACCATAGGCCAAAATCAATTGTCCCCTTCACGTACCTGAAAAATCCTCTTCACAGCTATCACATGAGATTCCTTAGGATCAACTTGAAATCTTGCAACAATGCATATGACATTCATGATATCAGGTCTAGTTTGAGTCAAATAGAGCAATCCACCAATCATGGATCTTTATCTAGTCTGATTTGTTTTAGGAGAATCATCATCTTGTGTTAACTTACATCTGGTCACCATAGGTGTACCAATTGGATCTGAATCTTCCATACCAAACTTCTTTAGCAATTCTTTCACATACTTGGACTGAGATATAAAGATCCCTCTATCTAGTTGAGTAATTTGCAATCCCAAAAAGAATTTCATTTCTCCAACCATAGACATCTCAAACTCACTCTGCATCTCATTAGTAAATTTCATGCACAAACTATCATCTCCTCCAAAAATGATATCATCAAAAAATACTTCAACAATCAAATCTTTATCATGATCAATCTTGAAATACAAATTACTATTAGCAGTACCTTTATTAAATCCAAGCTTCAAAAAATACTTGTCCAGTCTAGCATACCATGCTCTTGGGGCTTGCTTAAGTCCATACAATGCTTTCTTCAACTAAAAAACCATATCTCCCTGATTAGTCAATTGAAATCCATCAGGTTGCTCAATATACACTTCTTCTAGTTCACCATTTAGAAATACTGACTTGACATCCATCTGATAAACCTTGAATTTTTTCTAGGCAACATAAGCAAGAAATAGTCTCACAACTTCAATCCTAGCAATAGGAGCAAACGTTTCTTCAAAGTCAATTCCTTCCATCTGAGAATATCCTTTACACAAAAGTCTTGATTTATTTCTAACAACTTCACCTTGCTCATTCAGTTTGTTCCGAAAAACCCATTTAGTTCCAATTACATTTTTGTCCTTAGGTCTAGGAACAAGAATCCATGTATCATTCTTCTCAATTTGTAGTAGTTCTTCTTTCATTGCTTCCACCCAATGTTCATCTTTGCATGCTTCATTGACACTATTAGGCCTAGTCTTTGAGATCAAACAATATTCTTCTACAATTCTTCTACTAGTTTGAACACCTTTGTTCTTATCACCAATAATATGATCTTCTAAATGATTTAGTCTTACATACCTTGGAGTCTTAGGGTGTTGTTGAAATTCAAGCTCTTGTGATCTCACTTTTGCACTTTCACTAGTTCCTTCCTCTTGACTTTCTTGATTCACCGAAATGATCTGAACTTGATTTAGAGTCTAAACTTTTTTTCCTTTATTTGAGCTGTCATTCTGATTGTCTGAATCATATCCATAGGTTATGGATGGTCTAACTGTGTCTTCATCAACCTTGACATTAGCACTTTCAATTAATTTCCTCAATCTCTTATTGTAGCACTAGTAGGATTTACTTTTAGTACAATAACCAAGAAAGATTCCTTCATCACTTCTACCATCAAACTTTCCTATATCTTCATCTCTTTTGATATAGCATTTACTCCCAAATATTTTGAAGTATCTAACAGTAGGCTTATGGCCATATCATAGCTCATAAGGAGTCTTACCAGTATCACCTTTGACATGTACCTGGTTGAGAGTGTAAACGATAGTACTCACAACTTCTCTCCAATAGATATGCAAAAAATTTCCTTCCAACATCATAGTCCTAACAACTTCTTGAATTGTCCTATTCTTCCTTTCCACAAATCCATTTTGTTGAGGGGTCCACAGGGCAGATAATTGTCTCTTTATCCCATGCTCTTCACAAAAAAAGAATTAAACTCATCATAAGTGAATTCACCACCTCTATCTGATCTCAGACATTTAATCATTAGACCTGTTGTTAGGGTTAGAGATGGCAGATATCTAACAATTAAATGCAAATTTAATTAATAAATAGAGAAACTAAAACACACACAAAATAAATCATAACACAAAGAATTTAACGTGGTTCACCCAATCCAGGCTACATCCACCAAACCGCAACCATCCAATACTTTTATTATCCAGTGCAAAACTTATTACAATCTTGTGAATAATTGATTTTTTCATCATATTGTAACCCACATCCGAACCCCTTTTTAACAAGCTTAGAAGCTTCCAGATTTTGGGTTCTACAAAATCGGATTTTTCTTTTTTCGTTGATTTTTTCCTTTTTCAGTGATGATGCAAAAAAGTAGGAAATTTTTTCTCGGGGGTTGCCGCCCTCGAACCCCCGCCCAGCCTCGAACCCCGGCAAGGATACATGTTGGGATGTATAGTGTACCATGAGATCTACAGTATAACATGATCAATCACCACATACCAACAATCTCCCACTTGGAGACTGATCCTGGACAACACTGCTGCACTTACAACTCCCACTGGAAATAAGTACCTTGGACCCAGCTGCTCTGTTATACGTGAATTCAACCTTGAAGCCCAACTGAAGCTGAAGAGGAGCTCAACTTCTCCCTTGTCACCGCCTTTGTAAACATATTTGCTAGATTGACATCTATATGTATCTTGTCTAGCTTGACCTATCCATCCTCCAACATCGACCGAATGAAATGATATCTCAACTGTATGTGTTTTGTTTTAGAATGAAAGACATAATTCTTTGCAAGATGTATATCACTCTGGCTGTTTGTAAACAAGTAATTTCTAGCCTGTTGTTTTCCCAACTCATCCATGAAAATTTGCAGCCATATCATCTCCTTTGCCCCCTCTGTTGCAGCAACATACTCTTCCTCTGTGGTGGATAAAGCAACCACCTTTTGCAATCGAGAAATCCACTCACTGCTGTCCCACCGACTGTAAATACATAGCCTGTGGTACTCCACCTGGTATCTATATTCCCTGCCAAATTTGAGTCAACATAGCATTTTAAATCAGTATTAGAGCCCCCAAAACATAAATATTTATTGTATGTACCTCTCAAGTACTTGAGAATCCATTTTACCGCATTCCAATGCTCAACTTCGGGATGACTCAAATCCCTGCTAACAACTCCTACGACATGTGCAATATCCGGTCTCGTGCATACCATGGCGTACATTAAACTGCCTACAATTGAAGCATATGGTATCTTGGACATTTTTTGTTCCTCCTCTTGTGTCTTTGGACACATATCCTTAGTCAATTTAACATGACTAGGAAAAGGTGTGCTGACAACTTTTGCATTCTCCATATGAAATCTCTACAACACCTTTTCAACATAATTAGCCTGAGATAAAAACAATTGTCTGCTTTTCCTATCTCTACAAATTTTCATACCAAGGATTTGCTTTGTTGCCCCCAAATCCTTCATAGCAAAAGATTTTGCTAACTGTTGTTTTAGCTCACTTATGTGATCCATGTTAGACCCTGCTACAAGCATGTCATCAACAATAAGCATAAAATAATGTCGTTGTTATTGTCCAACCTCTTAAAATAAACACAATGGTCAGAATTACACCGGCTGTAGCCTTGCTCAGCCATAAAACTATCAAAATTCAAGTACCATTGCTGAGGTGCTTGCTTCAAGCCATATAAACTTTTCTTCAATCTGCACACTAGTTTCTCCTTACCTTTGACCTCAAATCCTTGCGGTTGTTCCATATATATTTCCTCTTCCAAATCACCATGGAGAAAGGCTATTTTAACATCAAGCTATTCTAAATGAAAATCTTCAACAACCACAATACTTAAAACAATACGAATAGAAGTCATTTTAACAACTGGAGAAAAAATCTCATCAAAAGCAATACCCTTTTTCTGTGCAAATCCCTTTACAACTAATCTGGATTTAAATATTTTCTTACCTCCATCCTCCTCTTTCAGCCTATAAACCCATTTGTTTGGTAAATCCTTTTTACTTGCAGGCAACTTGCATAATTCCCAAGTTTGATTTTTCAGCAAGGAGTCCATTTCTTCTTCCATTCCATGCTCCCACTAAACCTTGGTATCCACTTGCATAGCTTCATCATAATATTCCGGTTCACCAGCATCGTTAACAAAATAGTATACAAAGAGGGAGAGAATCTTTTTGGAGGTCTACTTATCCTTGAAGATCGTCTAATAGGAGTTTGTGGTATTTGTTGTTGCTGTTGTTGCCCAACATGAGGAACCACTGGAACATCATTGTTTGGAATATCATCTAACACTGCATAATCATTTTCTTTCTTCTCATGTTGCAACAACAGATCTTTGTACAACACTTTCTCATTGAATATGACATCCCTTCTCACAATTTTCTGATTTTCAAAATCCCAAAGCCTATAACCAAATTCATCAATGCCATATCCAACAAATATACATTTCTTTGATTTTGCATCAAGCTTGGTTCTATTTTCAGAATCTACATGTGCAAATGCTTCACAATCGAAGGTTTTGAGAAAAGAATAACTCACCTTCTTACCTTTCCATGCTTCCTCTAGAATACCACAACCCAAAGGATTAGAGGGACCTCTATTAATTAAATAAACAACAGTGTTTACAGTCTCTGCCCACATTTTTAAAAGCAGCCCAACATGCAATCTCATAGTCTGTGAATTCTCCATTATTGTTCTATTCATGCGCTCAGCCACTCCATTTTCCTATGGAGTCCTTGGAACCATTTTCTGCCTACGAATACCATTAGAGGAACAATAATCTTCAAACTCTTTGCTACAATACTCACCACCATTATCAGATCTGAGACATTTTATCTTTTTACCCGTCTCATTCTCAACCAAGCTTCTCCATTTTTTAAAAGTTTCAAATACATCAAATTTCTACCTAAGGAAATAAACCCATACCTTCTTAGTTACATTATCAATGAATGTAACATAATACATAGAGCCACCGAGAGAAGATACCTGAGCTGGTCCCCATACATCTGTATGCACAAGCTCCAATTTCTCATCTTTCTTTTGCTTCCCATCCTTGATAAAACTAACTCTCTTTTGTTTTCCATACACAACTTTCACAAAAATTCATATTAACACATTTTAGACCTGGTAAAACATTATTTGAATGAAGTATTTTCATACCTTTTGCACTCATATTCCCAAGTCTATTATGCCATAGTGTTGATTTAGAGTCCACAACAACTGTATGATCTTCTACCTATTGAACTGCAACAATTGTTCCTAAACATTGACCCTTTTCCGTAACAATTAAAGTAGAAGGAACAATATGACCTATACAAAGATATAAGGTGCATACTTTCACACCTTTTTCTACCACTAAGGCACCCTTTGTGACCTTCCAATTTTTATCACTAAATCTAACAACACAACCTTCATCATCTAGTTTCCCTGCTGAAATTAAATTTCTACTTAACTTTGGAACATGCCTTACCTCTCGTAGTAGCCAATGATTCCCATTCTACAACTTAATCTTGATTTTTCCCTTTCCAACAATTTGACAGGGTTTGTTATCTCCTAAATAAACTAGCCCAAAATCCCCTTGGACATAATCAAGAAAATAACTTCTATGGGGGGTAGCATGAAATGAAACCCCTGAATCTAACACCCAAGAATCATTAGCATTATCAAGGGAAAGAATCAAAGCATCCTCATCAGATTTATTACTTACCACATTTGCCTCTTTACTTCCTTCCTTTTTGTCTCCTTTATTTTTCCGAGACCAACAATATTTCTTTAAATGACCTGGCTTACCACAGTACCAACAATCCCTCGTCTCTAGATTGGGACCTTTTGTCCTTTGATTTTCCTCGTGACTTCCCATGATTTCCAGAATTGTTTCCTCTCTCCTTTATTCTGCCCCTGCTTTCTACATTCAAAACACTGCTTGATGTGGATGTTCCACCTGAGCTTTTCCTATGAATTTCCTCTCTCAAAATAACACCAACAACATCATCAAATTTCAATGTATTTGAACCAGAAACAAAATTGCTAACAACCATTACCAAGCTATTCCAGCTTTCAGGCAAAGAACACATAATCAAAAGAGTCCTAAATTCTTCACCAAAGTTTACTTTTACAGAAGTTAATTGACTGGTGACCGTATTAAACTCATTCAAATGATCAGTAACTGACCCACCTTCTACCATTTTCATATTAAATAAATGCTTCATAAGAAATACCTTATTTGAAGTGGAAGGCTTTTCATATAACTTCGCTAGGGTTTCCATCAACTCTTTAGTTGTCTTTGCTGTTGTAATATTGAATTCCACCTATTGTGCTAGGCATAAACGAATACTGCCAAGAGCCTTTCTATCCAAAATATCCCAGTCCTCATGAAACATTGCTGTGGGTTTCTTGGTTTTCCCTTCCAATGGCCGCCATAAATCCTTTTGATATAGATAGCCCTTCATCTGCATTTTCCATAACTAATAGTTCTGCCCATTAAACTTCTCAACCTTCTTACCCTCATCTGCCATTGCTCCCACTCAACTGTGAGACTCCCACTCAGCCGTGAGACCTTCCTACAAATGATAATCGAAACACAACTTGCTCTGATACCACTTGTTAGAGTTAGAGATGGCAGATATCTAACAATTAAATATAGATTTAATTAATAAATAGAGAAACTAAAACACACATAAAATAAATCATAACACAAAGAATTTAACGTGGTTCACCCAATCCGGGCTACATCCACCAAACCGCAGCCATCCAATACTTTTATTATCCATTGCAAAACTTATTACAATCTTGCGAATAATCACGTTTTTCATCATACTGTAACCCACATCCGAACCCCTTTTTAACAAGCTTAGAAGCTTCCAGATTTTGGGTTCTACAAAATTGAATTTTTCTTTTTTCGTTGATTTTTCCCTTTTTCGGTGATGATGCGAAAAAGTAGGAGGAAAATTTTTCTTGGGGGCTGTTGCCCTCAAACCCCTATTTTTTGGGGGTTGCCACCCCCAAACCCCCACCTGGGGCTCGACCCGGCCCTGAACCTCGACAAGGATGCATGCTGGGATGTATAGTATACCATGGGCTCTACAGTATAGCATGATCAGTCGCCACATACCAACACCTGTCTCTGTCTCAACCATAGCCTTAAAAATCTTGAATTTCTCTAGAGCTTTATATTTTTCCCTTAAGAAAGTAACCCACATCAATCTAGAATAATCATCAATAAGTAACACAAAATACCTGTCTCCTTGTAAACTTTTGACTCTAGAAGGACCACACAAGTTAGTATGCACAAGCTCCAACATTTCATTTGAACAATGTTTTTTGCTTTGGAATGAAACTCTAGTTTGCTTTCCTAACTGACATTCCTTGCATATAGTATTAGTAGGTTTTATCAACTTAGGAAGATCTCTCACTGCCTAAGTAGAACTTATCTTGATAATATTGTCAAAGTTTAGATGACACATTCTCTTATGCCACAACCAACAAGTTTACCAGTAGAACTTAGGTGAAAGATATTACCTTTTGTTTTTGTACCAGATGCAATCACATTTCTAGAACTCCCCAATATTCTACACTTTCCATTCTTGAATTGAAGATTGTATCCCTTGTCAACCATCTGTCCAACACTTAAGAGATTATGCTTCAAACCTTCCACATATAGAACATCATTAGTATTATGCTTACCATCAAGAGAAATGGATCCTCTGCCATGGATTACACCAACTTTGTCATCACCAAATCTTACAACACCACCATCATACTTTTCCAAGCTCACAAATTTACTTTTATCACGTGTCATTTGATGAGAGCATCCACTTTCAATCACCCATTCTTCTTTTTCTTCAACTCTGGTAGCTAGAGCTTTCTCCACATTTGTGCAACTAGCAGATTTAGTAGGTACTGGATCATTTTCCTTGATAGCAATAAACACCCATTCATCCTCACTTAAATTCCCTTTATCAGATTCATCATCTGTCACACCTTCATCAACAACATAATAACACTTTCTTTGGAATCTAGGCTTGTTAGGTCTTGGCTTAGGAACTCTTTCCAGACACCTTGAGGAAAAATGACCTATCTTATTACAAGAAAAAAATTTAAGAGGCAATTTCCCTTTATACTTACCTTCTCCTCTGGCTACCCTCTTGACAATAATTGCTTCAATCTTGTCTAGTTTTCTCTCTTCTTCTTCAATCTTTCTCATTTCCTGCTCATCCTTGGACATTTTTCTAGAAGAAATTTCTCCCAGATCATATCTCTGCTCACCTTTTTTGGAGATAGTAGCTTTGAATGCAAATTTTGTCTTAGGAAGAGATTCACCGAACTCACTTAACTCAAAAGTAGTAAGCTTACCAATCAACATGTCTCTAGTTACATTTGTCACAATTCGGATCTCCTCAATATCAGTAGCTTTGTGTTTGTATGCAATAGGAAAGGATCTGAGCACTTTAGCAACAATTTATGATTCTTCTAACATTCCACCAGCACATTTAATACTACACACAAGTTCATTCACTCTCTGCATAAAAGAAGTGATGTTCTCATCTTCACCCATTCTCAACATTTCATATTTCCCTTTCAGGCTTTGTAGCTTAGCAATCTTCACATGGGTATCACCTTCATACAAAGTTTCCAACTTTTTCCAGATCTCATAAGTAGTCTTTAGCTCCATTACATTTTTCATCTCGAAATTAGTCAAAGCACTCAACAATGCTTCGTTAGCCCTGATATTGTACTCGACTTTCTTAATCTCATTTGTAGTAGAGGGACCATTATGTGGGATGATATACCTATTCTTTGTAATTGTCCACTAAGGTTCACCAATGCATCTCAGATGACACTCCATTCGAGTCTTCCACAAAGAATAATTAGTTCCATAAAATCTCAGACTATCCTTCGTATATGTCGCCATCCCAGATCACCTCAAGCTATTAAACTTCTTCCGAGGAACCTGCTCTGATACCAATTGTTGGCAACACAAGGGCAGACAACTGAGAGGGGGGGGGTGAATCAGTTGTCACAAAAATAATACAAATTAAACTTATTCTTAGATCTGATAAATAAACATGAAAGAATAAACAATCACCACATAAAAAACACACATAACACCAAGATTTTTTACGTGGAAACCTTGTTAGAGGAAAAACCACAGTGGAGGTTAATCCAAAATATTATACTCTGTTAAAAGTATTATAATTGGGGAATGCAAATGCATTTAGGCACACTACCTAGAGCTCATTGATCAAATACAAAAAGGCTTACTACCCAAAGGAAGACTCACTGTCTTACAGTCACATTAAGATTACATCTAGAAGATTTTGAACTGAGAAAATAACATCTTCTAATGCCTGATTATAGTTCTGGTAAAGCACATAAACACTTTCTTCTACTCACGCTTCTTCACACTTTACTTCTGCCTTCGAAAGATTAGAACATTATTCACACACAACACTCAACATACATTGCACACCATTCCTTCAAATGGTATAAACAATCGATCATATATATCTGCAACTAAGGATAACATCAACTACATGTCGGCTGAACAAAATATAAAATGTGTACAAAATGTCGGCCCGAATCAATAAACAATTATCAATGTGCACCAAACAATGTCAGCCAAAACATAGTAAGGAACCAAAACAACATGTATTGAACACGAAACACCTTAAACAATTATGCCTCAAAGATCCACAACACGCTACAATCACCCCGTCGGCCATGATCATGAAAAACATGAACTCACAAAAGAAAATGAACAATCGTGAACACAACGATCAATGTGGATTAACAACACAAATAGAGCATGATCTAGAAACATCCACAATCATCACGAATCACCACAAAAGAATCCGCAACAACTCAAATTACTAGAATCACATTATCTTCTTTCAGGAACACCAACTATAACAACAAAACAACTGTTAGAACACAAATACTCACAAATCAATCAAATACTTGTCAACAAACCGTTTAATCCACAACCTCTTATCATCAATATATTGAGCTAGTCACCATGTTGAACTTCACTGCACCAGTGACAACCTACAACTTATTTTATTACAATTTTCTCAATATCCTTGACATATACAACCTTAAAGACATTAATGCCAATAGTGTTGACATCAATGAAAACCACAAATTAGTAGTATCCAACACCCATTTTGTTGTTTAGCAGTACATAGATAAAACATGGTTAATTTGTACTCAACATTGTAGGCAAAACAGGTTATGGAATTCTCTATTAAGTTAACAAAAGTTTGAATGGATTCTTGAGGTAAGTGTAAAAACAAGTAAAGTGCTTGTCCTCCTAAAATACATGGAAAGAGTCTCACAATGTAGATATCATTATAGACAACTTCATGGCATGTCATAAAAAAATATTTCACGTGATCATTAGAGTCTCCCTTTTCATTGTATATATCAAACTTTGGTATCTAAATATTTTCAAGGAAAGGTGTCATGGATATTGATCAATCAAAGGGGACATAATTCATCAAATTTATATGTAGGGACATAATTCGTCAAATTTATATATGTACGTTTTCAATGTAAGGTCCCTGTTTGTAACCCCTTGATAGTATATTTTATTTCCTACAATTCATGGGCAAATAATTTTGAAGGAGTTGGATTTAAAGGTGGTGGTGAATTGTTATAAGGTACTTGTGGATTAGTAGATTGATATGTGTTTATTTGTAGAGGATATCGATGTTGATAGGATGTTGGTTATTGATAAGTGGTTTGGATGGGATTGATAGGTGGTTTGTATTGTTGATGAGGTAGTGGTTAGTGATAGGTTGTCTAAAAGGTGTTGCTAGGTGGGACATAGTGTTGATTAAGTGGAAATTGGTGATAGGCGGATGAAAGTATATTGATAGATGGATTATATTATTGGTGAGGCAGTACTTGTTGATAAGTAGGTTGGGGTGTGTTAGGTGGGATATATTCTTGAGATGTTGATGCCTTTTGATAGGTAGAATGATGAGATGTAGGAGATGGGATTGTAGTGAGTTGGGCATGTGTTGGTTGTGGCATAAATAGAAGAGACATTGATGGAATTAGAAAGGTTGTGAATGTAAAGCTTGTTTGAGGTGGTTCAATTGGGGGAGGGATGTTTTGGGTGGTTGATTTGGAATGAATGTTTAAGTGAATGGGATTCAACAAAGTTGGGATAGGATATGAATGAGTGTGTGATTGGTTAGGTGGAAAATGGTCACATGTTTCTTGGTACGAATACTGTTGGACCTTAGATGTATCATGATGTTCCATTTTTCTTGATTTTTTTTGGATGTTGGAATTTTTTAAAAAAAATTTGGTTTTTTTTTTAATATTTTTATTTTTCAATTTTTTAGAATTTCTAGTATTTTTGGATTTTGCAATTTTGAATACTTGATTTTTGGAATTCGGAATATTTATTTTTCTCTTTTTGGATTTTTTGATTGTTGGAATATTTATTTTTCTAAATTTTGGAATATTTCATTCTTTTCTTGGATATTTTAGGAATATTTGATTTTTTTAGATTTTTTGGAAATTATTTGATTTTTTGGATTTTTTTAAAGGAATATTTGACTAATAAGGATAGGGGTAAATATGTAAAAATGAATGATGTTTGAATAAGATTGGCGATGGATGATTGTGATGTTTAGAGTGGGTTGAAATGTGATAATGATTGATGCTGAGGAGAGGTGATGAAATTATCTAATTCAAAAGTACCTTTTGAATCAAGATGTAGGATAATTGATTTGTGGTTTTAATATTTCCTACTTGAGATAGGAAAAATTCTCAAGAAAGATTGATTATGATTCATAAAGTAATTGACTTAAGATAGGCCAAGTTCCTAAGTTGATTTCACCCAAGGTGATTAGATGACTGCCAATAAACTTGCTACCTTAAGACAGGAAAAATTCTTAAGCACACAAGAATTGAGGATAGGCAATTATATGTAGTCTTAATTTTTGAAGGTAATAGTTGAAAATGTGGGTTGATGTGTTTTATTTTAGATTATATGGATTAGGATGATTGATGTCTATGTATGAATGGTTGAGATTGGATGTGTTGATGTAGGAAGAATGTTTGGTGAGGTATGATAGTGTTAGAATATGATATTATATGTAAGACAATATAATGATATGTATATGGTAAATGTGATGTTGGATGGACAAGATAATGTGATGATATGGATATAGATGATTATATGAACATATTATGGTGGTTGAATTTGAATGTAGAATATATTATGATCCTATGATAATGGATGTATGAGATGGTGTAATGAGGTTATGAGTTGACAAAAAGATGTTATATTATGAATGGAGATGATGGTATTGTATAGTATGTGTAAATGTAGGATATGGATGTCTATGATGATGTAAACTTAGGTTGTAGACGAAAGGATGGTGTATGATGGTTGATTCCTATGATAATATATGTATATGTTAATATGAATGATGATAGATGTAGGTGATGGTTTGATCTAGGATATGGATGTCTATAAAGGATGGTATGTGATTATAGATGTATGTGATGATGTGGTGTAGACAAGATGATGGTATGATGTGGATACGAAAATGAAAGTGGATGTAAATGATGGTTTAAAATATAGGATAATGGGTCTTAATGAAGATGCAAATTACAATGGACGTTTGGGTTAGGCATGTAGGTGCTAGTCTAGGATATGGATGTATGTGAAGATGAAAACCTAGGACTTAGACAAGGTAATGGTATGATAGGAAGCTATGATGTGAATGCAAGTGACGGTATAGATGTAGGATGATGGATGTGTACAAGGATATAAATCAAAGATAATGAATGTGAATGAATATGAGGTTGTTAAATGATGTCTGATATAGATGCAGATATTGACATATACCTAAGAGAATGGATGTAAAATATGTTCTAAAAAAATACGTATGATCTAATGTAGATGAAAAAGGATGCATGTAGATGATGATATGATATGGATGTAAGTGATGATTTAATATAAGGTATGGACATCTATGAAGATGATATGTGGTTATGATATGACAAAAGGATGACAAAACTATGTATGATAATCAAACATAGGATATTAATGTATGTTAGGGTGATACAAAAATATGTATGTAGATGTAAATGATGATTTTATGATAGTCTAGTATAGTATGTGTATGTGTATGAGGATGGTATGTATATTTAGGATGCAGATGGATATGATGATAGTAAATGATGATGTTATGATGGTCTAGTCTAGGATGTGTATGCACATATGAGGATGGTATGTGTTTGTGGATGTTAGGATATGGATGAAGGTGTTGTGGAACAATGGATGTTATATTATGGATGTGAATGAAAGGCTAAAGTAAAGGTAATGGGTGTATATGGGATGATGTGAACTAAGGATGACAAGCTATGACAATGGACACTATGATCATGGATGGAAATTTTAGTCTAAAAATAGAAGATAAATATCAAATCAGGTTGTAGACAATATGATGATGTGGAAATGGTGGAAAACTAAGAGGACAACCCTAATTTAAATAAACAAATAAAAAATACTTTTTATTTTTTGAATTTATTTTTTGATTTTTTGTTTTTTGAAAGCTTACACTAAAATAATTTAGAAGATTAAAAAATATAAGGCTAAAAAGGATAAATTACCTATTTGGCTTCAAGTGTGGAGGTTCTAATATAAAATGGAAAGCATGGAAGACACAAAAATAACCTTAAAATTATTCAAGTGGTAGTGACTCTGAGTGTGGGACCACAATAAAGCTAATACTTTCTACCATGTGAATGGATAAGTAGGGTATGTAAATTAATGTGCCACCTATACACCCCTTACATTAGAGAACAAGGCCTTGACCAAGGTTACTATTGTCATTTCATGCCACCCATATATGACCCATCATTGATAACTGATCTGTGAGATCCTACATGGGCCATTTTGCATGAATTCTCCTTAAGGTTCCCAAAGTTGGCTAAGTATGAATTTTTTAGTGTGTCGCAATTTCACTTTCTTTCTTCCCTGCATCCCTCCTCTATCATCCTGATCCCTTTCTTCTTCCTGCCTTCTCTCCATTTTCAATCTCTTCAAAAATTGACTAAGTGTTGATTTATCGGCAATCAAGCTTCGTCCTTTCGCTTTACCTCTTGCCACTTTATGGTAAGAGGTAAGCTGCCTATCTGACCCCCTACCCCTAATGATTTCTTCAAAATCTGACTAAGTGTCTGATTTCAGGCATTGGGAATCGAGTTTCCCCTTTACCCCTTACTCCTTGATTTTGGAAAGGTGTAAGTCAACCCTCCAATCCCCGATCCCCTCTTTTGCAAGTTAAAAAATTGACCAAGTGTTGATCTTTCAGAGATCGAGCATTGATTTTCCACTTTACCTCTTACCTTAGTTATGATAAGAGGTAGGGAATCCTTCTAATGCCTGACCCCGAAATCTTCTTCTCTATGTAGTCTTTCAGAATTTTCTCCTTTGTTTTATGTTTTACCACTGTAGTAAGCAGTAAGAGTTTTGATCAAACCCCAACCTCCTATGCCCAATTTCAGAATTTGACGTTCACTCATCCTTCTTCCCTTTTACCACTTTACGATAAGTGATATGATGCAACCCCAACCCCTAATGTCTGATGGTTCCTTTTGGCCATTAGATGTCACTCTTCCCTCTTACTCCTTATCTTAATTTTGTGGTAAGTTGCAAGTGATATGCCAGATCTCCGAAGCCCGATTTTGATGTTTGTGCTAATGAAGAATATTTTTATAGAATATTCCATAGGTAGATGTCAATTGTTCATTGCATTGCAAGTTTCCTTTTCATCACATTTTCACTTTCCTAGGCTCAGGGCCTATCTGTGATGTGTGATGGGGTGGAAGTATGAGGGTGATGTGTTACATTTTGATTGTGTCACTTGGTTCTTTCACATCATGAGTTCAAATCCTGCTCTAAAAAAAAAATGAAATATGCAGTAGGATAAAGAAGGAAAGGTAAAGAACATGATTGGCATGTTTTTTGGCAATGGTGCCATTAATGTTGTGATGACTCTTCCTTAGCTACTAAAGTTGATTTTTGAAGGATAAGAGGATCTTAAATGTTTTTTTTACCTTCTCCCATTAAGAGAGGGAGGTTCCCATGCCTCATTATGTGCCATCAACCTTCTTTTTGTCAAAGCTCCATCCCTTGTCATGATTTGTTGCAAATTTTATGGAGGTTTTCTTCACAGTTTGTGTGCTCATTAATGTGGTAGCTTGGCATGGACGCCTAGAGAATTTATGGTGGGATATTTTCTTAGATTTGTATGCCATATTTCTACAAATATTTACTAGGGGTTTAGGATGGGTTTTTTCTCAGACGTGTGCCTTCTTCCATTCTCATGACTTACTGAAGGACAAAGGACACTTGGGGGTATGGCGTGTAGGTTATGTTTTCTCCAGGCTCTCTTTTTGGTATGGAATTCATGAGCAAATATTTCCTTGATCATATCTCCTTAACTACTAACCCTATTTGGGTTAGGGTTTGAGTTGCATTCATCCAAGTTATGCTTTATCTATAAAAGCAACACTTGTATTCTTTTTAAGGGTTCTTCTTTTGGGCTCCTCTCACGTTTTCTTTTGTAGAAACTATATCTCAACATTCTACCATTGTAAAGTCTACCTTTATGTCTTATATTAATAAAATTTAGCTATTGTCATAACTATTTCTTGCATGTATAAGTAAGTTTCTTTACCTTCATGTTTGAATGTGTGTTTTATTTTATTTGTTAATGTATTGAGAAATCTAAAGCAAAGAAGAAACAAATTCTATCTTGGTGTATCACCTTCCTTTCATTTCAAGTTCTCTTTCTATCCCTTTTCCTTTTGAGTTGTTAGAGTAGAGTAATGATAGGGTTTTCATGTGTTGGGTTAGACCAACACATTTGCACTTAGATTAGAAGAGTAAGTTGACCTTCTCTAAAGAATCAACCTCATTCGCACAAAGGTCCCGCACCTTGAGGTTGTTTCCATTGTGTCATTAGAAAACTAAAATTTTATTCAGTAGGGTATCCTTTTATGTGACAAAAGTTACCTCTATCTCAACACATGGAGGTGCATTGTGAGTAACTTCAAGGTATGATACACATCCATTACACCACACTAGAAGATGACCAAAGGACTTAGGATTCTATTTACAAGATCACTAAGGGAAATCCATGAACTAAGGTTCCATCTTCATGCATGATCCTAGGAGGGTCTCTCTTAGTCTCTTCACCTCACAAGTCGAGGGTCTGAGGGTCTTTGAGGTTTTCTAGACATGATGATGACTCACTCTTTGAGGTACAAATTTTACTCTCCCCCTTTATATACCTACCAAAAAATATGGTTGAGGTCATCCCTTGAAGTGATATTATCCTCAATAAGGCCACTTAAAAATAAAACATGGTAACACTTATTTTTTATCCTCAAGATCACCCTATAGTATGATGAGCCCTAGGAATGTCTAGTTCCTTGCTTTAGTTTCATGTTTTTATCTCATTTCTGCTAAACTTCAAAAGTTATTTTCAAAACATTTGTCAATGCATATTATATTAATTAATGAGTGTGTGAACTTTGAATGCCTATGAGATTTAATAGAATTTTATCATTAATTCTATTTTCTAATAATGAAAAATGCCTTAAGGAATAAAACTAACCATTGTAGTGAAGAACCTATCAACCTGTAGTAAAAGGATTCTCAACCTATTCAACATAGATAGAAGAGCCAATCAACTTCAATACGTGCATATTTCCATAATAAGATGTAGGAAATGGATTGAGGATGTGAACATAAATATCCATGTGTCACTCCATATTTTCAATAAATCGTGGATGAAGTCGTCTATTCTAAGAGGGGATAACAATTATAATGAATACTACCCTGTTAAGCACATTTCTATTATAACGTTCTTGATTTTTGTAGAGTCCTTATTGGATTCCAACTCTTCTACTTCTACCTACTTTTATATTTTTGTTAAGTTAAAGACATGGTCCTCTTCCTATTTTCTTGGAAGAGTTGACAGTGGCTCATAGTTTGTTTACAGTTTTCAAATAACAAGACTCATAAACCCTATATATGGGGGTGATCCCACAATACTAGTTTATAATTTTTGGCCAAATTGGACATTGAACTGATTTTTTTTAACTAAATCTTCACTTTCGAGCACCTATAGCTGCTAAACCATGAGGAATTTGAAGATGATGCAAACTAGTGATTTGTGACATTTTTTTTCTGTAGATTCTAAATATATATTTTAATTTTTTTTTTGAATCATATTGCATTTATTTTTCCATCTCCTTTGAAAACTAGTTTTTATCAGTAAACACCATTTTTAAAGAGTGATGCTCACCATAAACAACATAACTTTTTTCTATGAAGGATAAAATTCTATTTTTTTTGAATTTAGCTTTCTAACTACGATATCTAGCTTGTTCATTTAGTTTCATAGTGTTTTATTAAATATTTTTTTCTTAATCAAGTTTTGAAGTCAAACCAATTATAATTTAGACATAGGCAGACCGTAAAAAAATAACTTTTTTTGTATGTATCAAAATTCTTTTTTTTTTACCGGATCATGGACATCAATACCTAGCCTACACATATTTTTCAGATTTTGTTTTGATAATCTACTATTTTTCCACATGTGCAGAGCATAGAGCTTGATTTTCGGTGAAAACCTACATTCACAAGAAATAAACAATAAATATAATAATAAAATTAAATATATTTAAAATTATACTTTTTCGGAAGCTTATAATAAGGACTACATACTTACAAAAAATAAATTTTAAATGAATTCATTTGATCCCCCAAAGGGTAAATCAAAAGTGATTTTTTATCAATATTTTGATAGGTGTAAAGGAGACTCCATTATGGGTATGGTTTAAAACTAGTGGGGTTCTATCTAAGAGGGTTTAATCTAAGGTGGTTTGATCAAACCTTCTTCAATTGGAATCCTTTAAATGGAACTTTTCAAGGTTTAAACCATTATATTTTCTAAAAATATGTGATTTTAGAAAAAATAGGATGTCCCAAAAAGTGTAAACCACTATTTTGGGATCACCCATGGGGATACTCATGAGAGACTGACATCTAGATTTTTGCATGAAATTAGATTGAATATCAAATTTGATATATTATGTTCTAAGATCTGTGTATGTGGGTATTGCAATAAAGAAGAATATTTAAGTTGCATGATTTCCTGAGTTAGCAATCTAAAGGAGATATTGTGGAATGTAGTAACTCAAGCAAGGGCCACTTGAGGTACTAAATAATCCATGTTAGCTTAGATGGTTAGTTAGATTATGAATTGTATTTTTTTGAATTATAGTTTCCAATTTACATTATGTTCAATGCTATATTGTAATTTATGGATTGAAGTCTCTAAATTATATTTTGTTCAATCTTATTAAGTGATTAGTTGAATTAGGTTACACTGCAACATAAAGAGTCACTACTTACAATTCATGAATGATAAGTGCCCATAGTAGTTACAGTAACTAGCATTTGCTTACCCTATTCTCTAATTAGGAGTTAATTTTAGTTAGGAAGCTTTTAGATGAGTTTAATTTTGTTCAATCCTTATACTCAATTGATTGAGGAAGTCTAGGATTTTCAACTGCATATATAGTTCCAACATCAAATCAAGTTCATGATTCCTTGGTTGATAATTTAATGAAGCCTCCTTTCGAATAATGAACTGCTTAATTTGAGGATTTGTAGGTTTTTTAAGCTACATGTATGGTTATCTAAATTAGTTAATTAGATATTAGGGGAAGCTATACGTTTTTGGCACTATTGCCAAGGATGGTGCTAAGTTTAGAATTCCTAATTATGTTTTAAATTTACTTTCATTGCTTTCATAAATAAGAAAGTTTTCATTTACAAAATTAGGACCAATAGACACTTACAAATCAACCAAGAACTATTTAGTAATAGTGTGCAAGTGAAGACATTTAAAACTCAAGATACTATTGTATGCAAAGGTAGAGGGATGCCTTGGGAAGATTTCTCCCCTCAACCAAAGAATATTTTGAAGATATTGGTGCAAGTGAAGAACCAATTGAGGGAATCAATGATATAGAATCACCCCTCACACTAGTACCTACTCCAAACTTAGGAGAACTCCCATAAGGTATCTTTACACTATGATAGAGGAAGTAGTAAAGAATCCAAAAAAACATGCTACATTTGAGTTTCCAATCACAAATCAAGAATGGGTCGCTACTCTTAAGAATATACCCCCTCGGCCTTGCCAAATTTATATGGATTAGTTACCAAAGACTCAAACACATTCTTGTTCAAATTTGATGTTCTGTGTAGAATTTATGATTACACCATAGATGCTCATAGATTAAAACTCTTTCCAACCACATTGAAAGATGTTGCTTTGTGATGGTTTAAGGGTTAGGAAGAAGTACAGTATCCAATTGGGAGACAATGAAAGATTTTTTTTGCAAAATTATCAAGATTATTATCGAGGAATAGATAAGAAGAGAGATGGCATCTTCAGGATGTCAAAAAAGGAAGATGAATCACTTGAGGATTATGTAGAAAGGTTTCAATTTTGTCTGAAAAAATCACACTAGAATAGGCTCTCTCTAGAGTCACTAAAGATAGTATTTTTTTGAGTAAATGAAGATTGCATGGATACCTTAAACCTCATAGGAGTAGGGAATATTTCTCAATTACCTTTTGAGGAAATCTGCCAGGTATGTAGAAATTATTCAAAGTCATCTATGAAGAAGATCAAGGTTGATAGAACCTTCTCTTCCACAAAAACATCCACTAACGTGTCCAAGGTGGAACTCAACAAACTTTTGTACAATATGAAGGAGAACATAATCAACCACCTAGCTACCCAATTGGATACCTTGCACATCAAAAATAAATAAGAGGAAATGGAGGCTGCCCTTGCTGAATGTTGTCCACATTGCCGCCATAATAGGGTAAGTTGTAAATGTAAGAAGATTTCCAACATTGTTACACCCTGTGTGTTATTACCTATTCACTATTACCTTGTTTGGTTAAAATTCTTTAATATATGAATGTGTTTTGTATATGAGTCTTGAAGGAAATATGATGAATAAATGTTTGATTCAATTTGACGTTTTATAATGATTATGACAATAAAATATATAATGTTTATGATTATATTGTTATCTGCTAATTACTATTATGATGTACTAAGTTGAATGTAGGAACAAGTTTGAACCTACGAAAGAGAGGGGAAGAACTTGGTATGATAACCCTTAATGAGCCTAATTGAGCATACACACACTCACACCCTCGTAGGTCTAAGTTGAGTCAAGTTAGTTTGGGTAAATGGTAAGTGATCTTCAGTTTGGTTATGAATGTTTATATTACTTTATGATCTTGTTCTATGAATGTTTTGATTGGAAAATGTGAATAAGTCTTTATGCCGAGTGAAAGTCCTTCCTTGTGTGTTCATATTTATATTGATGGAATATATACATAAAATGTATATATATGTATATATGTATATATGTACGTGTCTACGATAAACTCATACATATGAGTAAATACGTGCATGAGTATATGTAGGTAGATGTATCTATACATGCTCATGGAAAAATTACCCATATACATGGGAATATCGATTGGACGAAGGTGACATATATATACACACACACACAATTCATGTATATATGTCAATCGATGGAAATGCAAGTATATGTGTTTATATAAAGATATTTAATTAATGTTATATATATATGTCTATAATAAAGTATATACATATATATTAATATACTTAATTTGTGTATATATATATATAATTATTATTTTGATGTATGTTTATATATTTATTAATTAGCAATTAATGTATTTGATAATATTGAGAAAATAAATATATATTAATATATGTGTATATATATTAAAGATATGTTATATATACACATAAATATATATATATATATATTAGATATATATTATAAATATAATGTTAAAGTGTTTGAAATATATAAAGCCCATTGATATAGCATAGAAGTTGATAAGTCTAAAGCATTTTAAGTAATTCCAAGCGCATTAAAGCACTGCTTCATATACAATGTGATGGCTAAGTTTATAATTGCACTTAATGCAAAATTTGAATAAGTCAATGAAGACTTGTAAAGTTGCGCATGAGTAAGTGAACATAGTGTATATGTTCCTAAAAGAATAATAGTAGATTTGACAATATGGAAATAGTCTTTGGCTGCACTAAATAAAAGGGTGCTAAGATATGAATATGTGACACTGAATTTGTAGAATGTAGAAGCCAATAGAAGTCTAAACACGCACCATGAATAGGTACAACATTTTGATAAATGTAAAACTCAATCAATGTAATGTTGGTAGAAATGTAAGAGGGTAGTTGACTTGCAAACCAAGTAGGAAACATTTTGAAAGGCATTGCTGTCCCTTGACTCAGTAAAAGAGTCATGTTGTCTCATGAATTAAGTTGACTTAGCCATTGGAAATGTGAGGACTGCCATGTGTTGCAATCTGAGAGTTTAATTGTCCAAATCGTTGCATGGGAGTAGAAAGGTGGTAGAAGTATTAGCTTGTTTCTAGCCTTTGGTTGCTCAAATTTTAGTATATATAGAGGTGCTCTCTCTACCATTTGTGACAATTTTCATTTTGATTACTCCATTGTTATTTTGTTGTATTTTCTGTGCAAGTGAGTTGAGAGCTTGATAGTTAGTGAGTTGCTTTGTTATTTTGCATTCGTATTTGTTGAGAGAATTGGTAAGAGGCTAGAGGTGGGAATTGGGTTGATCTTAGAGGAAGTAGCAAGCGGGCTTGAGGAATTAAGCTAGGAAGGAAGAATTATCAATTGGAGCTTTTATACAGGCATGCTGATTTCTATTCCTTTGTTATTTATGTTGGAAAGGTTATTTATTCATGATTACCATGTTTGGAAAGGAATGATTTAAATGTGTGTTATAATTATTGAGTATGCTTGCATGTTTCTTGGTTGTTTCTTGTATTTGTGAAACCTTTCATTTTGGTTTATACTTATATAGATATATATCCTATATTAGAATTTATATGAATGTGTTCTATTTATACTATTTACAATTGTCAATACTATATGTAGTTTGTCAAATGCTATTCGTATGTAGTACGGAATAAGAAGTTGCTTGATTTACATTAACAACAATGTCATTTTAATCATGAGTTATTAGTGGTTACTCCCAAAGTTAGAATAATACATGTGAAATGGGGTAACCTATGTTTAGAATATGAATGGTCAAAACCAAATCATGCTACAAAGGTGGGTGGACAGATGAATCTCACTCGAAGTACTGGGTGATGAATTCTTTGGCCAAAGTAGTGTAAGTAGCCACTATTTACACTATTATTTCACTGTGATCCAGGTTTACATACTCGGTAGGGATTGCCATAAATGTAGGTTGTAGCCATCGATAATAGCTCTAGATACGTAGGAGACAACATCGTGCTTAGAAAAGGCTAGGATTATGAGGTTACCAAACCAATCTCTTTGTTGAAGGGTAGGCCCATCTACTAGCATGGTAGATGTGCGAGGGACCGTAGTAAGTCTATATTTGGTAGAAAAGTGCTTGAATGATGCTTCTCCTTGGTGGAACCTTGATTTTCATTGTTCCATTGATGCTATGTTCAATTTTGTGACACTTTATTCTTCAATATCAGTAGGGTTTAGGGTTTTATGCTCTATTCTTATACCCTCAATCTGTTCATTGGATTGTGTTTTCTTGTTGACCTATTGCATCGGGTAACCATTTGAATTAAGTGGCATTTTATGACCTCTCCTTCTGTCCCTAACTGACCCTATCCTCCAAAGTCACTTGCTACACCTAGGAAGGCCTCTTCTTTATGAATGACTTATTTACACATGCAGGTTTTACTTGGTGGAAGTGCTGCCCACGGTCTATCACCCATCACAGGTTCTGTTCCAGAATGTCATACTCAACACGTGATGAGTGACACCCTTCCACCACAACACCTTCAAGGTCTATTACTATGTACTTATCGCTTGTCGTGGGTTGTGCTTCATTTACCGTAGAGAAATTGACGATGAGCGATGTAGTATTTTCCTTTTGACCTTGGTTCATCGCCCATCGCATGATGTTGTTGCTACTTTGAGAAGGTTACTGGTGATAGGTGATAAATAGTTTTACATCCATGAGCTTCCTTCACCTATCACATGTTGTGCCCTAGTAGTTGGAGGGTAACATGTGATGGACGATGTGGCTACTTCTTGTAACCCATCGCCGACACTTGCACTATCGCCGATTGGTTTTTTCCTTTCAAAGAAGAACCCATGACCACTGATGGGTGGGGATTTTCCCCATCGCATGGGTGTGGTCTATCATCAGTTAAGGTGGCTTGCTAGGAAAGGAACCCGCAATGAACAGTGTAAAATGAAGATCTTTGGGTAAAGTCTTTCGATGGTTAGATCAACAATTAGCAGCTCATCGTTGGGTCTAAATCTATCATGTGATGATGTTTCAAAATGGGTTTTAAACTGGTGATGGGTGATGCCTTAGAGATGTGGTGGGGATTTCTCCACGATTCAAATGACCGATGAAAAACATGGTAAGGACGATCGGGTAAGGATGCAGATGGATGCGTGGCTGCTTTGAAGCATATCTTCACTATTTCCTGGTATGGTCCATAAAGCAAGTGGCAACTATTAATGTGCCTTGTTGATCGAGTTTCAAATTTGCGGTGATCAATGGTAGAGATTGGACATGCAGTGATTGAGCTTTCTGCTCACACGAGTGAGCCGAGATGGATATTAATTACAACTAGCCTTACATTCTCTTATTTAATGAAGATTTGCTGTAGATGAATCAAGTCATTCATGCATTAGCCAGAGTGTAGAATTAATTGTAGTGGCCAAGGAAGAGATAATTAAAAAATTTGAGGTGTAAGCATTGCTAGGGTGGTAGCCTAGTGTCATTTGGTGTGTATGTTCCACATTCCTAATTGTGGCTCGACCCTTTTTCTGCAATTTGGGTCTTGAGGTGTCTGTGTTGCATGTACATGTGGATATTATGGAAGTCATGGTTTCTATTTTTCTTCATCACCAGTAGTAGTTATTGTGGTATCCTGAGAGGATGAGTGAACCTAGCACTCCTATTGCACTAGTTCGAAGGTCCAAAAGGCTAAGTATGCAAGAACCAATTGCATACGTACTGAAAGATACACCTCCCTCGCCTGGGGTACAGGTTGTTCCTGAAGAAGAAGAGGAGTGAACATGGAAAACACAAGAAGGTGGTTGTTCGCAGCACCTATGCTTTGAGGAGTAGGATTGTCTCATAGAAATCGACTGAAAAGACAAAGAAGGGACATCTGTTTGTGAAAGAATTAACAAGGTATGGCTTGGGTCTTGGGGTTTGTTCGGAGAAACCCATTGCTCCTATCCTAGTTTTTGATAGCTCGTCGGGAGAAGAAGGAGAAGCTGGCCTTGGCCCTAGTTTGAGCCTTGCTCCTTTAGTGTCGTATAGTGATTTAGAGGATGAGATTGTGATTGCAAATCCACTCTCTATTATAAGACCCAGTGAGGGTGGTTACTCAATGGCTAATAAGGTCAGGTATCACCCGTGTCCTTTGCTAATGGTGTTGGGTTTTGGGTGATGTGATGATGTGGCTTCCGAATGGTGAGTTCTGTTGGTTCAGTTTGATGGTGATTGGTTTGTGGGTTCGTGCTGATAGTCGCGATGGTGGTTAATCTAGTATTGGTAAATGTGCCAATTTTGCTGATGCCTTTTGGAAGTCTTGCATGGCATCTTCGACAAATGGGTTAGCGCTCATTTTGATTTTTTCTTTTCCCATGGTCATATAATGATTAAATGTAACGGTTTGGGAAATTAACCTCGATGAAATGAATTCTGAAATGAACATGAAATGGTTACATTTTGAGCTGGATGCTTTGTCGCTCCCTTGTTTTATAAAAGGGATTTCATGGATCGATGTAAGGGGTTCTGGTTTGAAAGTTTTGAGTCCAATATGTCTTAGGTATAAGCTGATTATAGTAAGCAATGATAATGCCATATGCTCGATGAATTCACTGGAAAATTGTCTTGGGTATAAGTCATATAGGTCATCATCTTAATAAGTTTTGTATCGATTACTGATATTGGAACAAAATTCAAAGTCCAAATTACATGCTCTCCTTTGTATATTTTCATAGATTATAAATGAAATTATCAAAGATCGTTTCATCTATCGCCAATTGTTCAATTGAATGTGTGGCTTGATTTATTTGCTTTAACTCGAAGGGTTAAGTAAAATGCTTAGGAAAAGTCATGGGTATGTGAGAATTTACAAGGATTTGGTAAGTAGTGTTTGGATGACATGAGTCTTTGTGGTGTAAAGCATTATAGAGATAGTTTAAACATATCAGAATTGGATAATTGGTGTATTACTAGTTGTTTCATATTTGAATCCATTTACCCAATTTGATAAGGAACTGGTAGTTTATTAACTATTTAGCAATTAAATGAATGAATTACATATCCAACTATGGACTCAGAATTAGAAAAACATTTATAAAATTCTGCTAAATCTGAATTACATGTTTGAAGTATACCCACATTCTTAGAAAAATAAACATTAATTCGCTCAAAGGTCTGCCAAATCTTTAGTGAAGTTAGTGTGTTTGCATTAAAGAAGAATGGATCTATATTGAAGTGTTCTTGAAAATTTTGATGTACCAAATGAACATAGTAAGGAATACCCTCCTTGGTCCTACCGAGCCTAAAGTGAAGGAATAGAGACCTCAAAATTCTCTGTTCGTTGTGTTGGCCACTACCTCTTGGTGATTTTTGAATATAAAGGTTGGCTACCTTTTAGAAGATTCCAAGGTTAGTTGGAAAAATCACCAACAGAATGGCGACTCTACTGGGGAAATAATTTTAATCCTCTAGTTGTAGATTGTTTTAGTACAGAGTTATATGGTGATAAATCTGGACATTTAGTTTAGATCTTATGCAGTTCTTGAACTTGGTCAAATATTTGTAGCAGCAAAGTGTGAGAGTTTTGAAGGTGACTCCACTGTTGGAGAAAACACAAAACTAGACCTATTTTGAAGTTGTTTCAATTTTTTTGAAAAATAATACCTTAAACAAGGGGTGGTGACTTTGACTTAAAGGACTTGATAAAGAAGAAGATAAGGCTTCAGATCTACACACTTCAAGATCAAAGGTGAAAAGATGCTATGCAATTCTAAGTATTCTCATGAATTTGAGGAAATATTATTATATTTGCAGATAATTTTTGGGAATTATCAAGATTTAGGTCATAAATGTTTCCCAATTTGGTGAACTAGCACTAAGATAGGGAAAGGAATGATATCTTTGCATAATCTTAAAGTACATTTGAAATAAATGTTGAAATCTTTCATATTCATATTAAAGAGTATTTTGCAAAGAGGAATTGGAATATATACGTCATAAAGGCTTACACCCTTAAAAGGAATTTGGGTTACCTTTTGATGATATTGACAAAACTTGTAAAGGATATAACAAAATGTCTTGTCAGGGTGTACACCTGGCACCAAAAATGAATACAATCACGCATGATGAATACCCCCTGTCACATTAAAGGAATTTTAGTACTCAAAGGTACATGGACATAAATTTTAGTAATGTTAGTGGTTACCCAAATATTATACCTCCCAAGATCAGGGACAAAATACCAAAATTCAGTGGTGAAAAGTCAAAATCAACGAGTAAACATGTGCATGAATTTGCTGATGTAATGGGTGATTATGAGATAGATTGTGAAGATGTGGTTATGAAACTATTTGTTCAACCCCTGAAAGGAGATGCAAGAGATTAGTTCTCTTATTTTCCAATGTCTTCTATACATTGTTGAAGTGAACTTAAGACAATTTTCATGGAACGGTTTGGTGAGAGGATAAACCCAAGTGTTGCAACGAAGAATTTCATGGAAATCTCTAGGGGTAAGGAAGAGTTGATCCCTACCTTTAACCTTAGATTTGCAAAAGTCATAAGAGAAATCCCTGAACACATGAGGCCAAATGATGTAGAATGTTTAGTTGTGTATTTAGGGGCATTTGATAGTAAGATGGGTTTCTTGTTGAGAGATAAAGAGCCTACTACTTTACAACAAGCTTATCAAAGCGCCATGGATATTGAGAACAATTTGAAGTACTCAATCATGAGGGGACCTGCAATTGCCAATATGAATGGCCCTAATAGAATCATTGAGCCAAGACAATTAGGAAATAAAAGTGGTTGTCAAGAAAATGAGCCCTTAGATGTTACATCTGCATTGCTCTCAAGAGATGTATAACAAGAGCATGCATCAACCTCACATCAACCAAGGTCAGGAAGGGTTGACTTAATTTTCTTTGTTAGAAAATTGTATGAGATAAAGAGACATACAAATGAGTCACCATACAACTTGTTTTCAAGATTCTTGGATGTTCTAATGGAGATACCCAAGAGTGTAAGACCTACTGACTTAATGTGCATTGATATATTTTGTGAAGCTTACAAATCAAGAGCAAGCCAATGGCCCAAGAATCAGAAGCCTCATAGCCTTGATCAAGTAATGGACTAGATAAGCATTGTGGAAGGCATTGAGCATAGTTATATGCCATTTTTTGTTTCCCATAATGGGGACAATGATTCATATAGTGAAGAAAATCAAAGGATAGAATTTCCAAGTCAAGAAGATGTATTGGAAGGAGGGTAGTCAGTTGATGATTGCTGTTATTTCACAAGTACTCTAAATGTGGGCCCAAATATTAGTGATGAGGATGAAGAGACAGGGTATGAGGATAAGGAGATATTACCTAATTTTCCTCCTTAGGATGTCATAGGATATGAGAAAATACAAGAGGTACATGGTGAAACCCCACAAAGTGATTTAGTCATGAACATTGATGCGCCAGTCAATGATTTGAATGCACTAGGTCTAAATTATATGGCACAAATGAGGAATCAAAGGAATGAGACCGAACTAGGAAATTATTCTATTGAATATGATTCTTCTTATGAAGTGGAGGTGGAGTCCTTTGCTTCAACTGAAGGATATTCCAATAGCCTTGAAGGGGTCTATTTCCTTGGTAGTGAGCAGTTTTCTTCATGTGAAGAATTTTTTGAATGTGGATCAATTGTTATGAGCACAAATGATAAAGAGGATATTGAAAGTGTCTCTTTTTGTTCTTTAAGTAATTGCACCAATTTTGAATATACTAATGATCAAATGTATTGGGATCTAGACACTGATGAGGATGAGGTACATGTGACCATTATGAAGATATGGCAGAATCCTTTATTTGATGAACTTGCATTGGAAAGTGAGGTTATAAATGATGACCCCTATTGGTGTAGAAGCAATCCTCTTTTTGAAGAAAATCCTGATGAGTACTTGGTAAACATTACTAATGAATATGTTGTGGATAGTACAAACAAGAGCCAAGCTGATACTGAGTTAGGTAACTTTTCTTTTTAAGATGTCAACTTTGTCTTAATAGTTCCCCAACTAAATGGAAAATGTTGTGACACAAACATTGACGAATTAGTGTACCAATATGTGATTGATCAAATTGTGCCTGATAAGCATCAAGAAAATAACTTAGACTTGGTGACATTTAATTGTGATAATGGATCATCTTATCAAGAAACTAAAGATTGTGATGGAAACCTGGAATGTAGTATTACTATTGAGGGAGATGTGGATGATTGTGCTAATTCTCCTATGATATCTGGAGATGTGCTTGAAAAGATGGTTGATATTAGGTGCTCGGGTTCCAAATGATGATATTTTCCCTCACATAAATGGAAGTCCACTCTTAGATGACCAAAAGGAAAATCGAGATGAATGCATGGATACTTAGGCAACATAATTTTATGTTGAGGAGAAGGAATTATTTGATGACTCTACAAAATCTGCTAATATTGTCAGACTATCTAATCCATGTGAAGAGAAACTTAAAAGTGTGGATAAGCAGAAAAGCGATGTTGGTTAGTATGAAGTTGCATTGCAATATTTTGCAGAGGTTCCATATCTTATGGATCTTATCATGGGGCTTCTTTCACCTGAAGGAATGGATATTATGGTGGTGCAAAATGCAGATCCTCCTATGCTTGCATGCCATTTTTTAAGTACCTAAGAGGAAACTGAATATTGCATACATGATATTCATGAATACGTTCAGCTTGGTGAACAAGTTGAAGGTAATGTCACAATCTATGATTAGGTGGAATATGAAAGCTTTACTTTTCCAACATATCCAAGTGATCCTATAATACAATAGGGTAATGAGCATAATAACTCTATGATAAGTGGGATGGATGAGGTCAAATATGGTGGAGTTAGTTGCTTAGATGTGCATAATACATATCTTGCTCAGTTGAGATCAAAGCAAAACAAGGTATTTTATAGAGGAAAGGTTTCTTCTTAAGCTTTGGGAGGCCATCAGGCCTCCAATTGAGAAGGTAAAGCTAATAAATGAATGTCCCATTGATAGTCTACTTCAATCAAAGATTTTGGATTCTTGCTATGCCTGCAAGGGGCATACATCCCCAATTGAAGCCATTGGTGGAACCCTGATTTTCATCGTTCCACTGATGCTATGTTCAAGTCTGTGACACTTTATTCTTCAATATCACTAAGGTTTAGGGTTTTATGCTTTATTCTTATACCCTTGATTCGTTCATTGGCTTGTGTTTTCTCATTGACCTATTGCATCAGGTAACCATTTGAATTAAGTGGCATTTTATGACCTCTCCTTCCATCCCTAATCTACCCTATCCTCCAAAGTCACTTGCTGTGCCTAGGAAGGCCTCTTCTTTATGAATGAATTATTTGCATGTGTGGTTTTTACTTGGTGGAAGTGCCACTCACGGTCTATCACCTGTCGTAGGTTCTATTCCAGAATGTCATACTCAATGCACGATGAGCGATGCCCTTCCACCACAACATCGTCAAGTTCTATTACTATGGACTTATTGCTCGTCGTGGGTTGTGATTCATTTACCATAGAGAAACTAGCGATGAGCGATGTAGTATTTTCCTTTTGAGCCTTGGTTTGTCGCCCATCGCATGATGTTGTTGCTACTTTGAGAAGGGTACTAGCGATGGGTGATAAATAGTTTTACGTCCATGAGCTTCCTTCACCTATCGCATGTTGTGCCCTTGCAGTTGGAGGGTAACATGCGACGAACGATGTGGTTACTTCTTGTAACCCATTGCCAACACTTGCACTATCGCCGGTTGGATTTTGTCTTTCAAATAAGAACCTATGACCGTCGATGAGTGGGGCTACTCCCCATCACGTGGGTGTGGTCTATCACTGGTTAAGGTGGCTTGCTAGGAAAGGAACCTGCGATGAATAGTGTAAAACAAAGATCTTTTGGGTAAAGTCTTTTGATGGTTAGATCAACGGTTAGCAACTCATTGTTGGGTCTAAAGCCATCACACGATGATGTTTCGAAATGGGTTTTAAACCGGCAATGGGTGATGCCTCAGAGATGTGGTGGGGATTTCTCCATAATTCAAATGATCGATGACAGACAAGGTAAGGATGATCGGGTAAGGATGCGGATGGATGCGTGACTTCTTTAAAGCATATCTTCATTGTTTCCTAATATGATCCATAAAGCAAGTGGCGACTCTTAATGTGCCTCATCAATCAAGTTTTAAATTTGTGGCGATCAACGGTAGAGATTGGACATGCAGTGATTGAGCTTTCTGCTCACGCGAGCGAGCCGAGATGGATATTTATTGCAACTAGCCTTACATTCTCTTATTTAATGAGGATTTGTTGTAGATGAATCGAGTCATTTGTGCATTAGCCAGAGTGTAGAATTAATTGCAATGGCCAAGGAAGAGATAATTACAAAAGTTGAGGTGTAAGCATTGCTAGGGTGGTAGCCTAGTGTCATCTGGTGTGTATGTTTCACATTGCTAATTGTGGCTTGAACCTTTTCTGTGTTGCATGTATGTGTGGATATTTTGGAAGTCATGGTTTCTATTTTTCTTCATCACCAACACTAGTTATTATGGCATCCTGAGAGGATGAGTGAACCTAGCACTCTTGTTGCACCAGTTCAGAGGTCCTGAAGGCTAAGTATGCAAGAACCAATTGCATACATACCAGAAGATACACCTCCCTCACCCAGGGTATTAGTTGTTCCAAAGAAGAAGAGGAGTGTACGTGGAAAACACGAGAAGGTGGTTGTTTGTAGCACTTATTCTTTGAGGAGCAGGATTGTCTCACATAAATTGACTGAAAAGACAGAGAAGGAACCTCTATTTGCAAAAGAATTAACAAGGTCTAGCTTGGGTCCTGGGGCTGTTCAAAGAAACCCATTGCTCCTAACTTAGTTTCTGATAGCTTGTTGGGAGAAGAAGGAGAAGCTAGCCCTGGCTCTAGTTCGAGCCTTGCTCTTCTAGTGTCATATAGTGATTCAGAGGATGAGATTGTGATTGAAACTCCACTCTCTATTATAAGACTCAGTGAGGGTGGTTACTTAATGGCTGATAAGGCTAAGTAGCACCCATGTCCTTTACTAACAGTGTTGGGTTTTGGGTGATGTGATGATGTGGCTTCCAAATGGTGATTTTTGTTGGTTTGTTTTGATGGTGACTGGTTCATGGGTTCGTGATGATAGTCACGATGGTGGTTACTCCAGTATTGGTAAATGTACCAATTTTGTTGATTCCTTTTGGAAGGCTTGCATGGCATCTCCGACAAATGGGTTAGCATTCATTTTTGTTTTTGCTTTTCCCATGATCATGGAATGATTAAATGTAACAATTTGGGAAATTAACCTCGATGAAATGAATTTTGAAATGAACATGAAATGTAATTACATTTTGATATGGATTCTTTGTCGCCCCCTTTTGTTATAAAAGGGATTTCATGGCTCGATGTAAGGCGTTTTGGTATGAAAGTTTTGAGTCCAGTATGTCTTAGGTATAAGCTGATTATAGTACACAACGATAATGCCGAATGCTCGATGAGTTCATTGGAAAATTGTCTTGGGTATAATTCATATAGGTCATCATCTTAATAAGTTTTGTATCGATTACTAATATTGGAACATAATTCATAGTCCAAATTACATGCTCTCCTTTGTATATGTTCAAAGATTATAAATGAAATTATCAAAGATCATTTCATCTATCATCAATTGTTCAATTGAATGTGTGGCTTGATTTCTTTACTTTAACTCAATGGGTTAAGTAAAATGCTTAGGAAAAGTCATGGGTATGTGAGAATTTACAAGGATTTGGTAAGAAGTAGTGTTTGGATGACATGAGTCTTTGCAGTGTAAAGCATTACAAAGATAGTTTAAACATATCAGAATTGGATAATTGGTGTCTTACTGGTTGTTTCATATTTGAATCCATTTACCCAATTTGATAAGGCATTGGTAGTTTATTGACTATTTAGAAATTAAATGAATGAATCACATATTTGGCTATGGACTCAAAATTAGAACAATATTTATAAAATTATGCTAAATCTGAATTACATGTTTGAAGTATACCCACATTCTTAGCAAAATAAATATTAATTCACTCAAAGGTTTGCCAAATATTTAGTGAAGTTAGTGTGTTTGCATTAAATAAGAATGTATTTGTATTGAAGTGTTCTTGAAAATGTTGATGTACCAAATGAACACAGTAAGGAATACCCTCCTTGCTCCTACAGAGCCTAAAGTGAAGGAATAAAGACCTCATAATTCTCTGTTCCTTGTGTTGGCCACTAGCTCTTGGTGATTTTTGAATATAAAGGTTGGATACCTTTTAGAAGATTCCAAGGTTAGCTATTAAAATCACCAACACTCATGCAATTGGTAGCCAAGATTTAAGGAGGATATTCTAGACCATTTTTATTTATGTTTTAGTAAGCTTGTTGAAGCTATGTATGTAAACATGTATCCATCTCTATGGAAATTGTAAATGTGAAATGTCATATTGAAATTATGTAATGTAAAATCGTTACTTGAATTAATGAAATGATTCTTTATTATGCAATGGAAAAGTTTGGAATCATTATGTTTCAAATGTGCATTTATTATTCAAAAGTAAAGAATTTTTTTATTGCTCTTAATGTTAGATGCTTAAATTGTTCACTTGTGGGTAAAACATAGTAAAATTACTAGGTAGAAACATAGAAAAATAGCGAGAAACATATAATTTTGGAATAGAAACATAGCGAGAAACATAATAAAATTATGTGCTCGCTATGTTTCTATTCCAAAATTATATGATTCTAATGTTTGCAAATTCTTGTGCTAGGATGGTGCATCTCAAGATGACTGCAAGGAAGTCAGTAATCAGTAATGAGTACTACCTACAGGCCAAGAAGGAAAGGGAAGCTCTTGTTCGGACCATAGAGGAAACCAATTATGGCAACACCATTTAGCCGAGTGACACTGGGACTAATAGTCATGCCCTATCATGAATCAGTCAAGAGAGGAGAAGGATGCAAGAGGCTATCAAATTTGTACCTCCTATCTCTCTGGCCGAGTCAAAATCTTTACCAATTTCTAGAGACATGCCCTCGAAATGTAGTGTTAGTCTTGCCATGATCTTTAGGGATCCCCGTGTTCTTCCCTTGGAAAAAGTTATTGTAATAGACTCAAGTGGCGAATCAGAGGGATATGTACCTTGAAACTATGTATCTAAGGATAGGTCTGAGGGTTATTTCCCTTTTGACGATGTATGTGAACAAAAATATGAGGGGTATACCCCACTTAGTTATGTATCAGAGAGTGAATCCAAGGGATACTCTCCCTTAGACTATTTTAATAGTCATTCCATGAAAACTCAGGGATATTGAAATCCTTCTTAATATTAATGAAAAACATGTTTTGATAAAACTTGCGTATAAGTTCTTTATGAAATTTCTTATGTGAATGCTTGTTCTTTTGTAATGTTTTTAGAAAGTTAAGTAAGATTTCTTAAGATCTAATTAAAATGAAACCTACAAGTGTATTTTTCTTGGGAAAAATTGTTAGAACAAGAACTAACTTTGGGGGAAGTCAAGAAGTAGGTCAAGCTGCTGAGAATTCTGAAGCTAAGTTGGATTGTATTTTGGCTATGATGGATGAAACAAGAGCAAGAATAGGAAACTTGAGTAGGAGGTAAGGGGAAAAGAAAAGGAGGAGCAAGAAGTTCCTAATAATGAAGAGGAAGTTCCTAATAGTGAAGAAGAAGGGGAGAATTCTCATGATCACACCTAATCTAGTGAACATGAGGATGATGAGTCATAGTCTAGGTTGAAGGGAACCAAAAGAAAAAAAACTAGTAAGTGAGCTATCTCGTGACATGAAAAAGATCACACCTCCAAAGTTTGAAGGTAGTTATATACTACTAGGGATGCGGTTGAGGCATGGCTTATGGAAATGGCATGGCTTATGGAAATGGCAAAGTATTTTGAAATTAGGAATTACTCTGAGGTCACTAAAGCCTTTTGGGGAGCTTCTTAGTTGGTTGGTTGGTGAAGCATCTAACTAGTGGATGAATATAAATATGGAGCTTGGACTCAATTCCTTAAGGATTACATGGATTGAATTTGTGGATATTTTCTAGAACCGATTTCCAAAACCTAAGGCAAGGAGATTCCTCAGTGAATGCATATTAGGAAAAGTTCACTTGTCTCCTAAGGTATGTATCCATGTACCAAAAGGATGAGTGGTTTCACATAAGGAAATTTATCATGGGTCTCAATGCCCAAATAGATGGTGAGGTAGACGTGCACGGTCTTGATACCATGGACTTAGTGTATATGAAAAAGCCATTAAGCAGGAATCAAGGCTTAACTCTATCTTGAATTATCAGGAAAATAATCAAAAGAAGTTCAATTGGTCGTAGGCCAATCAAGCTTTGAAGAAGCATAGTTGAGGAATTTTTTTTCAAAAGAAAGGGGACAAGGGACCCCAAAATAATTAGAATGAATCAAGAAGGGATTGTAAGGGAAGCAACAATAACTATAATGTAACAAATTCAACAATAATGCCAGTGGAAATGATAGTAATTATGGAAGGCCTATGAAAAAGAGGGAACTAGTGAAAGGATGTTTTCCATGTGGTGGAGATAACTTTGCGAACCAGTGCCAAAACAAGCCATCAGGGTCACAACCACATGGGAACCCTCTTCCTCCTCAATGAGTTGCATTCCAACAAATGATAGATGCTACATTGGACAATCAACAAGTGGAAGACTAGATTACTCTGATAGAAGTCTTAGGTACTTTGTCTTGCACTCCCATCTCAATCTTAATAGATACTGATGCCACAATTTTTTTTATTTCTCCTAGAATAGCTATTCAAATGTCTAGAAAGGCTAGTTATATGAAAAAGTCTTGGATTGTTGAATCTGTAAACCAGACAAGAGTTAAAGTGGATCAATGTCTATTCAAAGCAAGAGTTGAAATTCCAAGTTTCTCTATGGAAGTGAATATGGACATAGCTCCCTTAGTTTCATATTATGTTATCTTAGGGAGGAATTTGCTATGGAAACATAGGGCCAAAGTATATTGTCATTTAAACATAGAAGAATGATTAGATGATCTAGGTAATTGGGTGTCATTACAAGGAACACCTAAAGAAGTTGCAGCAAATTTCCACCATACAAATGCAAAGAGTGAAGAAGAAAGGTTATCGACTCTTTGCAATAAAAATGTAGAAACTTTAGGAATGCAAAGAAGTCATTATTGAAGATGATGTAGTATATTATGGAACTTAATACTTCCAAGATGTTGAAGAAGGTGAGGTGGTGGAATCTAGAAAAGTGGATATGGAGAAATATCTTATCCTATAGAGATTTGTGGATATATTTTCAAATGAATTACTTGGATTACCTCCAAAGAGAGTATTTGATTTCTCCATAGACATAGTTCCAGGGTCAGAGCCTATATTGAAAGTACCATATAGGATGACCATAACTGAATTAATGGAGTGAAAAGCATAGTTAGAGGGATTGTTGTCCAAAGGACTGATAAGACCCAGTGTTTCACCCTAGGGAGTGCGAGTGATCTTTGTGAAGAAGAAAGATGGTACACTGCGCTTGTTTATTGACTATCGGTTTCTTAACAAAGCAACGATAAAGAATAAGTATTCGTTGCCATGTATCGGTGATCTTTTTGATCATATGCAAGGAGCGGTAGTGTTTTTGAAGATTGATCTATGTTTAGGTTACCACCAACTGAGGATCAAGGATGAAGACATTTTCAAAACATCTTTTAGGACTAGGTATGGTCATTACGAGTTCATAGTCCTACCTTTTGGGCTAATGAATGCACTTGCAACATTCATGAACCTAATGAATAATGTATTTAGGGACTTCTTGGATAGGTTTGTGTTGGTATTCTTGGATAATATTTTAATCTACTCTAAGAATGAAGAGGAACATATCAAGCATCTAGAGATTTTTCTCCAATGATTGAGAGAGTATAAGATGTATGGGGAACTCTCAAAGTGTACCTTCTTCTAGAAGGAAGTATAATATTTGGGTCATGTGATTTTGGATAATGGGATTGTAGTTGATCCAATGAAGATAAAAGTAGTGCTTGAGTTGCTAGTGCCTAAGAATGTGCCAAAATTTAGAAGTTTCATGGGTTTGGCTGGGTATTATCGAAAGTTCATTGCAAAATTCCCATCACTTCTTTGTAGAGGAAAGTGAAAAAGTTTGAGTGGTCTAAGAAATGTCAAGTAACATTTGACCAACTCAAGGAAAAGTTGAGCATAGCTCATATATTCAAGGTACCAGATCTAGATGGTAACTTTATCTAGTTATTATTGATGCTTTAGGAGAAGGTTTAGGTGGAGTATTGATGCAAGAAGGGTGAGTCATAGCCTATGAGTCAACAAAGCTGAAGCCTTATGAGAAAAATTATGCTTCACATGATTTGGAGTTAGCAACAGTTATCCATGCATTATAGATGTGGAGACACTATCTATCGGGGAAACCATTTGAACTAAAGATAGATCATCATGGTCTGAAGTATTTGTTTACTCAACCCAATCTGAATGCATGACAAAGGAGATGGTTGGAATTGATATCGAATTATGATTTCAACATTAGTTATATCAATGGAAAGGAGAATCAGGTTGCCAATGCTCTAAGTCGTAGGAGACATATCTCCTTGATGGTATCAATCGAAATTGACTTTAAAGGTCAAGTGTTGCAAGAATCCAAGGTTGATGAGTTTTATGATCAAGTCAAGCAAGCCCTCTTAGATAACCAACAAGATCAAAGGTATGAAGGATATCACTTTGAACCTAATAGTTTATTGAGGTTTAAGGGAAGAATTTATGTACCTAACTCAAGGGAATTAAGGAACTTGGTATGGAAAGAAGTTCATAGTGCACCATACTTAGGACATCCTGGTGTAACAAAGATGTTGGCTGATGTAAATCCATTATATTTATGGAAAGGAATGAAAGGGGATGCTACAAGATTTGTAGCAAGTTGCTTAGAATGTAAAAGAGTAAAGCTAGAGCATCATCACCCTACAGGTCTTTTGTATCCTCATGAAGTTCTAGAAAGTAAATGGCAAGTCATTATCATGGATTTTGTGCAAGATCTTCCAATGTCAAGGAATCAACACAATGTCATTCTGGTAGTAGTGGACAAGCTTACAAAGGTGGCTCACTTTATATGAGGGAATATGACCGATGGAGCTCCTATAACAACTCAAAAGTTTATATTTAGATTGCATGAGATTCTTGAAAATATTATTTCTGATAGGGATGCTTGTGTGATGTTGATATTTTGGAAAGCCTTGTTTTCTTCACTTGGAACTCAACTAAACATAAGTTCAACATATCATCTAGAAATGGATGGAAAAACTGAAAGGGTGAAACAAGTGTTAGAGGATATACCAAGGATGTATTGCATGGATTAGTAATACAAATGAGAGGAATACCTACCTTTGGTCGAGTTTGTGTATAATAACTCTTATAATTCTACAATCAAGATTACTCCATTTGAAGCATTATATGGAAGGAAGTGTCAAACTCCTATAATCTGGGATAAGCTAGAGGATAGGATAAGATTTAGGAAAAAAATGTTATTAGAAATGGAGGAGCGAGTTGGGATTATCAAGCAAAGGCTAGCATAAGCTAATGATAGGTTTAAAAGCTATGTAGATTCTAAACAGGTACCCAGAATTTTCTTAGTAGGAGAGAAGGTTTTTTTGAGATTTATACCTCACAAGTGTTCTATCAAGTTTAGAAAGTCATCCAAACTAGCTCCACGCTATATAGGTCCTTTTGAGATTCTCAAAGAATTGAACCCTATTGCGTATAGGATTGCTTTGCCACTAGCTCTTGCCAAGATGCATAATGTCTTTCATGTCTTGTATCTTAAGAAGTATATACTAGGGGGTAACCATGTTATTAATTGGAATGATTTATAGGTACAGGACCCAAGAGTGGTAACAATTGAGCCTCTCAAGGTGCTCGAAACACATAAGCTTCACTTACATAACAGAGAGGTTCTGCAATGCAAGGTTCGGTGGGATCAATATGCAAAATAATCTGCCACTTGGGTAGACTATGCTGAGATGAAGCAAAAGTTTCCACGAGTCTTGCTAGATTTTGAAAACTCAAAAATAATGATTTTTTATGTTATGTCTATGTTTGATACTTAATAATCATCAGGGATGATGATTCACAAGGGGGGAATATGTTACACCCCATGTGTTATTACCTATTTACTATTACCTTGTTTGGTTAAAATGCTTTAGTATATGAATGTGTTTCGTATATGAATCTTGATGGAAATATGATGAATAAATGTTTGATTCAATTTGATTTTTTATTGAATTTGAAAATGAAATATATAATGCATATGATTATATTGTTATTGGCTAACTACTGTTATGATGTACTAAGTTGAATGCATGAACAGGTTTGAACCTTTGAAAGAAAGGGGAAGTATTAATCAGGAGAAAAAATTGGTCTGTTATCCCTTAATGAGCCTAACTGAGCATACACACTCACACCCTAGTAGGTCTAAGTTGAATCAAGTCAGTTTGGGTAAATGGTAAATGATCTTCAGTTTTGGTTATGAATGTTTATATTGGTTTATGATCTTGTTCTATGAATGTTTTGATTGGGGAATGTGAATAAGTCTTTATGTTGAGTGAAAGTCCTACCTTGTGTGTTCATATTTATATTGATGGAATACATACATAAAATGTATATATATGTAATATATGTACCTGTCTATAATAAACTCATACATATGAGTACATTCATGAGTATACGTAGATAGACGTATCTACGCATGCTCATGAACAGATAAGCCATATGCATGGGAATATTGATTGGACGAAGGTGACATATACACACACACACACACACTCACTTCGTGTAGATATGTCAATCGATGAAAATGCAAGTATATGTGTTTATATAGAGACATTAAAATAATATTATATATATATACATAATATATATATTGCTATATATATAATAACATATATACATATATATTAATATACTTATATATTTGTATATATATATATAATTGTTATTTTTTTATATGTTTATATATTTATTAATTGGAAATTAATGCATTTGATAATCTTGAGAAAATAAATATATATTAATATATATATGTATATGTAATATTAAAGATATGATTATATATATATACATATACATATATATATGTATATATATATATATGTATATATATGTATATATATGTATGTATATGTATATATATATATATGTATATATATATACACACACATATATATGTATGTATATATATATATATATATGTATATATATGTATATATATATATATATATATATAAATATACATATATATAAATATACATATATATATATATACATACATATATATGTGTGTGTATATATATACATATATATGTTTGTATATATATATATGTCTATATATATACACACATATATATATGTATATATATACATATATATAATGCTAAAGTGTTTGAAATATATAAAGCACATTGATATAGCACACAAATTGATAAGTCTAAAGCATTTAAGTAATGACAAGTGCATTAAAGCGCTGCTTCATATGCAATGCGATGGCTAAGTTTATAACTATGCTCAATGCAAACTTTGAATAAGTCAATGAAAACTTGTAAAGCTACGCATGGGTAAGTGAACACAGTTTATATGTTGCTAAAAGAATAATAGTAGATTTGACAATATGAAAATAGTCTTTGGCTGCGCTAAATAAAAGGTTGCTAAGATATGAATATGTGGCACCAAAGTTGTAGAATGCAGAAGCTAGTAGAATTCTAAACCCATGACATGAATAGGTGCAACATTTTGATAAATGTAAAACTCAGTCAATGTAATGTTGGCAAAAATGTAAGAGGGTAGTCGACTTAAAAACCAAGTAGGAAACCTACTGAAAGGAATCACTGTCCCTTGACTCAGTAAAAGAGTCATGTTGTCTCATGAATTAAGTCGACTTAGCCATTGGAAATGTGAGGGCTGTCATGTGTTGCAATCTGAGAGTTTAAATAGCTAAGTCATTTCATGGGAGTAGAAAGGTGGCAGAAGTATTAGCTTGTTTGTAGCCTTTGGTTGGTCAAATTTTAGTATATATAGAGGTGCTCTCTCTAGCATTTGTGACACTTTTCATTTTGATTACTCCATTGTTATTTTATTGTATTTTCTGTGTAAGTGAGTTGAGAGCTTGAGAGTTAGTGAGTTGCTTTGTTATTTTGTATTCGTACTTGTTGAGAGAATTGGTAAGAGGCTAGAAGTGGGAATTAGATTGATCTTAGAGGAAGTAGCAAGCAGGCTTGATGAATTTAGTGCCTCTGAGTCCACTTTCCAACTATTTCATACACTACCTCCACATAGTTTCAACCTTAATATGTTAGGACTAGATATTACTTTTGTCATGAATTCTACCATAACCATGGAAATCACACAAGATAAAACACTAAATTCCAATAATAAATTGATATTCCCCTAGTAATCTTCATTTCTTATAATGTTGCAAGTTCACACAAAAAAATATGCATGGGAATATCATAATATGAAGGGCATAGATCCTAGCCTATGCATGCCATAAAATCTATATTAATGAAGGCTAAGAGCCAGTTAGGCAACCAAAAAGGAGAATGAATCCTGTTAGGTATCAAAAATGTTAGGTTGTAGATCCTAAGAGGATGCCAGGCTCTAGGATTAGACTTACAACATTTTTGAACTAACGAACATAGTTAACCTATAAGGTTGATGACTCTCTGAACTTTAGGCTTTACTAAACCTAAGTTAGTGTACCTTGATGATTGAAGCAAATTTGAGCAAGATGTATGACTTACTGAGGTTTTGAGTATCTACCCACAATGGCATGAAATGTGGAATAGATGAAGGCCTGTTTGCTACTCCTACTCCTAATGTTGAAGTTTAAATGTGAAAATATGAATGAGATTTTGAGGTTTCTATAATGGAACATTGGAATGACTAGTGCCCACTCCTATTGGGCTAATGGAGTTAAGAAGTGAATGATGTATGAACTACTTATTGGATACAATTCAAATTGTTTGGCACTTGTGATTTTTTACACATTGTGTAAATGTGCATGAATGTAATTACTAGACTCTACTTATCGATCCAAGTGGTTTGTATAAGGTTACTATGATTAATTGATAGGAAATCTTAATCCTTTAGAGGAACTAGTCAACTGAATCAGACAGAAACAACAAATGTGTTCTGAAAAATCAAAATGGACTTCTAATTTGAATAACAAGAAAAAACCAAGTTGGAGAAAGTGTGATAGTTTCAGTGATTATATGACTCTTCTTATTGATCCAAATAGCACTTCTAAATTACTGTGATCTTATTAAAAGGATATTTAATTATTTGAAAGAAACCAATCAATGAAACCACACTAGAACAACAAATGTGTTTGGATAAATTGAGTTTTGACACATCAATTTAAATAATGTGGAAGCAATAAATTGGAGACAGTCAAATAATTAGATAATAACAACAAAAAATCGACACCAGTGTTGGGACATCAATTAAGTATCTTCCTCTGGATCTTTATATTACTTCAAAATGATGAACATTATATATGAATGCATTCCTTTTTTGCAAAAATGATATACTTTTAATACTACTGCTACTATAATAATCTTATTATATATATCTTTATCAGGCCTTGGTTTCTGATTTTATATATAGGAAGCAACAAGCTTTAGGCCTTTTACAAAAAGTCACATTGCTTGATAACTAAAATGTTAAAACTTGATTAAACATAAATCATAAAATCTTAGAAGTCCATAGGTAGATGCACCACGATCCGTTAATCTCCAAGATGCACCTGTGATCATTGAAGATATGTTCAAGTTCCATACTCCATGATAGTGCACCAGATATTGCAAAACTTTATTACCTTGTATTCTTCATTTGGTTCATGCAATAAACAAATTGATCTTTGACAAGTGTTCAATATATCTTGATTTTGCATAAGTGTCCACATTGTTGATGATGTCTTTCATTGCATACTCAAGATCAAAGATCCATCCCAATTGTACATGTGTTTTCTACAACACCTCCTCCTCATCATTGACTTCATCTAGAGCCATTGAAAAATACTGAGAGATTTCATCTTTCCACACATCCTGATCCTTCAATTCTCCTTCATCAAAGAAGTTTGGAAGGGCCATACTTAATGGCTGGTTGAAGTCACTCAATTCCCCTATAAGTACATTATGGAAGTGATCATGCATTTTCACCAAATCTTGGTACTCTCTAAGCATACATTCACCATCAACCCCTTTGGATTTTATTTGTGCCTCTACTTCATTCTGCTACTTAATCTACCATGCTCTTGGAAAGCTACAAATGTCTTACTATGGATAATACAGACCTTGTCGGTATTCTCAAACATCTTGGAAAATATTTTGTAGATCAATTTTGATACTACCTCAAATGTATTAGTTTTTAATTCTTTCTTTAACTCCTATTTTTGTTGGATTATTTCATATTTGTGTTTCCAATATGTAGTTTCAAACATTGCTTCAAGCTCACCTTCCTTTCACAATCTCCTAGTGGTGAGTAAAGACATGAAGAGGAAGGAAATTTGTCTCTATAATTGATCACATCTCATTTCAATAATTCATTTTCATTGATCAACCCCTTATTATCTCTAAATAGTTTCTCAATTTGAGCCTTGGTAAACTTGGCCATATTTACATTTAGTTCAGTAGTCTCAATAGGGTTTGTATCCCCTACTCTTTGCACTAGAAGGTGACAAAAGATCTGATTCGGATTATCAATAAGAGAAGGCCTCTTTCCTTGTGGGTAAAGGGCCCAAATCTACAAAGTAGTATTGTTAGGATTATACCATGATTTGGTGTATATCTTATCATTGGCCTCATTTGTTAATTGCAAAGCTTTGTTTTCTCTCTTTAGGAAACTATCAAAGACCATGGCTAAGCTAATGTCCCACCCTAGAAGAAGCATGACCATAACTTATTGTAGCAATGCCCATCCTCTTTTAGTGGTGATGTTGTCCATTTCCTTATCAACTTCATCTTGGAGTTCTTTTAAGGAATTTACTTCTTGCTTAGGGCTAATCTCTTTTATCTTTTCTCTTATTACTCTTCCCTTGTACTCATAAATTAAAGTTTTGAATTCAAGAGTATGAATAAATGCATCATCTGCAATGAAATCCAAGCTTGCACGATGTCTTACATCATTAGATAATTTTTCAGAGGCCTCAAAGGTGATCACACTCCTTTTTGGTGGTATTTCATATTGGGGAATGGTAAGAGCAGTGATTTGTGTGACCTCATTCTCTTCTTCAATGCCATCTTCAATATTGATAGGAGTATCAGTTGAGAAACTAACATCTGGAGTGGGTTGTGGTGATGAGTGACTCAAGGGTTCTATACTTTTAGCCTATCTTATCAAACAAGTACCTCTCCTCTTCTCAAAAGTTACAAGTGGTATATCTTTGATTAACTCCTCTTCATGCAGAAGCAACTGCTCAATTATGTCCATGGGGTCCAATATTTCATGAAAGGAATATATGTATGATGGGTTATGGCCCTTCCTCCATGCTTCTACCACAACTATCCTATTGTATGCAACCTTTCTCATCATTTCTTGAGTTTCATCACAATTTCTAATAACATCATCTACGAAAAAATCATGCTCATATATCTTTAGTTTTTGTGTCATCTTGGCATTATGAATAAAATGCTTAGGGTCAAACTTCTCCCTCTTACTTCCTAGTGGCATTCCATAATAATCTATTTTATTTCCAATTGAATCATACCCTTTATCAGAAATGATGGTAAAATCATTGAAACATAAAGTAGAAGGCATGAGGGACTGTCTTCCATAGCTTTTGAGGTGCATATAGTCTAAATAGGCCAATTTCCTCATGATTTCCAAGTATGCAACCCTGCCAGGCATTGTTTTAGGAAGCAAGAATGGGGCTGCCTCAAATCTATAAACTCTTATTATAGTGCAATCTTCAAATACATACCAGTCCCCCTAGTTGTGATTTATTTTTCCTTCAGGGTTTTTATCCTTTGGTCTAACAAATCTCTATATCTCTAGAGACAAATTGTAATAACAATTATGGCCAAGCAGTCTATACAAGCATTTCACAAAATACTCTTCAAAATACAAATAGTGGGACCTCCCACATCTATTATCCCATATGGAGGTCCACATTTGAATTGGTCTTACATTTCCATCATTATCCAAATATTTGATCCTTAATTCCTCTCCCCACATACCCATTGCTTTCCCCTCATACAGTATCATATGCATGAGCAGGGAGTATTGTTTGAAATTGATAGCATCAGTGTTGTTTTTGATAGTGGTAAGTGACAAATTAATAACCCCAAATAAGTACTTTGCATAGTCATACAACCTAGCATCTTGACTCTGGACATCTGCTACTAGAACTATGGGAGCTATGACCATAGCAATAGGGGCATCTACTCCTAAGACCTGGCTAGCTGAATAATAGGTATACTAATAGTATTGTTCAAATAAATCCATAGAAAATGGGGGTTTCTCATTACTAGAGAATCTTTTAAGTTGGTTTTCCACATCCTTGGGTCTGTGCAACGATAGTTTCCATCTCTTTTATCTTGTGTCCATGGTTCGATACTCTTCCAAAAGATCTCTTATCCTCAGTTTTATTTTCTTGGATGTGTCTAGTTGAAAGACCATGGCAATGCAATCTCTTGTTATGAGGATAAACTACTAGCCATCATGAGAATGAATTAACCTTGTTTTAGGGTTATAGTTTTTAGCTAACACCTTAACTAGTTCCACATTGACAAATACATTGGGCATCACAAGCTTTACCAAGTTCATATTCCATGGGTTTGATACAAGTCTGTACTTGTACTTCTTCCTATAATGATATATAAACAAGACATAGCCTCTTTGTGGTGTCCACACATCTCCAAGGTTTTTATGTTGATCTTCCAATTTCTCACATGAGGGGTTCAATTGGGCTATCCTCCTAGACTTCAACCCAGAACCGAGACAATATTCGATTAAATCTTGATTCAGTGGCCTAGTCTCAGTTTTTTGCCTTTTCACTTTTGGTTTTTCTGGTGTTCTTTCCATATTTAAAACCCTATCTACACTGTACTTCAATTTTTTTTGATAAAATATCCTCAACTAGGCATCAACTTCACCTCCTTGATTTTCAGCTATAATTTACTATGATTTCAAGATCTTATGAGCCAAATATATCAATATTTAGCATGCTTCCATCAACTCTGGTTCATAAATGACACTTGCACTACCTTTCTAATCAATAGTAGCATTAATGTCAGTTATCTCTCTAACAACCTCACTAGTCATTTCAACCGAGAAAGAAATCATTTCATTATGTCAAAGAGACTTTGATCATATTGTCACTGATATCCTATCCTCTCTTCGATATGTTTTTTCCTTTAATTCCTTTTCATAATGTTGAAGAGACATTTGAGTGTTTCTCTCTGATATCGTGAAGTCTTTTTGATGACTCTACCTAGAGATTTTACTACTTTTCCTTCTTTGTATTTTCATTATTGGAATGTTAGTGAGACCTGCAACCGTTTCCCTTCGATGAACCTATGTCTCTTCGACATACCAATATTCTTTCATTTATCGGTGTTTTGGAAAAACCCTTTTATGTCTTCCCAATGTGATTTTCTCTCTTTGATGTCTCTTGTGTTTCATTTTTTATTTTAGGGTGTTGAAGAGACCTTCCATTACCTTTCTTTGATGTCCCCTAGTCTCCTCGAGAATATTTCCTTATAGCTGTGCTCCTATTGTCGAGGGATCGAAGAGACTTTTTTCAATGTCCTCTCAATGCCACTTTGTCTCTTCGATATTCTGTTCTTAGTTATTCTCATGATGTTGAAGAGAATTCCTCATTCCTTAGTCTGACACATTGATGTCTCTTCGATATTGATTAAGTTTTCTAGTTGTCCATTATTTATTTAATAATAACCTCTCAATGTTCGAGAGATTTTTTTCTATTTCCTGAATGCAAAAATGATTCAACATCCTTAGAATATCAACGTTTCTCTATATTGTATTTTTTTTGAGAGACAAGATGACTTCTCACTATGAGATACCTAGGTCTCTTTGATATATTTCTCTTCGGGCTATCAGATAGACATTTGAGTATGTCACTTTGAAGCATGGTGGTCTCGCCGACATTTTGTGTTGGCTTCTTTATTGAATTGTCAGGGAGATTGTAGTGAAACTCTCTTTGACATGGCATTGTTCTGGCAAAATGGGCTCCCATTGGTGAACTTAAGGCAACGACTATGGGAAGGATAATTTTCTAATGATAATGATTTTTATTGGACTGAGTTAAAGGACTATAGCTATAATGTTTTAGGCTTGTATATATATAGAAATGAGGATGGATGTATACAATGTAAAATAGAGGGGTCATACTGAGGTGGCTAGAAGTGATGAAATTTTTGGGGTTGAATTTTTGTTCCAGCAAATCCAACTATGCAAGACATAGTAAAGGTAGTTGCTGAAATTGTTGGATGTAGGGCTCATTTTTCCCATATTAGACAGTCAATGGGTTTCCCCATTGGTGATTGTGCCAAAGAAAGGAGGTAAATGGAGGCTACGTGTAGATTATAAGGAGCTAAATGCAACAAGGAAATATCACTTTCCTCTCCCTTTTATTGATTATGTGTGGGATTCACTAGTAGGTAAGAAATAATTTTCCTTCCCAGATGGGTTAAGTAGGTACAAATAGATAAAGATAGCTCTACAAGACCAAGACAAAACCACTTTTACTATCCCATGGGATACATATGCTTATTCAATTTTACCATTTAGATTGTAGAATGAACCTGCAACATTTTAGAGAGCAGTCTTGAGTATATTCTCAAATTTTGCACATGATTCCATGGAGATTTGTATGGGTGATTTTACCACTTATGGGAACTCTTATGAGGAAGCATCAAATAAATTGGAGAAATTCCTTCAAAGTTGTCAGGATCACAACCTCTCTTTAAGTCATGAAAAATGCTCCATGATGATGGTTGAAGGAACTTGGTCTTGGGACACTTTGTGTCCAGTAGGGGGATATAGGTGGATCACAATAAAATAGAAGTGATTTCCACTCTACCTATTCCCTAGAAGCATAAATATGTCAAAAATTTCCTTGGCCATTAAGGGTACTACAAGAGGTTTATTAAGGATTTCAATAAAATAACAGCCCCATTGTTTGTTCTTATATCTAAAGACATTGAATTTTATTGGACCCCTGCCTACCAAGAAGATTTTGAAGCCCTCAAATCACCTCTTACAAAGACCCTTGTTTTGAGAGGCCTTAATTGGATAATTCTTTTCCATATACATACAAATGCTTCTAATTTTTCCATAAGTGTTGTTCTAGGATAGAAAGAAGGAAATTTGGAGTATGCAATTTACTATATCTATAAAAATATTCAAGATGTTGAGCTCAACTTCACCGTTACTGAAAAGGAAATGTTGGAAGTAGTATATGCCATCAACATGTTTAGACATTATATCTTTGGGTGCTCTATTTTTTTCATATACACCACACAACAATAAGATACTTGATGAAAAAACTAGTGGTTGGTGGAAGGATTATTAGATGGTTATTGCTAATGCAAGAATTTGATATAACCATTATGGATAAACTAGGGAAAGCGAATGTAACTTAGCTAATTTCCTTTTATGAATGTGAATTACATCAAAGGAATAAGTAGTGGATGATTCCTTTCCAATGAACATTTGTTTTCCCTCTTTGTGCAAATACCATGGTATGTGGATATTGCTAGTTACTTGGTTACAAGAACACCCTGATATATCTCACCTAGAGAAAGACATCATTTGGTATAACACAACCTCCCTTATTCTTGGATTCTTGGTTATCTATTTTATGTTAGATTTTTGAATTACACGAGACACAAGATCAAACAACAAATAAAACACCTTCTACTCAAGAGCTCTGCAAAACAAGGATTTGCTATTCCTCAAAAGAAAAATACTTACAAAATGAATAATACAAGACAAAATGAATGGTTTATAAAAGTAACCTTAATGATAAAGGGATTAGATCATGACAAGTGTCAACATCCTCTATAATGAGACAAATTGATCTAATATTAGCTCTATAGTTAACATAAATGAAGCATTGGGTTAACTAATAAAGCAAACCTAAGTTTAGCTTAAGTGCATGAGAATTAGAATAATAATTAATTAATTATTCTCTAATACATGATAAATCTAACACCCTCCTTAAGTTTAACTTAGGGAGTAGCTAAAAAACTCTAAAAAGCAATGCATAAAAAGAAAATAAAGCATGAATGGGTCTCAAAAACTAGGCTAGATGAGGTACCTGATACAACTAAAGATCTTTGAAAAATGAAGAAATGGAGAAAACCACATGGGAAAATCTCCACTCCAAAAAGAGATGAAAGCATGCATGAAAAAAAATAAAGGAAGGAATGCCTCATGAAGAATCCCCAAGGAAAAATTCCTTGACCCCAAGCATCAATCACAATTGAAGATAGTGAGGCAATGCCAATGGTTTCATGAAGATATCTACAACCTGCTCCTCAGTAGGCATGTACTCCAAGGTGAGAAACCATCCCAAATCAACTACCGTATGAAATGCATGTGGATATCTATGTGCTTAGTACCCTGATGCTCCATTGGATTATGAGAAATGTGAATGGCACTCTAATTATTGCACCAAAGAATAGTGGGACTATCAAGAGGAAAACCAAACTTGGTCAAAGACTTTCGAAGCCACAAAAGTCCTAGCTAGCCAAAATTGCTGCACAATACTCAACCTCTATGGATGATAATGCAATAGTAGGTTACTTCTTGCAAGACCATGTAATGAGGCTAGAACCAAGGTAGAAAAAAAATCCAGAAGTGGACTTCCTATCAATGAAATCACCAGCCTAATCTGAGTTAGTGAAGCCAATAATATGTGGATCTCTTGATGTATAGTGAATACCATAATCTGAGGTGCCCTAAATATATCTAAAAATTCATTTGGAAGCTTTCCAATGACTCTCATGTGAGAATAGAGAGATAAGACCAATCACAAATGAAATGTCAAGACATGAGTGTGTCAGGTACAAAATATTTGCAACCAACTGCCTATATAATGTAACATATACTGAAGGAATAGTACAAGTGGAAGAAAATACAACACCTAACTAGAATGGTGTGGGGGTAGGATTTCAATCAAGCATGCCAAATGTCTGAAGCATGTCAAGAGCATACTTCTGCTAAAATATGGAAATACCATTCGAAGGCTAAATAACCTATAAACCAAGAAAGTAATGTAGAAGGCCAAGATTTGTCATCTCAAATTATTCCATCAAAGATTGTTGAACATTCTAGATCATGGAGGATGAACCACTTGTAAGGATCAAATCATCAAAATATAGCAGAAGGATAAAAATATCACCATCTTATCTCTAAATGTAAACTGCGGGATTATAATGACATCATGTGAAGCCAAAAGAAAGCAAAAAAATGTCCATCTTCTCATACCAAGCCTAAGGGGCCTATTTTAGACCATATAGTGAACGACGAAGTCTACAAACCAAAGAAGAGTCCTTAGTAAAACTATGTGCCTACCTCATATAAATCTCCTCATGAAGATCACCATAAAGAAAGACACTCTTCACATCCATATGAAATACTGACCATCCCTGTGAAGCTGCAAGGGAAAGAAGGAAAATAGAATTTATCTTGGCAACATGGGAAAAGGTCTTAGAATAATCAATACCTTCAACTTGAGAGAAACCATTTGCAATAAGATGAGACTTATACTTATCTCAATAGAACCATCTACAACATATTTGGTATGGTACACCCACTTGCACTGAACCAAATTTATTCCCTTAGGAAGAGGAACTAAATCCCAAGTATGATTCTTCATCAGAGAGGAATACTCATTTGCCATAGCACTATCCCACTCAAGAATACCAACCACCTCTGAAAAATTATGAGGATCATTCGAAATGGTATGACTCAAAATACTAACACCCAATGTCTATGCGTAAGTGTGATAGGAGTCTTAAGGATCACCTACCAAAGGTCTAGCTGCATTAATAGTATTATGGGCCCACTTGGGTAAAGGTTGAATATATTGAGGTGGTGGGATAGCTGAAGAATCATCCTCATCCTCAAGAGATGAGAAATCCTCAAGATATGAGGAGTGAGCAGTAGGAGATGAGGGAGAAGCTAGGGATGGAGAATCCATTAGAGGAAAGCACTCATCAAACTAGACATCTCATCGAAACAAGACTTCTCTGAATTAGGATCAAACAACTTGTATGCCTTAAAATCCTCACAGTAGCGAAAAAATATAAGTGGTCGACTCTTCCTCTCCATGGATTTCCATTGAGATTTAGGAATGAATGCCGAAGCCTTAGTACCAAAGACTCCAAATGAAGATACATTGGGCTTGACATGGGACCAAGCCTCCTCAAGAGTCATATGTCACAATGTCTTGTGAGGAATACGATTCTGAATATAATTGGCATAATTAACTACCTCAACCCAAAACAAAGAATGCATATCTTGTGACTAAATCATATAGCTAGCCATCTCCCGTAAAGTTCTTTTCTTTTACTCAACAACACCATTTTGCTGAGGGGTGTTTGGAACTATAAGCTGATGCTACAAACCATGCTCAGTGCAAAAGTCCCTTAAAGTCTGATTAACATACTCCCCCTATTATCTATGCATATCTATCTAATATAAAGACCAGAATACTTCTCCACAAATGCCTTAAAGATCCTGAAAGAATCACAGGAATCTAATGTAGGGTACTCCCCTTGCAAATATCAGACTCACAATAACAACAAAGAAACACTTAACGAGAATGTGAGAGAGAAGAAAAGTATTCTTTTATTACTGAAAAAAAATGACATTACATAATTACATATACCATCATATGGGCCTTCTTGACTTCAACAATCTGCAAATTTTCAAATCGGAGCTAAATCTCTTTCAACCTTTACACCTTCGTAGTAAGAAATTTGCTTGACCCTCATCATTTCTATACCTCCCCCTCAGGTTCAATGTATTTTCCCTTTTCTAGCTAACATGACCCAATGTTTCTTGTCATCATTCCATGTGTTCTCTCCTTTTTCTTCTTGTTGATAGAATTTGCATTAAAGTTTGACATCCTTGCTTGCCTTAGTGCCGTCGTCCATTTCCTTGCAGCATTGACATCACTTGAAAGGTTATTCCTCTTCTGCACTATCATCCCATGCGACCATCAACCAAGAAGATTCACACCATAAACGAGCATTAAACTCAACCATCACACCCTAGATATCAATATTCGATTAACCCTAATTTTTTTTTGTGGTTCAAAATAATGTCATGAATCCACCAATAATTCATGCCATGTGTCATAATGTCAATCCATGTTGGTCAACCTAGTCAAACTTTTCCTTTGGAAATATTTCCCTTAATTTTTGGTGACTTCATTCTCCCTTACCATTGGGAGTCGAGAGTCTCTAATCCATCATACCGCTTTCATGAAATGCATAGTATAACTTATGAAGCTTTCCTGAATGAAGAAACCCAAAGACACTAACTTTACATTCGCTTGTCGAAGGTTGGGGTTTTCTCTTCCATCATCCCAATTACTATATTCATGTAGGGCATAAGCCTCATCCCTGCCTTGTGAAACCTTCTGCTTCTTCCCTTTTGGGTGTTAGGGTTCGGGGTTTCCCCATACCCTTTACACTACTTCAATCAGTACATGCCACAACTCCAAAGCCCAAAGTATGATCCTCTTTAGCAACATGTAAGAAAACAACCCAAATTATGAAACCTAATCAAACTTAGAGGAAAATTGACTAAATCCTTAATCTCTAGTAAATAATAAGCTATAAGCCCAAGGCTCAAAACTCAAACCTTGTACATCTTCAAAAGATCAGACATAAACTCCATTCTCATGTTTAGCAAACCTTAGCCAATTAGCCCTTATTGAAAAGAAACAAACTTTTATTTTTCTTGGTTGATGAAAGATTTCCCTCACACCTTGGATGCTCTTGCATTATATACCCAGGGTAGGAAAGAAATATTTTATGAGTGAAAATCATAAGCATTTTTATACTCAGTGTCGATCTTGGATCCACCTCTGCTTCTTGTTCATTGGGAATTTTATGTTCATTTCATCCTACACCACATTAGTATTACCTTTCATCTTCCCTCCTTTTCTCATCCCCATGAAATACAAATTATCAAACTCTACCTCCCACCAAGGTGCTTTATCAAAATGAAACAAATCAATGGTATTCATACCTTCTTCAACATAACATGTGTCCTATATTACTTTTTTCCCGCTATAACTTCTTCTTCTTCTTCTTCTTCCTTGTCTCCAATGCAAATTGTCACTCTATTGGTGCCTTTAGAAAGAAACTCTACTACTGCAAACTAATTTTCTTCACCCCAAAAAATGTTAAAATAAGAATCTTGTGACTCATCATCCACCTTTTGCAACAAGTAATCAAGTTATTATATCAGGGAATCTTCACCTTCATCATTCTCAAACAAGGAATCATCAATAAACTCCAACTTCACATTTACATATTTCTCATCACTCTCACCTATCTCCAACACATCTACTACTGCAACTACATCCTTATTCTCATCATAAAAAGCATAAAATTTGAAATTACCTCATTACCTTTGGCTGCAACCTTTGTGTTAGCTGAAATTTTCTCATTCTACTCTTTTTTGATTGCTTCCAATTACGTTAACAAATCCTCCTCCTCACCTTCATCATTTTTCTCTAAGTGTTTCAAATCATTAACCAAAAAAATTCCAACCTTGCTACATACCTTTCCTCCTCTCCCATCCAACAACTTCAACTTGTGATGAACTCCATCCTTTTTTAGACTATAAGTGTTCACACATCTATCATGCACTACTTTCCTATCAAAATACCACGGTTTACCCAACAAAAAATGACAAACATTCATTTTCATAACATCACACAATACTTCATCATAATAACTTCCAATCTTAAATCTTACCATACATTTCTCATTTACCAACACTTTGTGACCATCCTGCAACCATGAGATCTTGTATGGATGCAGGTGCCTCTTTCTCTCCAACTACAAATTCTCAACCATCTATATAGAAACAAGATTATTAGTACTACCACCATCAATAATGACATTACAAACATTACCTTTGAATTTGAATCTTGTCATAAACAAACATCTCCTTTGAATTGATTTGTCATCTTCATTCAAGAGGGTTCTCCTCGCCATCAAAGTTTTGTCATCTTTTTCTTCTTCAAAATGTGTTGAATGTGCATCTTCTCCATTTATGTTTGCTTCTCTCTTCTGATTTCTAGTTCTTCTCCTTGATCTTTCCTCTTCACGAGGACAATCATATGCTTTGTGACCCTCTTCCCCACATCTAAAATAGGTTATTTTGTAATTTCCTCTTTCAAATCCTCTACCCGATCTTCCTCTTCCTCTAAAATTTTGATCACGGGACTTGATTGAGCTTTCACATATTTCATCCTTACTATCCTTAATGTATCTAATCTTCTATTCATCCTCTTTTTGTTGCACATAAGCTCTATCATTTCCCTTTTGTTTATTCTCAAACCTCTTGTTCATCCTTTCTTCTATCTTCAATGCTATTTGATAAGCATCTTCCATTGTCGCAACTTTAACAAGTACCATCTCCTCTTGTATACTTGATCTCAAACCATTAAGGTATCTTGCAACCTTCTCCTTAGTTGCCGCAGAATGTGTAGTTCTAATGAGTATTCTATGAAAATACTTTTTGTACTCCTTTACTATCTTGCTTCCTTCAAGCTTTGCATCTTTTTAAGCAATTCCAACTCATAGTCTACTAGAAGGAATTTCCTTTTCATTTTCTCTACCATTTTATCCCATCTTGTAATTTTCTCTTTTCCTTTTCTTCCTCTTTCCAACTAAATTTCTCTCCTCCAAATTGAAGCATGTCCCTTCAATTTTGTCTTGGAGAATCTAATTTGGTTTGGGTCACTAACTTCCTCAAATTCAAAATAATCTTCCATATCATTTATCTAGTCTATCAGTTCTGTTGGATTCAAAATTCCACTAAAGGTAGGAACATCAATACTTGTTTTTTTTCCCATTTTTGTTAAAACTCTCAACATTGGATCCCTTGCAACTACTACAACTTCTTCTCTCTATTCAGTATCCAAACTAGCATTCTATGTGCTTTCATCTTCATCATCACTTCCTGGGTCTCTCATTCTTGTAAATCCTCTCCTTATCTCATTTTGTAGTGTTTCAACCTACCTTCTCAAGGCTCTAAAATCATCATCCCTTAAAAAATTATCTCCTCTTCCTCTTCCCCTACCTCTACCATGATGGGATCCTCTCCCATCCATTTTTCTTTTCAACACCCACAACACAATCCTAGTGCAACTGCCTCTCTTTAGTGGTCTGTTACACACCTAGGATCAACCTAGCTTTGATACCACTAATGCAGGGTACTCCCCTTGCAAATCTTAGACTCACAACAACAACAAAGAAACACTTAATGAGAATGCGAGAGAGAATCAAATCCTTCTTTTATTACTACAAACAAAATGACATTACATAATTACATATGCCATTGTACGGGCCTTCTTGACTTCAACAATTTGCAAATTTTCAAATTGGAGCTAACTCTCCTTCAACCTTTACACCTTCATAGTAAGAAATATGCTCGACCCTCATCACTGCTATCCCTCCCCTAACACGACCCAAGGTTTCTTGTCATCATTCCATGCATTTTATCCTTTTTCTTCCTTGTCGATAGAATCCACATTAAATTATGACATCCGTGCTTGCCTTAGCACCGTAATCCATTTCCTTGCAACATTAACGTTACTAAAATGGTTATTCCTCTTCTATGCCATCGTCCCATGCAACCATTGATGCTGAAGCTTAGCACCATAACTGAGCATTAAACTTAGTCGCCGTACCCTAAATATCATTATTAGATTAACCCTAATTTTTTTGTGGTTCAAAATAATGTTTTAAATCCACCAATCATTTGTGCCATGTGTCACAACATCAATCCATGCTGGTCAACCTAGTCAAAATTTGCGTATGGAAATATTTCCCCCAATTTTCGGTGACTTCATTCTCCCTTACCATCGGGATTCGAGAGTCTCTAATCTGTCATACCACTTTCATGCGATGCATAGTAGAACTTACGAAGCTTTCTCAAACGATGAAACCTAAAGACAATAACTTTACACTCGCTTGTTAGAGGTCATGATTCACTCATCCATCATCCTGATTACTATCTTCATGTAGGGCATAAGCCTCATCCCCACCTTGCGAAACCTTTTGCTTCTTCCCTTTCGGGTGATGGGGTTCGGGGTTTCCCCATACCCTTTACACTACTTCGATCAACGCATGTTGCAACTCCAAAGCCCAAAGTCCAGTCCTCTTCAACAACAGGTAAGAAAATAGCTCAAAGTCTGAAACCCAATTAGACTTAGAGGAAAATTGACTAACTCCTTCATCCCTGGTAAATGATAAGCTGTAAGCCTGATGCTCAAAAATTAAACCTTACACATCTTCAAAAAATCAAACATAAACTCCATTCTCATGTTTAACAAACCTTAGCAATTTAGCCCTTATTGAAAAGAAACAAAATTTTGTTTTTTTTGGTTGATGCAAGATTTTCCTTACACCTTGGATGCTCCTGCATTAGAATCACTCTTGTAATTAAGAAAGTACACCCATATACTATTGGAGAAGTCATCAATAAATGTGAGCACATATTTGGCCCCTGAAAAAGAAGTCAGAAATGACATGAAATCACTATGAACCAAATCCAAAGGTTCCTTGGCACGTGTAGCTCTAACTATAGGAAAAGAGTCCTGATGATGTTTTCCAAGAACACATTCTCGACAAACACCATCAGTGCAGGAAATCTTCGGGAGCACAAACTCTAATTCTTGTGTACTCATCTGTTGGAGATATCTATAATTGACATGACCAAAATGTTCATGCCACATCATGCTCATAGTGTCTGAATATGCTATGAAGGATGAACCCGAACCAACTGAACTTTGAAAACCATCAATTCAGTATAAATGAGAAGTATCAACAATCCCAATAGACACAATAATATTAGGACCATGAAGGTCACAAATAACTATATCATGAGGGGTAAACTCGACTATCCTAACAATACTAGATTGAAAAATCTGATACACTGAAAGAAGGTTGGTGGAGATATCAAGAACTACAAGTACCTCTTGAAGAAAACCAACCTCAAGTGTGATAGTGATTGAGCCCAAAATTGAAAGTTGTGTAGAATCCCCAACTGCAATTTGAGTAGTACTACAATCTAAAAAGGATGAGACCAAATCTTGAGAATGTGTCATGTGATGTGTCACACTAGAATCAAGTATCCATGGAGCTATAGAAGGTAAGACACGTGCAGAAAGAGAATGACCTTTACCTATAAATGAGGAAGAAGATTTAGGGGTGGAGATATTATGCTACTCGATGGATTCCTCTAAAGCCTCTAATATCTTCCAACATCGATTGACTAGATGTACCTCTTTACCACAAATACTGCAAGGTTTACCTAATCTCTTCTTCATCTTGGAGGAAGACTCTCTAGACTTAGAAGGTTTATCATATTGAGGAGTGGTTGAGGTTTCTATTCTAACTTCTGAGTTGTTTTCTAGAGGAACACTCACTACTTGATGAATAATCTATCTTGGGATTTTGTTTTTTCTTGTCTTTCCCTTTGGATGTTTGTGCTACCAATATCTAGGTTTTGGAACTATCTAAAGAGATTCAAATTAAACCAACTTTGCATGTTCATGAGTCAAATGGTCACAAAAAACCTCAAAAGTAGGCATGGTAAATCCATCACCTAATGCATCCATATTAGAACAAAAAGTAGAATAAAAGACTTGAAATGACCCTTGAAGCTTAGACATAATTAGGAAAATACATTATTTTTTAGTTTTATTCTTCCCAAAACCCTACAAAAGTGAGTGGCTTAAACCTCTATAGGAAGTCCTCAATAGAGGGGTAAGAATTAGGTACAAGTGATGTTAATTATGCCTCAATCTAGAGATCTCTATACTCATTGATGGTGCTAAAAACATCACTGAATCTCATCCACATAGCCCTAGGAGTGTTGCAAAACTCTAAATGGAAAAAGAGACTCTTTGAAACATGTAGTGAAATCAAACCCATGGCCTCATCTATCTTGTTCCTATGCTAAAATATCTCAAATTGATGAGTCAATGCTAGTTGTACTTCATCCAAAGTGGACCATAAACCCTTAGACGTGAGCATTTTGGTCATATGAGATTTCTAGGTATGATAGTTGTGTGGTGTAAGATGTTCAAATGAAGAGGTATCCGCCATGATGGTTGAGGTTTTCAAAACAATGTGTGGTATAGGATTTTTGATCTCTGATGTATATAGATACTGAAAGCAAGAAATATACCCCCCACAATAGGAAAAATCAAATCCTAATACAACTTTGAGAGCAAAAAAACTTTAAAAATAAAAAATAACATTAGAGATATCTCTATGTACCTAGTGAATATTCCATAAAAATGGACTATATAGTTGTTTAGAGTACTAAAAGACCTTTCCAACGCCTAGATTCATTTGCAAAAGTGGAGTCTATTTGCCCAAATTATGGCCCTAGAAGCAAGAAATAGAAGGAATTTATTCAACTAATTATAGATTTTTTTTGGAAAAATCAAGAAAAAATACATGTAGATCTGGAACAGGATCGAAACTAGCTTTCCAATGATATAATGTTTTTAAAAACGGAGTTAGTATGCCCAAGATATACCTATTTTGTAAAAAATGCACAAATAGGCCTAGAAGTCCAAACAAGGGGCTAAAACTTTTGGCCCCTGGTCACATGGAGACCTAGGGTTGTACACAGAGGTTGATGTAGGTGAATATTCTTAAGAATGTTCTGAAGGAATGTTCTAAAAGGGGCGCTTACTTTTTGACCAAAAAAGTTTTTAATTTTTTTCAAAAACCAAATGTTTGCAAAAAAAATTCGTGAAAATTTTGTAAAGTGCAAAGTTTTGAAGAATATTCTATAGAATACTTTTCAAAAGAATATCCCAAAGATTCCCCTTAAAAATTTCTGCCCAAGTAAAAAAAAAGGCGTTGGAAATAATATTGGGTGATAACTTTTTACATATATTTTTTTATATTTGTAGAAACTACAAAAAAAATTTACATAATTTTTTTTTTTTTTTAGAAAACCTACGAAATGAAGAAATCCCTTGATTTTTTTCCTGTACAATGAATTAATGGCGCAGTATGGCATATGGATCTATATGGCTGTATGAATTTTTGTGCCTTAGTTTCCGTTCCCTTCAAAAAATGCCTCAAATTTCAACTTCTTTGATTTTTGCAAAACGACAAGCATTCTTTAGGTTTTTGGCTGCTCCAAACACAATGGCAAGGTCCATTTTGCACCAAAGTGCTTCAAAAATTCACCGAGTGAAAAAAAAGCAGTGAAAGTTCTAGATTTGATCTTATAACCCTAGATGAGAAAAAAACTTAGAAATGGAGAAGGGATTTGCTGAATCCTTGGCTCTGATACCATGTTAGATTTGTGAATAACACACGACACGAGATCAAACAACAAACAAAACACCTTCTACTCAAGAGCTCTATAAAACAAGGATTTTCTATTCCTTAAAAGAAAAATGCTTATAGAATGAATAATACAAGAGAGAAAGAATTCTTTATAAGAGCAACCCTAATGATAAAGGGATTAGATCATGACAAGTTTCAACATCCTGTGTGATGAGATAGATTTATCTAATATTAGCTCTGTAGTTAGCATAAATAAAGCATTGAGTTAACTAATAAAGCAAATCTAAGTTTATCTTAAGTGCATGAAAATTAGAATATAATTAATAAAGTTTAATTAATTATTCTCTAATACATGATAACTCTAACATTTACACATGGCCAAATAACATAATGAGTAGATGCATAAGGGAGGATGAAGTATATGATATCCTTAAGGCTTGTCATGATGAGTCTTGTGGAGGTCACTTTGTAGCCAAGAGGACAACATTAAAGATCTTAACCACTGGTTACTATAGGGATACACTTCACAAGGATGTAGTCAAATATACTAGGAGATGTGATAGATTCCACAGGATGGGACGACCTACTAGGAGTGATGAAATTCCTCTCCAACCACAATTTTTCATTGCACCATTTGACAAGTGGGGATTGAATTTCATTGGTCCAATATCTCTAACATATAATAACAAGGAATACATTTTAATCTACACATAATATCTCACAAAGTGGGTGAAGGTGAAAGGACTATAGTTTTCCAGAGATGACAATGTTTCCAAATTATTTTATGAAGAAATATTTACTTGGTACAAAGTGCCTAGAGAGATAGTAACAGACCGGGGACCTTAGTTACTTTAGATTTGATTGACAATTAGTTTAATTATGATTTTATTGACAAGTTAGTTAAGTAGTATGAAATCAACATTGGAAATCAACCCCCTACCATCCATAGGCCAATGGGAAAGTAGAAGCCACAAACAGAGAGATAGAAGCTATTCTAATAAAGACAATTCAACTACATTGAAAGGACTAGGCAACAAGACTACCTGAAGTAGTTCAAGCATATAGAAAAATTTGGAAGACCACAATAGGGTTCACACCATATGAAGTGGTGTATGAGAAAGATGTTGTACTTCCAATTGAGTATGAGCATAAGACACTACAAAAAATAATAGAGCTTGGAATGGACCTATCTGAAGCTAAAAAGGAAATATTACACAATCTCAATGATTTGGATGAAATAAGGATGAAAGTAATCTACCATACAAAAATGATGCAAAAGCAAAGAATCAGATGACATGACCAATTTATTAAAAATAAACAATTCAATGAAGGTGATTGGGCATTACTTTATGATTCATGGTATAAATACCACAAGGGAAAAATATAGACAAGGTGGCTTGGATCATATGAAATTAATCGTGTTTTTTAGAATGGAGCGATTCAATTAACTACCATAGATCTAGTTAGATTCTCATTATTGGTCAATGGAAATAGACTTAAGCTTTACAAAAAACCATTGTAAAAGGAGGAGATTTCACATGATCTACAAAAATAGTTCATTTAATATACCAATCTAGAATCATAGGAAAAACATGTAGACAAGGCTAATACATCAAGTAATACATCCATAGATGAGCCAACTAGCTCACCTACTAATGCATACTAGGTATAAATTCTTACAATAAACATATCACATGCACACACATGCACTATACACCATCACCAACATATGTTTTTAGAAGTGCATAGTAGAATTCACGAGACCTATAGCAACAACCTTGAGACATTTCAATAAAATGGGACCTGTTCTTCTGCTACTCGTAGCACCTACCTCTAGTTCACTATCACTACACCACAACCACTAGTACTTTTCATTACATATCCCCTTTGTCATCTCAACATGCAAAAACTCCATTCCACTATGCATTCCATGTAACATCATGTCCTATCATTATTAATCACATACATACTACAACTTTCCTTTCTAACATTCAAACTTATCAAACAGGGGCCATCATCTCACTAAGTTCTTTTATGATACATCTACCCATAATACTTCAAATTAAATTCCATCATTTCAAATTCTTTTCTCCATATCTATATGATAATGATTAATTCAACTCACACGTGCCACCTTTCACTCACTACACCATCACAATTAATTTTCTTGTTATTAACTATGATTAACATTAAATCCTACTAATTTTATTTACACTTCAAAGATCATGCACACATTTATGTATTACATTAATTATCTCCATTGCATTAAAAATACATCTTCTTCGTCCTTTCTGTACCATGCTATTTGAGGATAAATAGAAAAATTAAGTTGGGGGGAGAAAAAGGTTCACCTTGTCATATCCAATTTTCATTTCCTATTTTAATTTGTCAAGAGTCAAGAGAATTGCATACAAGTTTCAATTTCCTTCATAAGCAATAAGAAGTTGTAGAACATAGAGGATCACAAACAACATGACATTCAAAAAGTCTAGCATTCAAAAGATAACAAGTTGCAAGTATTCACTTAACATAGGTTATAAAACTATGGGAGGTGATATTATTAGAAGAGAACCAATGACACACATTTTGGTATTAGAAGATCAACAATGTCTTCTATTTTTTCAACAAGATGGGTCTAAACTATTTTCTCCATTTAACCGAATACAATGAAGTTATGAAACATCAATTTACTAGCACGTTGAAAAATGATGAGGCTATAGTTAGAGGGCTAAAAGTAGATGCCTCAGAGGCAACAATAGTAGAGGTTTCATGGTTGCCTAGAATAGGAGAAGAATTTCCAGCCAGAGCTGATGCAATTGTAGCAAGGAATGATTTCAGGCTGCCAAGAGAGAATTTAGACTCCTCAACACAAGGTACAAAAATTGGGATTTTGTTGCTTCTAAATAAACATAGTTAAGTATTTAAGTTGCGATGGCAGGCAATCCCTCTTGTATACTATGTGTTTCAAACTTCTTAGTCACCTATGCCATCAAAGGTTGGTGAATGTTCCAAATTTTTTATATAATCTATTGAAGAGAATGTTTGCTAAGTATAAGAGAAAAAGGAATTGATCTACATTGTCACAATTTTTTTTATTCACCCTATTGATCAAAAGGAGTCTCAAAATTCAATTCCCCAATGTATCTTGGGAAGAATTTTTATCCTGCAATAATATTAATGATATTTTCATGAGGCCAAAGGTAGAGGAAATAAACAAGAAGCGGGAAATGAATGGGCCTTCTATGACTGCAAAAGAGGAATATGTACCCTTTGCTTCACCCATCGCTTCACCTACCTGAAACATTGGTGATTAGGTAGAGCCAAAGGTGCAAGAAACACAACCTAAATCTTCTAGGAAGCAACCCGTAGCATAGGAGGAACAAGAAACCCCTGCCTCTACTAGAAATCCTTCAAATCCTAAGAAGAAGAAGAGGAAAAATGTAGCCTCCATCTCTGCACCCAAAAAGAGGAAGGAGAGGTCAGTATAGCCAAGAAGGTGGTCACAATGTCTCAATAGGAAGGTCCTTGTAAAAGGGGAAGGCTAATAATATAAAATAAAATGCTATTGTAGTTGAATCTAAAATAGACTCCCATGAGGGGAAGATACCTAGTGGTGATGAGCAACCCAAAACATTGCAACCTCTCTATCTAAGCAACAATTTAGACTATTTTTGAAGATTTGTTTACAACCAGGAAAAATAATACACCTCAAAATATCCTAGTTTTAAAGGAATGGTTTTTTTCATCTATTGAGGCTAATGACGAGATATTCTTGAAAAAAGAAGACTTGTTTTTGAAAGGGAAAAATGAGAGCAAGGAACTGCAAGAAGCTTTGCAAAGAGTAAAAGGATTGGAAGAACAACTCAGAGGATACTAGAGTAGAGGGAGGATGTATTGGATAGAAAAATTTAGGAATTAAAGAAAAGGTTGCATGCTTTTGAACAACAAGGGTGAAGATTGGAAAAATTGGCACGATTGGCCATTTCTAAAATCAACAAGGGAATTCCACATCCTATAAACCAATATGCACCCCCAAGAAAGCCTAAAACCACCATTATGGTTACCCTTGGTATTGAGTTGTAGAAAAAAGTAAGAGAATTTCCCCAAATAAAAAGGATTGGGAGAAAGAAAAATCTAAATTAATATCAACACATACCAAAGAAATTGAAAATAAGGATGCAAAATTTTAAGAAATTAAAAGTAAAAATGGAGGAGATGGCTGAAAAAATAGTGCAACTTCTAAAATTCAGATCACCTGCTAGGATTTACACCCTATACCTATAGGAAAAATTTCTAAGCTTTTAGTTCAGTTAGTTGATCAACGATCTTCCAGTTTCCTTGTCTTTACCTACCTTTCTTTTAGAGACATACAAGTGAGCTACCCTATATATATAAGACCAACTATGTGAATTCTACCTACATAATTTGGCCATTCCTTATGAATTTTATTGAAACCCACTTATTTTTGTGGGAGGTGTTCAAATCAAGATAATCACCTCATTTATGAAGAATGGACATCAAAGAGGACAACTAAAAAGAAACTATTAGGAAATGGAGAAGTCATTTCCCATGTTCTACTTAGAGCATAAACTGAGGATCCTCAAAAGGTAGTGGAAGAATGAATTGAATTGGTAGAAAGAAGGTGGGTGAGAAATTTTTTGGAATGTAGGGAAAAGGACTATAAAAGGTTTCAAGAACTAGCAAAAGGGATAAGGAAATAAACACTTTATTTCTCTCAAGATAGATGAATAGAATTAACACTAGAGTTGAAAAGGAAGGAACCCCATTCAATCTTCAACTACTTCTAGCAGAAATAAAAAGAGCCCACAAATACATTTTAGCCTCCCTTGAAAATGATATTAATTGATTTCCCTTGAAATTACATCCTCCTCTTCTCTTTTTCCCAATCCCACATTGGATATAAAGAAGGCAAGAGATAGATGCAACAAAGAAAGCCAGATGGGAGAAAATAGCAGAGCAAAAAGGGTTCTACTCTGAAGCAGGGTGAAGTGGTCACCAACACAGTGGACTACATAGAGGTTGTATCACAATACAACTAGAGACCCTAAGTTGCTTGAGGACAAGCATAAAGTGAAGTTGGGGGAATAATGATCCCTAGGAATATTCAGTTCTTGCTTTAGTTTCATGTTTTTTATCACTTATGCTAAACTTCAAAAGAGATTTTCAAAACCTTTTTCATATACTTTAAAGTATTTCAAAGCATTTGAAGATGATATATTATATTAATGAACGAGTGTGTGAATGTTAAATGTCTATAAGATTTAGTAAAATTTTATGATTAATTATAGTTGTTAATAATGGAAAATGCCTTAAGGAATAAAACTAACCCCTGTTGTGAGGAACTTGTCAACTTTCAACAAAAGGATTCTCAACCCATACAAAAAGGATGATAGTTCAACACAACTAGAGGAGTCAATCAACTACAATATGTGCATATTTCTAGAATAAGATGTATGTGATGGTTTGAGGATGTGAATACAAATATCCATGTGTCATTCCATCTTTTCAATAAACCATGGAGGAAGAAGAAGTCTTTTCTAACAAGGGATAATAGTTATAATGAATACTACCTTGTTAAGCATGTTTCTATTATAATAGTCTTCTTTATTTTTGTAGAGTCCTTATGGATTCCAACACTTATATTTCCATCTTCTTTTATATTTACTTTAAGTTAAAGACCTGGTCCTCTTCTTGTTTTCTTGGAAGAGTTGACAGTTGCTCAATTTTTTTTTATAGTTTTCAAATAACAGGACTCTCATAGATTGTATATATGGGGATCCTCTTGTGAGAGACCGACATCTATATTTTTGCATGAAATTAGATTGAAAATCAGATTTGATATATTATTCTCTAAGCTCTGTGTACGTGGGTATTTCAATAAAGAAGAATATTTCAGTTGCATGATTTCTTGAGTTAGTAATTGAAAGGAGATATTGTGGAATGCAACAACTCAAGCAAGGGCCACTTGAGGTACTGTATAATCCACATTAGCTTAGATGGTTAGTTAGATTATGAATTATATTTTTTGAATTATACTTTCTAGTTTATATTATGTTGAATGCTATATTGTAATTTCTAAACTGAAGTCTTTAAATTACATTCTATTCAATGCTATTAAGTGATTAGTTGAATTAGGTCACACTACAACATAGAGAGTCACTAGTTACAATCCATGAATAATAAGTACCCATAGTAGTTACAATAACTAGCATTTTCTTACCTTGTTCTCTAATTAGGAGTTAATTTCAGTTAAGATGCTTTTAGATGAGTTTAATTTTGTTCAATCCCTATACTCAATTGATTAAGGAAGTCTAGGATGCTCAACTATGTATATATAGTGCCAACATCATCTCAAGTTCACGATTCCCTAGTTGACAATTTAATGAAGCCCCCTTTTGAACAATGAACTACTTAATTTGGGGATCTATAGGTCTGTTAAGCTGCATGTATGGTTATCTACATTAGTTAATTCAACATTAGGGGAAGCTCTACATAGTGCAAGAGAAGAGAATACAAAAGTGAACCTTAGGGATAAAAGACACACATTTATTTTAAGTCCAAATTGAAATGTGAGAGTTTATTTTAACCAAATTGCTAATTGTGATAAAAAACAAAGAATACACAACAAACATGAATAAAATGGTCTAAATCATTCTTCAACAACATGTTCTGCAAAACCATGGATTAACAATTTTCAAAAAATTTCTTCACCCAATAGGATATGTTGAATTTAGATCATCAATCCAAAAGCATAAAAATAGTAATAAATTAGGAAAAATAGACTACACCAATGAATTCCTTGTGATTTTTTGATAAATTTATTTTAAAAAATAATTGAAAATGAGTTTGTATGCAAAAGATATGTGTTTGAAGTTTATAAATAAAGAATGTATTTTGAGGAATTTTACCTAACTATAAATGCTAAATCTAGAAAAAATGCTTAGTCCACACTGTAGGGCTTTGAACTTACATCCCAACGCATATAAAAAATAAAAAATTTGATCAGTGAGTCAAAATTTATAAATGTTTTCATAAAAGTGGTTTGTTATGGATTTGCAAAGAGAGGGGGATGGTCTTTTAACCCCCAAGTACTAAAACTTGGCCCCCATGTGACCAACTATTATGGAAGATGGTGACTAGGGGCTTAAGTTGGGTGGCACCCCTGGTCTTCCATGTACCCAGGGGCTAAGATCCTAAAAAAAGAAAGAAAAAATATATTGAAAACAATAAAAAATAAAAATAAAAATATAAGAAATTAAAAGATTAAAACCTAATACTTAAAAGAAATAAAAGAATTAAAATATAAAATCATATGTTCAAACTATATAAATAAAATTAAAAATATAAACCTAAGTTTATTGCCACAAATGTTTTGGAAGAACTAAAATAAAATATAAAACAAAAACTTAATTGATTATGTATATATACACAACTACATATGTGCCCAATCGTGGGTGTATATATATAAAATTGATGTGTATAACATAGGATATTATGTCTATACCACAACCTATGAATATTAACAATATCACCCTTTATGTATATACTGCACACTCCAATCAATGTGTATACCTTATAAGACTGTGTATATATTCTTCAAAACTTTATATATTGCCTTGTGCAAACAACAAAACCCTGTTCCATGTATATCTACTCGTAAACAATGGGTTCACATGTATATACATTTACAAAGGATGCAAATTTGAGTATACACCCTTCATTTGTGTGTATAGTACAATAATGTTGTGTATATGCTTGATCTGAGCCTTTTTTATGTATATACCCCCACATCGACTTGCACAACAAACAAAAACTGTTAATGCCTATGCAATATAGTATGGTGGTATGGATTTTCATATGATCGCACATAATTTCATACTAGGACCATAAGGGGCCCTAATTTTTTTTTACAAAATTTGACTGTAACAAAAATATATTAAACTATGTCAAAATTCATCTCTTAGCCCTCAAGAATGCAACTCTAAAGTTTGTTTTGCAATGCATAGCTCCTATAAAAAGTTGATCTCTAAGACCCTCTTAGAACAACACTCACTTTCAAGCTTAGAATCACAAAAAATCGTATGCACAAGTGTTAGATATATCAATTCACATCAAGTTCACCAAAATGTATGTATACAAATGAAATGAATAAAGTAGCATCAAATTAAACCAATTCAACACTCAAATAAAACACATGCTAACATCCTATTGAGTTGGATGTAAAGTTTGTGATGTGGGTGCTCAATTTCCAACATAAGATTAACATTATTTGGATATAAAATTGACTGGACTTAGATACAAAATGAATGCTCGATTAAGATTAGAGATGGGTTTGATTTATAGATTATTAGGAAAATTTGATGGAGGGATAGGATTCAATTTGAAACCTAAGATCTAATATTTGATTTGGGGGACTGATGAGGAGATGTGGCATGCATAGAAGAGTTGCACATTATTTTAATTTTTAATTAAAATAATTAAAATTTCTTAACTCAATGTGATTGGGGAGTTAACAGATCTAATTGATTAGTCAATTTCTTGCATGGAGTTAACTAAGTGTACGAGAGAGTCAAGGGGAGTTTACTATTGCATGAAATGATTAATTGATTGCATGAATGAGTGAAGATGATTTGATTTACGAGTGGGAGTTAGAGTAAGTCTATGTGAATTGATTAGATTGAGTAGTCAACTAGGTGAGGTGAAATTAATTAATTGAATTATTGGTGCATATGAGGTGGAAAATAATATTAAATTAATTTATTAATGGATAGTGTGTGGATAAATGAATAATTATTAATAATTATGAATAATTAATTTTTTGAATGGATGAATAATATTAGACAAATTTGTAACCTAGGAATTATTTAATTAAATTATTAGGAATTAGGTGATAATGTGTGTCCTAGGTGATAAGGTGATGATGCGATTAAATGGATGATAAGAGGACCTAGGAGATGAAAAAACGACAAGGTCCTAGGGGATGAATGAATGACTTAGATGATTAGGTGAAGATGGAACTTTTTAGGTATCTACAAGAACCACTAAATTTCTCATCAAGAGTAAGGATAACATTAAAATTTCTAGCTAAGATCCAAATTAAAAATAAGCTATAGAACCAAAAAATCTAATATGGGACCAATACCTTACCTTAAATATTAGTAGGAGCATAGACATTGGTGAAAAGAATGGAACTACTAGAATCAAAGAAAGAAGCCACCAATGATAAGAAATGTTTTCTCACTATCCAACAAGAAAGAAACAACGAGTCTAAGAGGGTCCCGTAAACAATCCAACCCTCTAGGAAAACCATGGGCCCCAATACATTGACATTGACTATCTTTCCAAATCTTAGAAGGGAAACCATTTCCTACACACAAAAAATAGTTTTGAATAGCCTTTTGATGAGGGGTGCTCACCAAACCCCTAGCATTCCAAGAAATCACAATAATTTATAAGGAATATACAAGTGAGTATCTGATGTCTAAATGACACCAGATTTCACACGTGATTTCCTAATCATATTTACCTTCTCTTGATCTCTTTTCCTCCTAGCATTATAAATATTTTCTAATCCAACTTTTTTTTGAGATTTTTCATTGGAGTCCCAATTGAGGAGAATATTTTTCTCTACCATCATCCTTTTCTCTTGAGAGTTGAGGATCATATTGAATGAAACTATCAACAAGGTCTTCTAATAGAGCCTCTGCCAAGGAGTGAGAAGTTTCAATTAATCTAGAATCTAGATTACTAACTTCCTAATTCTAAATAGGCCCCCTTGAGATAACTAGAAGGAGGAGAAAACACTTCTTTGGATAACATATGTATGCTTTTTGAATTCTTAACTTTTATAGGGTTAGATAAGATATTAGAATAAGGAACATTTGAGTCTTGATTGACATAGATATTTTCATGTAAGTTAGATTTAAGTTATTCAAAATTCTCAAGGACATTAAACCTGTTATTAAATTTTTCTCTTACGAGGTCCTTTCTTTGGTGATTCACATTATTCCCTTTATTGAACCAAGATTTTATAGGGATCCAACCCATTCGAGTCTAGTTCTTCTGCAATAGGTTGGAATTTTCTTTTTCCTTAATTTTAGGTATTTAAACCTGTTGAAAGGACTAAGGGGCCTTTGAATCCTTCTTAAGTTAGAGTTTCTTTATAAATTCCCATAAGTGTGACAAAAATGATATTTAAAATGGGGCACTTCATAATCTATTTATTGGATCCATTGCATGTTATCCAATCTAATCCTTAAAGAATCAAGACAAAAATCATTCAAGTCAATTTCAACAAAAATATGAGTAGAGATTGTTACCATTATTTATAGAGCATGTTGAGAAGGGCCCAAAGGTTTCCCAAGAATAGTTGTTATAGATAACAAAATATTAAGTCTCTAAAATTCCATGGGAAGTCAAAGGAGGTAGACCTAGACTAGAATTTTAGAAGGGACCTCCTTCATTGTATCAAAACCAACATGCTAGGATTTGATTAATAAGCCCTCTTGATTATGAAAATCCACTCTCAAAAATCATATTACAATCTACCATTCTTGTGAAGACAACATAGAAATAGCCATTTGTAGCTAAAATTATTTCTATATCTCCTTCAAGTTTCCAAGTCCTTCAAGCCAAGGCTTCTAAGAAGAGTAGAGAAATCCTAATTCCCATAAAATTTTAGATCAAAGTGTTCTCAAATAGATAAAGCTCATATTTTGAAATCAAGTCCATATTTATGATCATAATTGGTTGATCAAAATTTTTCTCCAAGCACCCATTTCATCTAGGGTGATTGTCTAATTTTTGGTCTAATTTGACTTCATCAAGGTTGCATGTGTTGGAATCAAGCAACATTGAGAGGGGGGGGGGGTGAATCAGTGTTGTGCAATTCTTAGCTTTATTAATCTGATCAACAAAGTACTAATAACATTCAACCAAAAGAGATATGCATAAACATAAAGTGAGCAACCACAACACCATAACACAAGGATTTTTTATGTGGAAACCCTATTAGGGGAAAAAACACAGTGGATGGCCAATCCAAAATATATTCTGAGTATACTCAAAAGAAAATATTAAAAAATGGGAATGCACTTGCATTCAGGCACACTACCTAGATCTCACTGCTCAAAATAAGAAAGGCTCACTTCCTTACAAAAGTTTGGAATACTTCCAAAGATTTGAACTGATAAAATAACATCTACAAATTCTTTATTACAGTTTCGGTTAAGCTCAACAATTGGATTCTGCTCCTTCAAATTGATTATGCTCTTAGCTCTGCTCTGCCTTAATTTACTTCACAAAAATCCTTAATGCGCAAGTAAAACTAGGCTTAATCGCTTTCCTGATCTTCTAATATTCACAACACACATCAACTCACATCAAACACACACCAAAATGATACAATCAATCACTTATATATATCCGCTACAAGAGATTTGATCGCTTTAGGTCGACTTCAACAAAATAAGAAATATTCACGAACTGTCGGCTTTAAATCAATCAAAACATTCAATGTGAATCCACAAGAGTCGGCCACAACATAGTGACGACCCAAATTAAGATGTATAGACAAAAATAAAATCAAACAATAACTCCTCATATATCTGTGACACATCATATTCACCAAGTCAGCCTTCAAACATTGATAATCAAAAAATTAGACAACCGGAACTCCTAGATTTCACCCAAATCGATACGGGGCACCAAGATTTCCAGATAACATAGATTATGCATTGAGCAATAATCCCTTGAGATCCACAACACAAAATAACAACAAAAAATATGCATATGAATTAAAGAACACGAAGTTACCAGATGCTCTGTTCTAACTTAACAAAAAAACACTGATCTTCAATTTATCTGCCAGTATGAGAAAAATGCAATGTGTGGATCGACTAGTTGACAAGGGTTGCCATCAATGACAACACCATAAAGCATGTGTAGTGTCTCTTGCCATAAATCTCCCCCTTTGGCATTGATGGCAACACTTAGTGAAAAATGACTAATTGTCGGATCAGTACCAACAAAAATGCACTACCAACCAAAACTCCAAAAAGATCTTAAAAACTATAGCTCCCCCTTGGATGAATATGCATTTTTCACTATTCTACTCTCCCCCTTTGAAATCAATGGAAAATATAGGGAATCCGAATACAAAAACTCAACAAAAACTTTAGGCTGCATGAGTACAACAATTTACACAAATTTGAAAATGTCTGCAAAATTTATTTTCAACAAGTGCAGGCTTGAGTCCCAACACTTATTAAGACTCTCCAGAATAGTTATATGACCACAAAGAAAATAAGATTGCATCTCAATAGTTTCCATGTTGGTAGGGTCACTCACTGCCAAAGCATCTTGTGCTTCCTTTAAAGCACTCAACATAGTTTCCATTTTCAGACCAATTAAACCTCTGAGTTCACAGGCTCTTCCCATAATTTTGTCATTTTCATGCTTCAGACTCTTTATTTTTTAAGTAAAGAGATAACTTGACCTTCTTGCATTCCAACAGACATAGTTAAAGGATCAAAACCATCAAAAATAACAACTAACTCTTTCTCATGATCCTTAACCTTCTTCTCATCTTCCTTAGTAAGTTTTGACAAAGACAAGCATGTATTATAAACTTTTCCACCTTCGAATAGAGCATTATGAACATTCTTCACATAGGTAGCTAACAAATATTTATCTCTAGCTATCATACCTTTTAGACTACTGAATCTTTTGACATCAAACTCCTTTTGAATTTTGACCAAGGCTAACTTCTCAAGTGACTCAAAATTAGTAATTACCAAATTTATAAGTTTCTTTAGCTCACCAGAGGAGGAACCAAATTGATCCTTGACATGAGTAGGCGTAATCCTCTCTAGAATACCAAATGCAAGATTCAACAATTCACTGTCCTCAATGTGGAATTTTAGAATTTCTTCCCTAGCCTTAGCTTGTGCAAATGATGCAACTTTATTTTTTGAATTGGGGACAAAGTAGATAAATGAATAGGGGCATCTCCCAACTCAAGATCAAAATATTCTTTTGTCTCATCCAAAAATCTCTTCATTGCCTCTAGAGTGTCTCTTGCTTCCACTGGAATTTCCTTGACTTCAACCTTCTTTTCCTCACCTTCTGGTTCTTCAGTAACTGTTTCTTGATTGCCTTTAGGAGCTTCAACTTCTTCATTTGGCATCTCCTCTCTTTTAGCTAATACAACCTTGGGAGCTTTAGTTTCCATAGATACTTCTTTATTATCCACAAAAGGAGGATTCTGAATATCCTCAATATCTACATTTACCTCCTCATTTACTAGATCAAATACAACATCCTCAACATTCGCTTCTTCAACATTGATCTTGTTCCTTGATAGAAATGCTTCCAAGATTTTCTTGGTTTCATCAACAACAATAGTAGTTTCACCAATCATAATTTTGTTCACCCTTGTTTTGCTTTTAAACTCCTTCTTGGCTTTGTTCAGGAGTGACTTCATCTCCTCAATAGACATTTCTGGACATAAGTCTGCAAGAATTCTCTTTCTCATATGCTCTTCTTCTTTCCTAGTACTTACTCTCCTCGTCTCCAAAACCTCATACAAACTCTTAGTTAAACTATAAATAATTTCAACAAGAACTTTATTGAAAATATTCAGATGTTTTATTGTTGCCTCCTCAAGAGTTCTTTGTCTCGATTCATCAAAATTTTCATACCATTTGCAGAGGGACTTGAGGTTTCCATCCTTAACAACATTCTCAACTTCTTCAACTGTCATACCTGGTTTGTCAAAATTTTCCTTCTTTGCATTTTCTTCTTCATCAAAAGATTTTCTCTTGGTTACCTTTGTAGCTCAAGTGTCGGTAGCCTTTATTTCTTTCACAACTTCATCTGAATTAGTCTCCTCATCTTCTAAGATGACTTCATAGGTTCTTGTGCTCTTGTTCTTCTTCCTGTTATCGTAAGCCTTGTCTTGAGCTTCTACAGGGGTTGACTTCTTTGCATGATTGGATAGGGGTACAAAACTCCTTGTTGTTCTAGTTCGTGTAGAGGATGTTGTTGGACTAGCAGATTCAATTTTAGGTTCTTTCCCTTTTTCAACATCCTGCCTGATCTCTCTTCCTTCTGGCTTCTCTTACTACTTTTGTAGATATTTCCATACTTTCTACAAAGACTTCCACTTCTTTCCTTACTCTTCTGACTATCTTTTGATTTTGTAATTTCTCATGGACTTGCATGCTCTTTTTTACATAAGTTCCAAACCTTTCTTCAGACTGATCCAAAGGTTTACCTTTCTTCAGACTGATCCAAAGGTTTACTCAACATATGTTGCACATATAGCTCCAAGATTCCTTCCTTGACTTCATATCCCATTGGAATAATCCAAATGGTTCTAGGATCAACTGCTTCCATTAAGCATTGATCAATATCCACCATAAAACAAATTGTGTCCTGGTACTTTTTAATAATAGAAGTAGGAATCCTCTCCCTTGCTTGCATTTCATTTTAAAAGTTCTTAAGATATCCCCAGATTGTAGTTTTCCTAGCTTGACTATCACCAAAATTGAATAACATGTCTTTAATTTGAACACCAACAAGTTTATCACCTCTTTTCCAAACCACTTTCCCAACTCCCAAAACTTCATTCATGAAATAAAAGAACAAACACAATAGCATATTACCGTATTTAAAAGAGTTCTTCTTGTCTTTCTTTATCTTCACAAGATTCTCCATAAGCTGACTTTGAAGAAATTCACACAAGTCATACTCTGCATTCTCCCTAACCATTTGATAAGTTGCATATATGGCGGTACCAGATACAAAATTTTCTCTACTAGAGTGATATATCTTATAACCAATAACCATTGAGGAAAATTTGACATCCACATCGGTGATGTTATCAATTGTCATTGCTCTCCTATCAAATGTCGAACCAGTCGCATCTGTGACTGTCTGATTCTTTACCAAATTCAAAATAGGAAAACCACCAGAAGAATTTAGACTTGTAACATCTATTATAGCTTCTTTTGTTATCTTGAAAGGTTGATTCAACCACATAAATTCTGCATGGACTCAACTCAAGATATACTAGACCCATTCGCTTTCATCAAACATGAGTAATTTCACCAACTGCATGAATTTCTTCTCCTCTAGGATTTTTAATTCGGGCTTGACACATAAATCTTCTCCAACAATGTGTTTGGAATATAGATTCAACAACTACGAGCTTCCTAGCTCCTCAATGTTAGCATGAACATATGCCCTAATATCTTCAATGTGTAAAACTCCGTACGACACAGACGAAAAATTCACCTAAGGGCTTGGTCTCAAACGACTTGAAGGGGTGCCATTTAAATTTTGGATGGGGTCTATCCTTTACTTCAACCACCAATGGAGTAGCCATTTCAACAAATTCATAGGTTTTCAAGTTTTCTCGATAAATACCTTTTTTTTGGAGTGGGGTTTGAGCTTCAAATCACCTTCACACTTGAATTCTCCCAAATTTTTCCAGGTTCTCTCCAGAGCTCAAAAAATTCTTCTCAAAGTGCAAAGTGAAAAATGAAAGATAGAAATGACCTTTTCATCACTTGCATACCTAACTTTTTGATGTAATAAATGATTTTTCCCTAACTCATTTGGATACCCTGTTTTCATACACTGTGAAAGATAATTCTTCTGCGAACCTTCAATTATGCATAAATACTCTCTCCAACTACTCAACAACATTTGTGGATCACCAATGCAATCACTGAACTCATCCACATCTCGGTGTCAATCACTAGCAGGGGGTTTGAAATTTTTTTTTGACAAATCCCCCTAGGATAAAAGCCTAAAAACTAATTCCCAGAGGGATTACCAGAAGCTAATTCTAGTGCTACCTCATTTTCTACAACAGAGGCACTCTTCTTTACTCAAGTTGTCTTCATCTGCTTTTTGTTTTGATCTGTAGAAGCCTTCCCTTTTCCTTTTACATCCTTCTGCATGTTTCTTCTTTGATTTACCGAACCTCTTTGTAGAATCTAGCAATATGACTGATTTGGTTACAGTTGTAGCACACTACACTTCTTTGTCTAGACCAGTTGTTCCACTGATTTTCTCTCAATCTGCATTGATTAGAAATATGGCCAAATCTATTGCATGTATAACATCTGATATCTCTATGAAAGTTTCTCTTTCTGCATTCACTCAACTTATGACCATACTTTTTATAGTTAAAGCATTGACCAAAGAATGATGGACCATTTGAATTCATTCTACTTCTGCATTGAGCTGCCATATGACCAAATTTATTGCAAGTAAAACAATAACCATTGAACCTCTGAGCATTAGGTTATCTTACTGGATACCTTCCAGTGTTGTTCATATGATTTCCTTGTCTGAATCTCCTTTCTCTAGAATTCCTTTGTCCAGATCTAGAGCTTTCACCTTCCTCATATCCAAGACCTCACCTATCATCATCAGTCCTCTAACCTTTAATCAATTCATCAAGCTTAGCTAAGCTAACTTTGAACTTCTCATTGTACTCATTTGTAGTAGCAAGTTCATCTCTGAGATCAATAATGTGCTTTTCAACTTCTTCCTCATTGTGTTTGGTTTTTTCTAACTCTTGTTCCAACTAAATGAATCCATCAGTAACTCGGTTGCATTCTTCAGATTTCTCTTTCAGGGATTGGGAAAGCTTTTCTTCATTCTTCTTTCTATCTTCAATATCCTTAGTCATTCTTATCATAATAGATTCCATCTCATGCTTTAGAATTGTATTCTCTCTGGAAATTTTTTCACATTCTTCTATCTTTTCCTTCAGGGCTTGACTCAGTTGTTCATCTTCAATGCGCTTACTGTCATCTTGCTTGATCTACTCACAGAGTTCCCTTCTCTTCTCCCTAGACCTATTGATTTTATCTTTCAATGACCCAATGAATCTCTTAGCATTCAAAATATTTTCTTTCAATTCTTGAACATCAGATTTTGACTGATCAACATCATCTAGGGCCACCATGAGTTGTTGTTGAAGACTGCTTGAATCCATTGAAACACTTTCCAAGATATTCCCCAAGTTGTTAAACTTCTTCCAAGGACTAGAGATCTGATACCAATTGTTGGAATCAAGCAACACTGAGAGGGGGGTGAATCAGTGTTGTGAAATTTTTAGCTTTATTAACTTGATCAACAAAGTATTGATAACATTCAACCAAAAGAGATATGCATAAACATAAAGTAAGCAACCACAACACCATAACACAATGATTTTTTACGTGGAAACCCTGTTATGGGAAAAACCACAATGGATGGCCAATACACAATATATTCTGAGTGTCCTCAAAAGGAATAATTACAAAATGGGAATGCACTTGCATTTAGGCACACTACCTATAGCTCACTACTCAAAATAAGAAAGGTTCACTGCCTTACCAAAGTTTGGAATACTTCCAAAAATTTGAATTGAGAAAGTAGCATCTACAAATGCTTGATTACAATTCCGGTTAAGCTCAACAATCATATTTTTCTCCTTCAAACCGATTATGCTCTTAGCTCTTCTTTGTCTTAATTTGCTTCACAAAAATCCTTAATGCGCAAGTGAAACTATGCTTAATCACTTTCCTGATCTTCTGATATTCACAACACACACAAAAATGATACAATCGATTACTTATATATATCCGCTACAAGAGATTTGATTGCTTTAGGTCAGCTTCAACAAAATAAGAAATATTCATGAACTGTCGACTTTAAATCATCAAAAAATTCAATGCGAATCCACAAGAGTCGACCACGACATAGTGACGACCCAAATTAAGATGCATGAACACAAAAAAATTTAAACAATAACTCGTCATATATCTGCGACACATCATATTCACCAGGTCGACCTTCAAACACTGACAAACAAAAAATTAGACAACCAGACCTCCTAGCTTTCACCCAAATCGATACGAGGCACCAAGTTTTTCAGATAACATAGATTATGCATTGAGCAATAATCCCTTGAGATCCGCAACACAAAATAACAACAGGAAATTTGCATATGAATCGAAGAACATGAAGTTATTGGATGCTCTGTTCTAACTTAACAGAAAAACACTGATCTTCAATCTGTCTACCAGTATGAGCAAAATGCAATGTGCAGATCAACTAGTTGACAAGGGTTGCCATCAATGAAAACACCATAAAGCATGTGCAGTGTCTCTTTCCAACAACATGCACAAAAATTAATTTATATTAACATGGCCAAAAGAGGTTTGATTAGCTCTAATTGAATTTTTAAAGGACAAATTAGGGGGGTTCCCTAGATTCCAAATCATCACCATGTGGCTAGAAAAACCATAGAAAAGGACAAATTTTGGAAGGAAAATAATAAAATGAAGGGTGAAGAATATTGTTTATCCCCCTCACACCCTCAACTAATATTTAGTAGTCATGATACCTATAGATTGCAAGTCCAAAATCCTACACAAGAGAGTAGACACGTGGCTTCACACAACTACAACTGCAACTATTACTGTTGTGATTCCTTCATATTTTTTCAAGAATAGGTTTGAAGGGAATCCTCTTGTATATATTTAAATATAGTAACTCTGCTATTTTTGCTGATGCTCTTACACATATTGATTTTCCTAATCACTCCAAGGTTATGGTCATCTCCATTGTCCTCTTGTAGATTAAGGTATGTAAGCTACTAAGGTTGCACCAAAGCTTAACTATCTATAGATCCTTATTGACCATTTGGAATGATCCCTATACTAAGCCAAGGGTGCCCTCCACCACTGCTAGGACTCGATCCCATTGTCAATCTAAGAGAAGTAGTTGTTTGGATTCTATTAATTATCACAGAGAAAACCACAGAAAAACCACCACCGCATTATTGTTGTTTCCTACAAAAGAACAATCTAGTTGGACCCTTTCCCTTGCCTCCTAGTAACCACAAAAGATGGTCTTTGCCACTGCATCACTCCTCCATGTCCTCTCAATTAAGATAAATTCTCTCTAACTTCAACTGATGATTTCTCTAAACAAAATGATTAGAATCTTATGCATGAAGTGAAAGACGTGGATGGTGATTGTGTTCTTCTAGATGGTGAGGATAAAATCCGAAAGATTAGGACTCCATCCTACGTTTAGGATTTCTCTCACAACTTATTTTTTATTTTTATAATCATCTAATTTTACAATGGTTGTTTCTTTTTAAGATCACAACTGCTTCATTTGTAGCTTCACTGCTTTTGTGTTTTGTGATTTCTAACTTTACCCATTTAATTTTTAGAACGTAATCACATGCTGCATGCTTCCTTTTTGAAAATTTAGCTATATAAGCTTTTCATCAAAACGTGTACATTTCACATTTTGGTTATGGTGTGAATGTGGACATAAAAATGCTTATAAAGTGAGAGAAAGCCAAATTGTTAGTATTGTATTGAAGATCAACATGTAGACTTATTGAGTCACGTCTCTAATGTAAGGACTTCTTCTTTGTATCTATCTAGTGTACCAAACATATTTGTAACTACTATAAATAACTATATATCAGAACAATTTGTAACCACTGTAAACAAGAACATCTTCATAGCAAAATACTAATTCTCCAACTCTTTTCATGGTCTGAAATTTTAAAATATCTAGTTTGGACATGCTTCATAGATATGTCAAAATTGATGATTATTGAATCAAATTGACTAGTGCCCACTATGTTTTGTAATAGTTGGGAAATTATAGAAGGGCTTGGAAAAGTTGCAGGAGATACTCAGAATCCATTCTCTCAATCTTACAAACATTTAAGTTAAAGAAAAACAACACACAACAATATTTTGTAATATAATGTTGACAATTATTCAAAGGATACATGGCTACACTAAAATTAATATCACAATGAATGAAACAGTGGCTCTTAACATCATGCACAACAATTTAACAGATTGTGGTTGCTATTTGTTTTCCTTCACAATTGCATAGGTAGATGAATATAAGTTGCACTCAAAATCTCCACCAAGACTGTGAAGATCAAATAGCTTATTTGATAAAAGACAAAACTATGTTAAGAGTTAATTGAGATCCTATCAAATAACTTATTTTCATGCCCTTGAGATGCTATTGAATGAGGTTATAACCTTAAAAAATTTATGAGGGCTAAATAAACATTTATCAATAGTTTAGATATACCTAAAATTCATAATTATGATATAGCAATAGTATTATGTAGTCTAAAAATTGATAACTTGTGAGTTTTAAATTTTGATTGTATTTTACAGTTTAATAAAAAAGTTATAGCTATATACAAATAACAAATTTTGAAATAAAAATTGAGATTTTTTCCCGCTCGCTCCACCCTCTGGCCGCATTTGAACTTCCTGCGTGCATGGTGGAATCTTCCCTGGGGGTACCCTAGGGGCCCCCTCTGGCTATGCCTAACCCGAGCCTTGCCTTGTCTCTTATGGACTCGTGTCCCTCGGGAGACACTCCTAGCAAGACAGTTCTTTTGATCGTGAATACTTCAGTGCAACTCGTGTTGTTGGTTGAAGTGCCAGTGATTATGATTTCTTGTAATACCATTGGATGGAAAGATGTTGTAACCAATAGTAAATAGGGCGCTATCCCTTTGCCTCCTCTTGGGGATGAGGTTATTGTGTCAGGGACAAATTTCGCTATTTCTAACTCAGTTAGTGACATGATTCTCTCATCCATGGAAAACATAGTTGTGGGCAGGTTTCTCTCCTTTAGACCTACTGTGGATATGGTCTGGAAATGGGTGGCTGTTAAGTGGTGGCTCAAGGGGAGTACAAAGATCTATGCTATGTCAGGTGGACTTTTTCTTTTCAAGTTCATGACGTTTGAAGATCTTGTCTTGGTTTTGTCTACTGGACCTTGGGTCTATGGAAAATATAGCTTGGAATTTTGTTGTTGGAAGGTAGGGTTTAACCTGGAGGTGGATCTAAATAAGTCAGCTCTGGTTTGGATATGCCTTCCTGGGTTACTGCTTGAATATTGGGATGATTCTATCTTTAAGAGCATTGGTGACTCTTTGGGTCACTTCATCACCTCTGACTCCATAACTAGGTTGAAATCTAGGTTAGTGTTTGCCCTCTTCTGTGTGAATATTAGTGTTAACAAATCTTTATTGAATACTGTCAAACTCTGCTCCAAGTTTGGATCCTAGGTCCAACCGGTGTGCTATGAAAATGTGGTGGTCTATTGTCAGAAGTGTGCCAAACCTGGGCATCTAACTTCTGATTATAAGTATTCCTTTAATAAGGACCCTAATGTTGGGGTCTCTTTCGCTCCTTCTGGTTTTTCTCCGGAGAGTATTGATGTTTCCAAAGGTGGTGCTTCTCCTTCTGTGGTCTTGTCTAGTAAGGAGGCTCCGAATTTGGAGTCAGGAGCTAATGGTGAACCCCTATCCTAGGAGATCCTGCTCATGGGACTGAGACAAAGATTGATCTGACTGAAGGTCTAGCTAAGATGTCCTTAATTGAGAAAGTGGCTAATGTTGGGGTTCTGGAAGTAGATCCTACTTTTAACAAGACTTTTGAGGATAAAGTTTTTGCTGGTGGTGTGTTGTGAGAGGTGGATTCTACTTATACTATTGAGACCATTGGTGAAGAGGGTGAAATTTGGGATGATTTGAGCTTGGATGAGGCATTTGGTCTCATCGTGGAGGATTATTCCTAGGTATTTGTTGTGGACGAGGAGAACTGGATAACTCCAAAAAAGAGGGGAAGGAAGAAAAAGGCTGATGTGGGAGGTGACTCAAAGCCAGGAAGGCCTAGCCATAGATCCACCCGCCTATGAGATACCACAAATGAGATTGCTTTGGGAAAATAGAAGACATTGGAAGTGTCTTAAAAAAAGGTCAAAAATGAAGGTAATGTCTTGGAATATGCTGGGGATGAATAGCTCCCATAAGCAACTGGCGCTAAAGAACTATGTTCTAGAACATAAGTTAGATGTACTGCTCCTACAAGAAACTAAAATGAAGAAAGAAAATTTCGAGAATGTTGCTAAGTGTGTTTTTCCAAGGTCATCCTTCTTTTATAGTGATGTAGAAGGGGCCTTTGGTGGTCTTGTAGTGCTCTAGAACCCCTCTAGATTTAGGGGTACTGAACTGTTCTGCTGCAGGAATAGTGTTGGTGTTTCATTTAATTCCCCTGGAGGATCATGGTCTCTAATTAATGTTTATGCGCCCAACCTAAAAAATGCTAGAGTTTCTCTTTGGTTGTTATTGGCTGACTGGATAAAAAATAACAATGGTTTGCGCTGGCTGGTGGCTGGAGACTTTAATTCCCCACTATTCCCCTATGAGAAATGTGGTGGGTTGATTGACTATTCTGATAGTATGGCTGACCTACCTAGCTTTTTGAGTTCTACGGGCCTGATTGATATTGATTTGTTGGGTTGAGCTTTCACCTGCTCTAACAGACGTATGGGTAAAGACCTGATTCAAGTCTGGCTAGACAGATTCTTGTGCTCCAACAACTGGTACAGTCAAATTAGGGCCTCTTTGAGGGCTCTCCCTAGGATGGTGTCTAATCACAACCCCTTGCTACTAACTTCGTGTGACCAGTCTACTATTGGTCCTTTTCCTTTCCGCTTTGAAATCATGTGGAATTCCCACCCTGATTTCAAAATGAAAATTGTTGAATGATGGAATATTCTGGTTTGTGGGTCCCCTATGTTCCAAATCTCTTTTAAATTAAAACACATTAAATGTATGGTGAAGGGTTGGAATAAAAGGATCTTTGGGGATGTCTTTCAACAGAAAAGAATCTCAGGGGATAAGCTGAAATTGATTCAAAAGAGAATGGAGGAGGGTGATACCAACCTCTCCACTTGCATCCAAGAGAAAGAGTGCCGGGGAGAATGGGAACAAATTCTCAAGAAAGAGGAAAGTTTTTGGAAATAGAAATCCAGGGTTCAATGGCTAAAAGAAGGAGATAGGAATACCTTCTTTCATATTTCTTTTATTAAACATAAGAGGAGAAACCAGATAAACAAGTTGCACAATGCCTAGGGTGAGGTGGTCAGTTTTCCCCCCTTATTGGTTTGTTGGCTGTGGACTACTTCCAGATGATCTATGTGGCTCTTGTTGATGCTCCTAACCTGGCTCTTGATAGTCTACTGCTAGAATCGTTACTGAACTTAATTTCTCAGTTTGAAAATATGGGGATCCTTAGTCCTGTCACGCCAGAGGAAGTAAAGATGGCTACTTTTAGCATGGGGGCATTCAAAGCTTTGAGCCTTGATGGTTTCCCACCGGCCTTCTTTCAGAACTTTTAGGAGATTGTTAGCAAAGACCTTATTCTTGTTGTTTAGGATTTCTTTAAGATGGGTAAGATTCTCAAGCAACTAAATCACACTTTCATTTCTCTTATCCCCAAGATAGCCGATCCTCAACATATGACTAAATTTCAACCTATCAACGTATGCAGTACTTTTTATAAAATCCTATCCAAAATTTTGGTTAACCATATCAAACCACTTCTTGACAAAATCATCAGCCCAACTCAGAAAGGTTTTGTGCCTGGTAGGCATATCCTTGATGCTACCATCAACACATGAACTCATCTACTTCATGGATAGATGTAACTATGCTGGTATGGCCCTTAAGCTAGACATATCCAAGGCCTATGATAAGGTGATCTGGAATTTTTTTCCTAAAGTTCTTGTTAAGTTTGGCTTTAATCAATCTATGATAAATCTAATTATGGAATGTGTCACTATGGTTAAGTACTCTGTTTTGGTTAATGGCTCCCCCTTTGGGTTTTTTAATGCTGGGAAAGGTTTCAGACAAGGAGATCCCCTCTCTCCCTATTTATTCATAATGGTGGTGGATGTACTAAGTAGGAACTTCTCTAGAATGATGGTGGAGGGGGAAATAAAAGGGATCAAAGCTGCTACTAACCTTCATCTGATGGTGATTCAACAATTTGTGGATGATACTTTCCTATTTGGGAAAGCCTCGGTGCTAGAATCCAGGAAATGGAAAAACTGTCTCAACAACTACGTGGCTTGTTCAGGGAAATGCATCAACTACAACAAAAGCATTATTTACTTCTTTAACAACACTCCTAATCTACAGGTCTGGGTTACTACTGTCCTGGGTTGTCAAAGTGGATCCCTACCTTCGGTCTATCTAGGGTTTCCCCTAACTGTCAAAGAAGTCACTCAGGAGTTTTGGTATTCCATTCTGGAGAGGATTAAACGTAAGCTTGCTAGGTGGAAAGGTTCTTTACTCAGCCATGCGGGTAAGCTTCAACTCCTATCTACTGTTCTTCAAGGTATCTTGGTTTTCTTCCTATCCCTATTCAAGATGCCTAGATATATTACTAAAAAATTTGAGAAAATCCAAAGATCCTTCCTCTAGTTCGGTACAAAGGAAAAAAAAGAAGCTTTCTCTGGTTAAATGGGATAAGGTTTGCAAACCAAAAAGTAGCGGTGGGCTTGGAATAAGAACTATTATTGTTTCTAATAAAGCTCTCAAGGCCAAGGTGGGGTGGGATCATCTGAGGGATAAAAAGGATTGGTGTGAGATATTGAATGCTAAGTATCTTCTGAACAAACCTCTAGTTGATTGCCTATCGGAAGCCCACCCTCAGGGGTCTCTGGTTTTGTAGGGGATTTGCAATGTACATGATCTTTTAAGGAAAGGGATCAAATGGAAGATTGGTGATGGAAGCAAAATCAGATTTTGGGAAAACACTGTGTTGCTTGACTTTCCCCTGGATTCTTCTAAGTTTAGAATCTTTATGGGCTAGGCTATTCAAGTGTTTGGAATACATATAAGTGACTACTTGATAGGACCTTTGAGAGCCAGGAAATGGAAGGAGATTAGTAGTTGTTTCCCTTTATCCCCGAATCTATGTATTCTTGCTAAATCCCTGCAGGAGTTACTCACTCTTACTAGAATACCCCCTTCCCCCCGTGGGGATGAGTTCTTCTAGATCCATGATCACCGGGGTGATCTTACTGTGAAAATTGCTTATAGACAGCTGTCAGACTAGGGTGTGGTGAATAATCTATGGAAGAAGGTTTGGAATCTATACATGATACTGAAAGTTAATTTTTTCTAGCGGAATGTGTGTCATAACAAAATTCTTACACAAGAAAATCTAAGGATAAGGGGATTCTAGATCCCCAACAAATGTTTTTTGTGTAAAAGAAATGAAGAAACTGTTAATCATCTATTGTTACACTGCCCCTTTGCTCTCGAGGTGTGGGAGATGACATTTGAAAGATTAGGGATTCAATGGATTATGTGTAAAGATATCATATATTTTATTTTAAGTGGGTTTGGTCCCTTTTCCCATCCTTTAACTATGGAAACCTGGAGCCAAGTCCCTCCCATTATTTGTTGGTGCCTATGGAAAGAGAGAAACAACAGGATATTCAAAAACACTAAGATAAACCTAAAAGAGGTTTTTGGCATTCGAGCTAGGCTCATTGAGGAAAATATTTCTCTTTTCAATGGTAAAACCCCAGCTATTGGTCTAACTGAGATGGAAATAAGCATGACTAAAGTTTGGCACCAGAACTTGGATGTCAATTCCTATGATAACTCTAAAATTCTTGCCAAGAGGGCTACTATCTGGAAAACACTTGATAGAGGCTGGTTCAAACTTAATTTTGATGGGGCTGCTAAGGGTAACCCAGGTAGAGAAAGTATTGGAGGAGTGATTAGAGATCACAAAGGTTGTTTAGTGATTGGCTATGTTGGGGGGATTGGTATTCAATCTTCTATGATAGCAAAAGCACGTGCGCTATTAAAAGGGTTATAGATAGCTATTTCTATGGGGATTGAGAACCTTCACATTGAAGGGGACTCAAAGTCCATTATTGATTCTATAAATTATGGTAGACTGTTGGGATGGAACACTAAGGATATTCTTCTTGACATAAGGTTCCTAGTTTCGAAGCTAAATTTAAATGTGGCTAATCATATCTACAGAGAGGGCAACCAAGTTGCTGACGCCCTGGAAAATTTAAGCACACATTGGAAAATATCCAAATGTTGGCATGATTTCAGTCTTTTTCCGCCAAATATTCAGAGTATTATAGTTAAGGAACAAAGCCCTTACTTGACCAATGATGACAACAACACATTTGCTTAGCTAGATTGTTGGGGGACCCACTTGCTTATTCTTCAGGTTTTGTGGTCTCCTTGAGGTGATGAGATGGATGATGAGCTTTATCGAAGGGATGGATCGCAAGTGGATCTTTTCAAATTATAACATGAAGCCTGATTTAAATAAAGAAATTATGATTTTCTACAGAAAGTACCGATTGATTAATTCTAACCTGGTCCATACTTGGCATAATCTCCTTATGGGGATTTGCTTAAACTCTCAGATTTTCAAATTCATGTTTTTTGATTTTGATGTGACCTATAATTACGAAACTAATCTTCTTTTTGGCCTTTTTTTGTTTGCTTTTTTGGTCTTGCGCCTTTTAGCTTCCTCCGACGGGTTCACTAAAGTTGGCCAACCTTTTAAAGCCATCAAATTAGAAATTTCTAACTATAGCCCCATAGCTAGTTTGCCTAGATTTCTGTGCCTTTGCGACATGGAAGGCAATCCTTCCCTGCCTAGCATTTCCTTATTTTCCGTTTGCACGATATGATACCAATTCATGGCTCCACTAAGATGTCTTTGGGAAAGCTTCCTGCTCGTGCGTGTGACCTATCTATTGGGTTGATAACCAAATTTGGCCATTCGTGGCTTGAATGTCTAATTGTGTGGGGTTTTTTTCACATGGTTATTATCTCTAATCTTCTGTGTTTTCAGAGTTCCTAGTTATATTGTGTGAAGTGTAGCATTATGGGAGGAGAAAGAGTGCAGACAAAACCGGATAACTATAATGAATTTTCAAAAGGATCCGCTTGTCTGGCATATTTACGGGGAAGGCGACATTGCTACTCTTATGGAGAGGCTGGTGGGTCATGACCCAAATTTTTGCACTCAATTTGTTAGTTTGTGGAAGAATCGTCATGTTTCCATGGGTGTCATCTCCTTCACGGTGGATGAGGAACTTATTGCACAAGTGATGGGTCTACATAGCATAGGTATGAAGCATCCTAAACATTCCAAGACCCAGGATAATGAGAGCATGAACAAATTTTTCATTGGCGAGGAGGCGTCGGTGCACAACCAGTTTGGGTTTGATCGGGAGGCTCTCTCGCAGCCGTGGGACCAAGTGTGGCTGGCTTTGATGAAGTATGTCACGCTGGAAGGAAGGTACAAAACTTACTTCTTCTACCATTTCCCTTTGTTAAATCACCTTAGGCATAAATTTCTTCTGAGCTTTCCCTTTTTCTTGTTGATAAACCTCAAAAATTCTGTTGAAAAGTGTATTGCTTCGGCCACTGCTAACCCCAATGAGCCTACTCTTCCGCTCCATCAGGGTCTTATTCTTAGACTTTACCATTTTCTTCTAGCTTTATACCCACCTAAACCTATTTCAGCCATTTGTATTGAGTAAATTGAGAACCCCTATGTGCCCAAATTATCGTCTAAAGGCCCTACTAAAAAGAATCACCTAGTCCTTGCTGAGAAACCCAAACCTCCTACTAAAAAGCTCAAAGGTATTGAGGGTATTGCCTAAGCCAGTGTGGCGATTAGCTTATGTGACCTTAAGTCTACTCCTGCTAGGACTCTTGGTAAACTTGGTTTGAAGAAGAAGGGTAAGGAGGAGAAGGTGCCTCCGAATAAAGGGAAGCATGCTGTTAGAAAGGATTCCTTGGGGGATACGGTGGTGGCGGAAACTGTGGTTACTGGCTGTGATGCAATTATAAGATGTTCAGGCAGGTTTGCTAAGAACAAAAAGAAAGTGTAGGTTAGAGACTTGCACACAGAGAAGGAGCTATTGGATAGCAAGGATAGTTGTGTTGATGTGGTGTCTGAGGATGAGCTTGGTGAGAAAGTCAAAGGGCCCTCTTTAGTTCCTGACTCGGGTGGTGATTTGCAAGAGGTTTTGGCCTCCCACTCTTCAGAGCCATTGGGAATGGAGCAGAATGTTCCTGAGTACACTGCGCGCAGTGGGGAGGAGGTTTGTGTGCTAAAAGAGAGATTGGACATCCTGGACAAAAAGTTGTATGGGATGACTCGATTCATGGTCAAGATGATCCACTGTGTCACTAGTACCTTGTTGGCTGCTATGAAGGAAGAGATGGAGTTAAAAAAGATTGAGGACCACCTAGAATGGGTTGGGGATGATATGGTTCAACTGCTGTCGAAGAACTGGGAAAAAGCCAGCTAATTTGCTATTAGTTTGTTGTTGGTCCAGTGTGTTGTTGATTTGCGTCCTGTTTTGGTTATATTTTTTGGTGCTTAAGTTTGTTTAACGTTTTGTTGTTCTGGAACTTTCTAGCCCTTGGGGCTCTTCAAGTAGGGTACAACACCATGTAAATGCTACTTATCATATCATTTTTTTTTTTTGAAAATTCTAGATTTCATAGACATTAAATTTAAAAAATCATAAATATTTATTGCAAATGACATCACTAGTACAATTTTAATTTTAAAATAATAAATATTAATAAAAATATTTAACATGAAAGAATTGAATATCTATATTTGGATCATATTGATTAAATAGGGATTTGGGTAAATTAGGTAAATTCACTGTCTACAATTCACCACCAGCAATTCACTGTCAACATTTCATCACCAACAATTCCTTGTCGTGACATATTCATTGTGTATACAATTCACCACCATCAATTCATCACCATGGTATATTCACTGTGTATACCTTTTTTATGCATTCAACAAAACCTTTGTATCATGGCGATGAATTGATGGAGGTGAATTGCATACATGATGAACTGTTGACAGTGAATTACTGGCCATGAATTTTCCTAGAGCCATTAAATAGATATCATAAATAGATTATATTTCCTCTATTTTCCTTTTTTATGCATTCAACAAAACCTCTGTACCATGACAATGAATTGGTGGAGGTGAATTGTTGACCACTAATTTTCCTAGAGTCATTAAATAGATATCATAAATAGATTATATTTTCTTTATTTATGAGTTTCTTTTTTTCCTTTTTTGTTGAAAGATATTTCTATTTTTTTCAAAAATGTTAAATAAAATAAAAAAGTTATATGTTTACTTTGTGTTTGAAATATGTTAAAAAAATAATTATATAAAAAATTACCTAAACATTAAAAATATAAATAATCATTTTCCTCAGCAAAACACTCTCTTATGAAATTTTTTAACCATCTATTTAATCATTGTTCAAGTTCACATTCACAATCCATATGAAAATTGTAATATTTCTCTTTATTTTATAGCATTCTAGCTAATATTTGAGTAGAACTTGATTTTGTTAGGTATTGACTTTTAAAACCAATGAAAAACAAAAAGATAGACTAATCCCCAACCAATCCAGGTTTTCTATTCCCCCATGTCTAGAAAGTCTATATTAAAGTCTTTACACTATTTTTGTGAGAATATTCCTCTGCTCTCCTATCATGAATTTTTTAAATTCTTGAAGCAATCTGAAATTTGTGTAATTATAAGTTCAACTACTCAATCTTATGCCAAGAATCCAAATCATTCATTCCTTGTATTCTATTCTTTGTAGAGAAGGAAAATGCATAGGCCATGTTGAACTTGATATGGACAAAAGCATATCTGGATCTGATGCTGGTTCCAACATGCCTCCTCTTCCTAGGAGTATATCATCTCTACCTCTTCTACAAAATTCTCAAGTATCCCCATTCAACTACCATGGGATTCAAAAATGACATGAAAAAGATTTGGGTACACAAGATGGTGAAGGTCAGTCATCCTATTTATTTCATTTAAGACTGTTTTCTTCTTAGTGAATTGAATTGTAATCTTAGAATTTTTTTGATTGCAGAACATTCCTAGGAACATAGACATAGAACTTCAAGTTATCTCAAGCAATATATCAACTACTTTATATTTGGAAAGTCTGTCCATAACACTAGGTTCATTAATCGACACCATAGTGGGTAGCAGCACAACAAGCAGTCAATCCAAAATACTAGCCAATCAAATAATCTTTGGAGACAAAAGTACTTCAACTGGTTCTATCAAATATGCAAGCCTACTAGTCTATTTTTTAATATCCTTCCTGTCTCAAGTGCAGTGCATTCGTTATTATACTCATGTCAGTTACCTCATTATCACTCCAGGTTGCAGTGTGCCTGCACATTATGTAGAGGATGTTGTAATCAGAGGAAGTAATTTCTGGTCACTAGGACTGAGGGCTTATTACTTAGCACTTCCTCTACTATTATGGGTATTTTGTCCCATACCCATGTTTAATTGCTGCTTGGGAATGGTGTGCCTCTTATATTTTCTTGATTCCAAGGATAATCCCATCCCACCATTTGGGGTCAAGGAGTAGAAAAATGTGTTACATGTAGAGTCTAAGCATGAAAACAAGAGAGGTCAGCTGATCAAATCTAGCAATGGCCGCTCGACACTGGCCAATTTCATGATGACCCAAATGGAATTGCCACAATTATAGGTGCAATAAATAAATTCAGGGCTTCCTTGAACGATCTGTGAAAAACAAAAATTCCTCATAATTTATGACTTGAACTCATCCCATTTGGGGGCTCGCATACATATCATCTTAACACGAATTTTAAATATTTATGAATTGAACTCATCTTAAGAGCAGGTCCCCATGCGACTATTTAGTTTATTTTGGCTAGTAGTCACTGTTCATATATTTTAGGAGTAATTTGTGAAACTGTGGCCTCATGAATTTTAGTTCACTACTTATTTTTAAGCAACAGAGTTATTATTTATTTATATGTATGAATAAGTAATATCAATAATATTTTTAGTAGATAAAATTTGGAAGGAAAAATTAGAGGCGAATAAAAAAGAGGGAAATAAATTTATTGAGCCACCTAGCAGCCACTACTTATTTTCAGCGCTCTATTTTTTTAACAACTTATTTTTAATTCCTAAACAATAGCCGCTCCATCAAAATAGGGAAGATTCTAAATTATCCTTTTCCCACAATTTTAAAATTTCATGAGAACACTCCAACAACTTAAATATAAGCAAAAATGCACTTAAGCTGCTGCATGGGAAAATGTGTTTTCCTTTAGATTAATTGAATTATATATATATAATTAATTTACACTAATTAATTATGAATTGTTATATGACTATTTGAATGATTTATAATAATTGTAATCAAAGATGACTCTAAGTTAATATTGATTTGGAATGTCATAGATCTTGAGATTTGCAATGGTAGATATTACATTGGTAAATCACTTAGGAATCATAGTATTTTGTTGTGACTTTGAAGGAAAAGTCAAAATATTAGAGACAAATACATAAGGAAGCAAAAGTGTGTATAAATGCTTCCTACACTAATCTTGATAGGAATGTTATGCAAATTTCAATTCAATTGTTACAAAGATTTAAAGAAACACATATGAAATAAAATCTAACACTATGATTTATGTGGGGGAAACCCTTTTGGGAGAAAAACCACACACTCTAAAACTTACACAATATATTATCAAACTTGAAACAAATTAAAAACACACTTGTAATGAAAATTTTCACAAGATTCTTCACCTTGACTAAATTTGGAAGGAATTTCAACATAAAAACTTGCAAACTAAACTTTCACACAATGACAATTTACAAACACCAATATAAATAAAATTACATTGCATGTGAGGACCTTCTAGAAGTGAGATTCCATTTTAGAAAAAAATTAATAAAAAGGTAATGACACTCATCATAAATATCATAATTATTTTGAGTGTCAACTTTTCCCTATCTCCATGCAATATGATTCTCAAAGTAGCCACTTTACACTTGCCATAAAAATATCTATTCTTGGATCTTAATAGATTTATCACACAAGGTAAAGACACTCATTTTTTAACATTCTCCCACTTGTTGAACACCTTGCAAGAGATTTTATAAAATAGGTGACTAGTCGGGGTTGAGAGGCCTATTGATTCAAAACACCATTTGAATATTTGTGTGCTCATGGACTTTTTTTTAATGCATCAACAACATTCACTAATGTTTCTATTAATCTAGCTTCACCTTGCCATCCTCAACCATATCTCTAATGAAGTGATACTATACATCAATGTGCTTAGTATTGACATTAAATATTACGTTCTTTGCTAGGAAGATTTCTCTTTGATTATCATAATATACTATCATTACACCCTATTTAAACTCTATATTTGAATACACTATTTTAATTCAAATGGCTTCCTTATAGGAATGAATAACTACCATATACTCTATCTTTGAAGTGGACAAAGTGACCATAGTCTATCGCTTACTCATCCAACATATTACACTATCAAATAAAGTAAAGACACATGTGTCAATGGATATTTTACCATCAATATCACTAGCCCAATTTGAATCCACATAACCTCTAATATTCAAGCAATATTGGTTTCTTGATGATACATAATAGTCTAAAATATTACATATTGAATCTTCTTAAAATAGTATCAACATATTTACTTTTTCCTAGCCAAAGCTTTTTATTCTATCAGTCTCTTCTATTCTCCATTCCCAAAATGTGTCTTGTTCCACCAAGGTCCTTCATTCAAACTTTGTTAAGAGCTACTATTTTAATTCTACAATCAAACCCTTTCCTTTACTAATAAAAATGTCATTGATATATAAGGTGATAACTATGAAACAATCACCATTATATTTAAAATACATACAATTATAAGATTTAGATCACACAAATCCTAAACTCAACACATACATATTGAACTTGTGGTACTAAATTCTTACAATTCTTTTTTAAACAATACATGATTTTTTTAACTTAAAAACCAAATAAATTTGACCTTTTACCATGTAATGCTTTGGTTGTGTCATATAAATTTCTTCCTCTAAATCACCATGAAGGAATGCTATTTTTACATCCATTTGCTTGATTTCTAAATCATATAATATTACAATACAAATAAAACAATGAATGGATGTCATTTTAGCAATAGGAGAACAAATGTCATTGTAATCTACTCCCTCAACCTATGAGCAACCCTTCACAACCAACCATGCTTTATACATATTATTACTACCAGTTAAACCCATTTTATTTTTGTACACCCATTTGCAACCAATGGACTTTTGTGCTTTGGGAAATGGTACAAGGTCCCATGTATCATTATTTTTAAGAGCTACCATCTCTTCATCCATGTATTTTTCTATAATTTTGTATCATTCATACCAAGAGCCTCTTCTATTGATGTTAGTTCATCAATATTAACATGTAATGAAAATATACATCTCCAATAATTCAGAGAATAGCAATATCATTGTAGTAGTTTTTTATGCTTGGTAGACATTTGAACAAGCTAAGGTTCAAGTTCTTCATCTTCCTCTAATGATTTAGAACTTGTGAAGATCTCCTCAAGTTCCATCTTTCTAGGGCCTTCAATTAATTTTTCTCAAGCATAGAAGGAAATTGGATCACATCTTTATTTTCTTCATTTTATTATGGATATGCTATATGTTGGCTAACATATTGGGCACCTTGAGATATCACAATTCCATGTCCGAAAGGTGCCAAATGAACCAAACAAATCTAAATATTTAACCTTTAAACAAAGACAAATATCTTCTGAATTTGATCGAGGTACAACTCCCTCACAAGATTTTCAATGAATTTAAATGCATAAATCAAACATCATGTATGATTTTAACCAGAAAGCAGTAAAGGAAAACCCAATATCAGGAAAATTCCTAAATATTAGATGCAAGATTTAGAAAGTAAGAAGAATTGGCACAAAGACCAATTTCAACTAAACTATTCAAGAATAAAATACACCCAATACCATATGAGAAATGAAATTAATTATGAAGAAAACTACATCACTTACACAAAGATAAGATATTGCATTAAGATGTTCTCAAACACAAAGATTTAAGAACCTAGATTAACTTCACAAACTAAATGCACAAAGACAAACAATAATTTTCACATCAAAATATTGTATTGAGCAGTTTCAAAGTGTCTAGAGAGAGAGAATATGAAAATAGACACAATTAAATAGGAAGATGAGTAACCACCTCTTTCTCTTGTCCATAGCCGATCTAAATGAAAAGAAAAATACAAGAAAGAAAGGAATCTGAGCCATCATGATGGTGACACTTCATTTCTAGCTTTGGGGGTCACCAAGTATTTCTTTCGCTAGGTTTGGAAAGATTTAAGGATGTGTAACAACTCCTTATGTTGAGGAATAACCACATTTTTCATCCTCACCTTACACGTCAGATGATTATCCTTAGTTGTCTCCATACGGTGCTCACAAAACTTCATGAGATCGATTGCTTGGGATGTGGCCAAATGTAATTCACTAAGCTTTTTCATGTGCTCAACATTGAACAAAGGTGAATCAAGCATTTTGTTAACCATTTTATAGAATTTTTCTATCAGACTCTTGATGTCCATGTCATTCCTAATCCCACCTTTATCTTGGAGTAACTCAAGAGCCACCAAGGTGCCCAGTGCTTCTTTTGAAATAGTACTACACGCATCAATGATTTCCTTAAGCTTCTATAACTCTATTTAGCAATCTGCAACTTCCACTCCACCCCCTTGTTCCACACCAAGTAACGGGTGTCTGAAGCATAGGTATAATCTTCTCTGCAACTAGCTTCTCCATATCCCAACTTAACATCAACTTCAATTTAGTTTGATAATTGTTCCATAACTTCACTTCCTTTTCAATCACAGTGATTCCCTCCCCCAAAGTGGTCTTCAAAGCGTTTGTTTCTTGGAAGCATTTTATGGATTTAGAAATGAAAAAGCTTCCCTTTTTAATTAGAGACTCACTCCAATCATCTACAACTTTACTTGAGGTTTGAAAACTTTTAATTTTAATTATGGCCTCCTTTCCAACTATAATTAGAGATTCTACAGAGGAATCAACTTGAGAAAGGGGTTGAGGAACAAGCTCAAAGATAGACCTTAGACATTCAGTCAAGTCTCAAACTTGGGCCTTTAATTCATTCTTACTTTCTTTATCCTTTTTTGATCTTTCAACCATTCTGGCCACAAACACTTGAAAAATATGAACATCTCTATCTCTGGTAGGAGGGCCAAGGTCTATTCTATTCACCTCAAAATCACTTGCTACTGCTTAAGTAACATCCTTTTGCACTAAAGGGTGCACAATCTCTATTTAGAGGCTTCTTGATTCCGTATCATCTATCAACCTAGTAGTAGTTTTAACTTTTTCAATTTTGGGGTTGAAGTTCTTTGTAACAATTGGACTACCATATCCTGCTTAGGTAAACTAGGCTATATAGCCTTTCTTTTTCTTGACGAAGAGTCCTCCAACCAAGTTGGAGTCATTGAGACCTTGGTTGCCTCAAAACCTAGAGATTTGAATAATGTCCTAGTAACTAGAGGGGTGCTCTTTGCAGATGCAATTGCTTGTGGCTTCTGAGATGTACCTACTTCTCTAATAGGTGATTCATCTTGAGAGGGAGAGAAATTTATATTTAGGGTTTCCAAACCCTCCTCTTTCTCATCTCCTTCATTCTCTTTTTCTAGAATAGGTAGGTTAAAGATATCTTCCCCACAGGTTTGTGAAAACACATTCTTGTCTAGTGGATCTTCGCCACCATCTCCTTGAGCCCTAGATGGTAATGAATGGGAAGTATCACCAGTTGATTGCCTACTTGCAAAAGCTTGAGAAGTGCCCTCGGCAGGTCGTGACTCTTTAGACTTGGTGTGGGGACAAGACTATTATTTTCTTTTCTTGGTCACCCACTCTTGTGTTCTATTCAATACATCCACAATCCTTGCCTCAATAGTCTCTTTCTCTCTACCACTCTAGTCCATGGCAAGGATAAAACAATTTTCTATTAGTTCAGTATAGATTGGGTCTACCATGTCAGACCCATCTTCCATAATGCCCTGTAGATCCCATTTCAAATCATAGATGATAATTTGTTCCACTGACAACCTCATCAACCTCCTCTTGACTTCATACTCATCAAAACAGTCAACCCAAAAATCCTCAAGGCTAGGCTGATGAAAGAAATTAGGACTTAGTTTTAAATTATTCTTGATATAATCCTTTAAATCAAAAGGAACTTGCTCCTCATATGAGAGAAAATTATACTTAGATAATTCTTTTTCTTTTTCAATATTTAGGGCATCAAACATAGATTGACAACTATATGAACCAAAACCAAAGGGAAAGTGAACTATCAACCTCTTCCTGCCTTGGCACAACTTGTTTACATCAGCCAACTACTTGCTTACTTCAATGAGCACTCATTTATCTTTAGGTATTTAGGAAATTTGATCAGAAATCCTATGTATCCACCAATCCTTATGTAAGAGAATCTCTAAAACTGAATAAAATGGCTACCATAAAATTCCACAAATTGCATTGCTTTAGGTGACAATCACATTGTAGGATGTCCATGTAATTCCCTAACCATCCTCATAGTGAAAGTATCAGCTACTCTCTTGAAATATTGAAAACTCTTATGAAGTTGCAGCTTATCAAAATAATCATAAATGGGTACTTTTTTTGGAGGCAAATCACTTGGTCTTAATCCAGGCCAAGGTCTAGTGCTGGTGATGGCGTATACCAAATATGAAGACATGCAAAAGAACCTATTGAGGGTGAAGAAGGTCATCAACTCATGCAGATGATCATTGATAATTTTTTCCCAATCTAGGAATTTCTCTCCACATAACATGATTTGGATGAGGAAATACATCCATTCCTCAAATCAATGAACATACTCATTCCCCCTTATCCTATGCAACTGTGATAGGTCGAATCTACATGCTAGAATACGAGTAGCAAACGAAAGAGTGCAAAATAACACTAAAAACAACCTACACCTCAAGATTAGCCTAGTTGGATTCAATGCAAAATAAAGGCAACAAATGAAACCTTTTACCTTGTCTTGAATTGATCGTTTGGTTGGCCCTTCGATCTTCGGTGTTGTATGCTCCTTGGATGGCACAAGATGTGAGCTAGATGATGATATGATAATGGATGAAAGTAGATGCAAGTGTGAAAGATGGCTAAGTATGGCTCTTAGAATTTTTTTGTAAGAGTTTGGCTACAATGCATGATCTCCCCCCTAAAATGAGAGAAAAGAGGGGGTATTTATAGATAATTTGGAGTTCTCTAGGGAAATGGATGGTCAAGATTGAGCCACCAAGATCAATATGTAGGGCTAAGGTGAGTTGAGAACCCACAAGCCCTCACATCTTGACATGTGGCATATGATATGGCTTAAAAAGGGTGATGTGTTTATGAGGTGGAAGGATAGTACATGACATGGAGGTGGTACATAGTACCTTGGGATTCCTCCTTATCCCCATGTGGGTGAGAGGACATGTGGGGAATTAAAAATTCCTCAAATATTCTCATTGGGATGAGAGAAGAATTTTTAAATTCCAAGGGGTGCATTGGGGGATTAAATGTGAATTAAAGATTCACATGGGGAATGAAGTGCTTTATGAGATACTTATCCCCATGTGGGTGAGAGGACATGTGGGGAATTAAAAATTTCTCAAATATTTTCATGGGGATGAGAGAAAGAATTTTAAATTCCAAGGGGTGCATTGGGGGATTAAATGTGAATTAAAAATTCACATGGGGAAGAGTAAAAGAAATTTAATATTCTTTAGAAAGATAAAAGGAATTAAAAATTCCTTGAGAGGTTGATTATGATAGTTAATGAAGGATTAGAGGAGGGTTAGGTGGCTAAGAGAGTTTATAGGCCAACTTGCAAAAGTTGGAGGATGGGACACATCCTAATAAAAAATTAGGCATGTGCACATCCCTAATGATGAGATTAGAAGATGGATTAGGATTAGATAAAAATTATGGGAGATGTGATGTAATGCCCCGTCATAATAACCTAAGGAATGTTGCAATTATGTAAAAAGGTGAAATAATTTTTATTTTTTTAAAGTATAATTATTAAGTTAATTAGTTGCATACATTCATTAAGTTACGCGACGTTACACTACTTGAGTTTCCATAGATGACTTTAGTATTTCACATTGCACATATTTAATTAACATAAACATTAAAGATAACCATTGCATAACATTTGAAATACCATTCAAGATAATATAAAGTACAAATACGTTTCCTTACATTACATTTGATAAAATAATACAATACTCATCCATCTGATGAGGTAGATCAAATAATAGTTACAATTTACATTTACAAATGTTCACCTCATATACAATTGAGGGATGTTTTACAATACAAGATTTACAATATACAATGAAGAAGTATACATATGCATCCAAGTGCGAGCTCTCCATCCATGAAGCTCTCAATGCCATGATCATAAACTAGGGACCCAACGGAGTAAGGTGCACATTCCACCCAACCATGTGGTACCCATAGGTCCACCCCCCGTGCTAGGAGATAGTAATATGGTTACCTAGACATAATCTACTAACCCTAGACACAAGTACATAACAAACTGATGGTTACATTGCTTTCAGATTTTACACAATCGAATGTACTACATACACAAGGTTAACTGTTATTTTAGGTGGAGTGTCATCACAACGTTGAAAAGGTTACCTTGGTGTTTCTTCCTAGGTTCTGGCCCCCAACTTGGGTTACCCTGGTAACCTCTTATGAAACCCGACCCCATTGGAAAATCATTGCGGAATCGAATGTCTTTTAAAGAAACAAGACATCAATTTGCCATTCCAGGCCTTCTCATCTTATACTCAAGACTGAACTAGCTCTTGAGTCTATAAGTGAGGCATAACCATCTTGTTAAGGATTTTAATTCTAACTACTGTGTTATTTAGTTATCACTGACTTACTAACTCTTTGTAAGTTACCCTGACACCACTTTGTGTGTCAGCCCTTACAAAAAGCCACTCCCCTAAATATAACAAAGGAATCTAAGTTTACTAACTAGGATTGACAAAGTGCACAAAGAAGTCAATATATAATACCAGATATTCCACAATGGACATCACAATCTGTTCACAAAAATCAGGTGCACTACCCTAGTTTGTTCAAACATATGAAACCATAGTAAAATTTACTCCCTTAAAGAGCTACAACTGGAAGACTTGAAATCACATAAAAATAATCCCCGTTTGCCCAATAAAAGAAAATACAACTTAAAGGATTTCATGAAATATAATCATCTAATTTTTGGATCTACTAAATCCAATCAAGTCAAGAACATATTGCATAAAATTTAAACATTTTAAATATACTTCCTTTTGAAAACAATAAGGAAAAATAGATACACTCAATTTAATTCCAATATTCTTATTAATAACAAATTTCAACATATAAAATAAAATTAAATGTTTTGCACTAAAATTATCTGATCCATGCATTCACATGTATTTATTTAAAACATAGTTTAATAACATATTTAAAGCTAACTAGTACAATATATATATACATATATATATGTATATATACATACATATATATATGTATGTATATATACACATATATATGTACATATATATATGTATATATATATGTACATATATATGTATACATATATATGTATATATATGTATATATATATATACATATATATATGTACATATATATATATATACATATATATATATATATATGTATATATACATATATATGTATATATATATGTATATATATATTGTACTAGTTAGCTTTAAATATGTTATTAAACTATGTTTTAAATAAGTACATATATATATATATATTACTCTACCCATTTATATTAACATTCGAATAAATCAAAAATCCGTATTTAATGTTTCGGAGGAAGAATAAAAATAAAAAATAAAACATAGTTCAAAGATTTAATGGCTGTATAAACAGCCGACGACCACCACACACAGCCGTCCCCATTTGGGGCTTCGGCTGTGTTGGCGGCTGAGTGCTGCCTGTGAGGGCAGCGCCGGCTGCCACTATAGCCGTCGCCCCTTCTGGGCCGGATGTGGGGTAAGCCTGCAGCCCTCATACACCCGCGTGCTTCCAAAATAAAACCCTTAACCTTTAGTTTAAACAATGGAAAATTCAACAGCGATTTAAATTACTGCGGAAAAATTTTGATTTCATTTTTTTTTAATAATAATACGAAATACATAAATTCGCTGGTACGGCGATTTCAAAATTGCCCCAATTAAAATAAATCAATAAGTTTCACAATCCAATTTTTATATGTGAATATATATATATGTATATATAAAATTTGACAGGGTTTTCAATGGAGTAACAGGAAAATTGTAAAATTTCTTCAGGATTGTAATGGGGAAACTGATTATTTCAATAGTATACACAAAATTTTTCCCTGATAATTTGTATTCTTTTCCCTGAGAATTAGATTTCATTTTGCAAACAAATAATTCCTTCTTCAATTTTCAATACAAACTGTTTCCTACAGAAAACTTTCAACAGAGAAATAACAAAGCCTATAGAAATTTTTAAACAGAGAAATATCTATTTTCTCTACAGATTATTTACCGAGAAGAACAGGAATTTAATAATATGAAATTTCTTTTTCTCAGACTTTCTTTTTTTAAAAGCAACAAAATAATCACAAGGAAAATACCTGTTTCTTTTGCTTCAAAAATTGTGGCTGTAGATGAGAGCCTCTGTAGCCTGTAGCCTTCCAAAATTCTTTTCGTACTCCAAATCCCAAACCGGAATACAAACCAAGAAGTCTTCCACAAGTATACAATAACACCAAAAAGCATATACAAAAATTAACAAAAGCACTGATATATTTTCCCGTGAAGAAATTGAATAGCCTCTGTGTTTTTCCAGATCCCAAATAATATCCGTCAACAACCTCAACAATAACAATAAATTTAACTGGCACACTTGTCGAGAAGTACAAAATATCTTCCCCACTACTTCTCGGCAATCTTTCCTTTCAAGATTTGCATGATTTATTTAATTTATTTAAATTTTAAAATTTCAATATTCAAATTGCATGCATTTATTTTATTTAATTTTCCCATTTCCAAACACAAAATTTATTTACAATTTTAAAATGCCATTTCCACAAAAATATTTAAGTTTTAAATTAAAACTATTCACACACAATTTAAACAATATTAATTTAATTAATTAATTTTTTCAATTAAATAAATTCAATCTTTACGATCAAATTACTTAACTAAACAAACTAATTAATTAATTAATAAATTATAAAAACTTTATTCCTTTAACATTTAACAATTAATTTAAATGACAATAAATTAAAACATAATAAACTATTATTAAAAATTGACATTTTTCCTTTCAAGCAATTAAACCAAACAAAAAAATACAAGACAACCTATGACTCAGAACTAAAACAGACGATGTACTATGACCGGGTTATAGACTAGACTAGGATGAACCAAACTACTACCTCCCAATCAACATATCCGTTGATTCTTGACACGCTCAGACCTAGTAACCAGGCGGAGTCGGTGTCATGTACCTGCAATCCTGCAACCAAGCAAATAACATGCATATATATATATAAACCATTGAACAAGCACACCGTGCAGAGAAAATCACGGACATCACAGGGCACTCGCAAGCGAGTGATGCGATTCCGTTCTCCACACCAATACACATCACATCAGACTGACGAATTAAATAACAGTTAGTCCATCATAAACATATACATAGCAATAATCAACTGAAAGTAAACATCTACGCTATCTCAAAGCATATCAGAAATCAAATATCACCATACAATGTATCATCATGTCACAGAATAAATCCACTGTCGCTCAAAACCAGCGATCAAAATATCCAAACAAAGTACCATAGTCTAACAGTGTGAAAACATATCAGCAGAAAACATAAGCATAAATGGAGGGGTACTACATCCTCCCCCCCTAGGATCAGGTTTGCTCCTGAAAGCCTGCGAATAGATAGGGATAAAGTTCCCTCATGCCTGTCGCATCCTCCCAAGTAGCAGAAGCCTCATGGCTAGGATCCCATTGGACCCCACCGATCAACGTCTCGACCCCTGACCGAGCGACGCTGTAGAGTGGCCACGGGCTGCAAAGCCAGCTACCCATCCTCTACCTGTAACGCATTCCAATCAAGTACATGAGATATGTCGGGATGATATGGTCTAAGAACTGATACATGAAAAACATCATGAATACGTGACAAACTGGGTGGGAAGGCGAGTCGATACGCCACATGACCAATTCTCTCTAAGATCTCAAATGGCCTGACAAAACGAGGTGCAAGCTTAGAGCCTTTTCCATAACGGATTGGACTCTTTCGCGGTCGCACTCGAAGAAACACTCTATCACCAACAACAAACTGTCAGTCTATCCTATGCACATTGGCATACTTCTTTTGCCTATCCTGTGCAACTATCAAATGTTCTCTAATACGGTCAACCTGTTGCTCCATGTCTCAAAGCATCTCAGGTCCAAGTAATACTCTATCCTCTAGTCGATCCCAACTCAATGGAGTTCGACAAGGATGATCGTATAATGCTTGAAATGGTGGCATACCTATAGAACTCTGATATCCGTTATTGTAAGTGAATTCTACTAAATACAGATAATCCTCCCAACGTGATTGTTGGTCCATTACGTACATCCTAAGCATATCCTCTAATATTTGGTTAACTCTCTCCGTTTTTCCATCGGTTTGAGGATGATACGCTGAACTAAAGCTCAACTATGTACCTAGAGCATGTTGTAATGAAATCCATAGGGCTGAAGTAAATATAGGATCTCTATCAGAAATAATCCTATGAGGAATCCCATGTAATCTAACGATATGCTCCATGAATATCCTAGCTACGGATGAAGCATTATATGATGATCATACTGGTGAAAAATGAGCTACTTTAGTCAATTGGTCAACAATTACCATAATGGCATCATGTCGACGTGATGACTTAGGTAACCCTACAATAAAGTCAACGGATATAATATCCCATTTCCATTCAGGAATGAGATGTGGCTGCAATAATCTAGCGGGATGTTGATGCTCGACTTTGACTCGCTGGAATTCAAGACATCTCGATACATAATCAGCGATATCACGTTTCATACCAGGCTAGAAATACAATTGCCGAAGATCGGCATGCATTTTCTTAACTCCTGGATGAGCTGAGTACGGAGTTCGATGAGCTTCAGTCATAATTAATGTACGAAGACCCTCAAAATGTGGTACATAAATACGACCTAAATGCCATAATATACCATCTAATTCTAGGACATACCCTGCAAATCGACCTTCTAAAGGTCTACCAGATTCAATCTCTGACCTCACTTCCTAATATAATCTATCAGTAGGTAGTGCTGCTAATATTTGACCTCTCAAATCTACTTCAAGAGTAGTAGCAGAGATCTCATGTCGACGATGACTAAGAGCATCAGCCACTACGTTCTCTTTTCCTTGAACATATCTCACTTCAAAATCGTACTCACATAAGAACTCCATCCACCGTCTCTACCTAGCATTCAAGTTAGGTTGCGTGAAAATGTATTGTAGACTATGGTGATCTGTATGAAGTTTGAAACGATGACCTAATAAGAAATGTCTCCACCGAACTAATGCATGCACAACTGCAGCTAGTTCTAGATCATGAGTAGGATAGTTTAATTCATGATCCTTGAGTTTGCGAGACTCATAAGCAATCACATGCCCATCTTGCATCAGAACTGCTCCCAAACCCTCTAAGGATGCATCCGTGCATACCACAAAATCCTTAGTAGGATCAGGAACAATCAGTATAGGCGCATTAGTCAAATTTTCTTTAAGTGTCTGAAAAGCCAACTGACACTGCTCTGTCCAAACAAACTTCTTCCCCTTTCACTGAAGAGAAGTAATAGGATGACCGATTCTAGAAAATCCCTCAACAAACTGCCTATAGTAACCAGCTAGACCCATAAAACTATGAACTTCACCTACATTAGTAGGCACAAGCCAATCTACAATGGCTTGAATCTTTGAAGGATCCACAACAATACCTTTTCCAGATATCACATGTCCAAGATATTTTATCTCAATTTGAAAGAAGTCACACTTCTTTAGGTTCTCATACAATTGATTTTCCCTTAAACATTGCAATACCTATCTCAAGTGTTCTTCATGCTCCCTCATGTTTCTTGAATAAATCAATATATCATCGAGAAATATTAGGACAAAGCGATCAAGGTATGTACGAAAAACACCATTCATTAAACTCATGAATACTAATGGTGCGTTCGTTAACCCAAACGGTACTACTGTGAATTTGTAATGCCCATAACAAGTACGAAAAGAAGTTTTATGAATATCTGCTTCAGCTATTCGCAATTGATGATAACCAGATTTCAAATCGATTTTAGAGAACACATTAGCTCCCTTGATTTGATAAAAAAAATCATCGATTCTAGGAAAAGGATAATGATTCTTAATCGTAACCTTGTTCAATTGACAATAGTCAATACACAGCCTAAGAGATCCGTCCTTCTTCTTTACAAAGATGACAGGTGCTCCCCAAGGGGAAACACTTGGACGAATGAAACCTTTTTCTAATAGTTCCTCTAACTGTATACGAAGTTCCTCTAACTCCTGAGTTGTCATTCTATAAGGAGCTCTAGATATAGGCTTAGCTCCAGGTACTAGGTCAACTCTAAAGTCAATATCCCTCTTCGGTGGCATTCTAGGTATGTCATCGGGAAACACGTATGCGAATTCCCTAAGAATAGGATGATCATCAAGAGATACCTCTCGACTCTCACCTTCTTCTAAATCTGTAACTGTTGTTGCAAACCCTGACGAAGACATCTCTTTAGTTGCATAGTAGATATCATCCGCAAAGAGATAGGTCTTTGGATACCTACTATTTCCACTTTCGCACCTAAATCATTAATGCAACTAACTGTCTTAAGTCGACAGTCAATCACAACATGATAAGATGCTAGCCAATCCATACCTAAAACTATATCATATGATCCTAAGGGTGTAACATATAAATCTACTAAGGTAGTTAACATACCAATTTTAAGTTCACAATTATGTACTAAGTTCTCTATCGCTACTTTCACCCCAGAGGAGAATTCAACCTGCCACTTACCACCTTGTTTTACCACCACAAGACCACATCGATCAACGATGGTCAGTGAAATAAAGGAGTCGGTAGCTTCGGAATCAAAAGGAATGGAAACACTAACACCATGTAACTTACCTGAAGTCTCGACCACTGTGTTCTGGTGATCGGCTTGGCGCTCATTAACTGCAACATATACTGTATGTGATCGTCCTGCAGCACCCACTGTAGGCTCTGAAACTGTAGGTCGAGGCCCAAAACTAGTAGAACCTCTCATCGGACACTACCTAGCTATGTGTCCCTGCTGCCCACATGAGTAACAACCTGTGCCTCTACCGTATCCTCTGCCACTCGAAGGTGCATTGGATTGCTGGAAACTACCTCTACTGACATTAGACTGAGCACTCTGCATAGGCTGATCCTGCCTATTGTGCTTGTTGCGCCACCAGTTGTGACCCTTTCTTGTTTGTGGACTATTACCTTGCTGTGGTTGTGGATTATTATTCTTTTGAGGTGTACATTGTTGTTGTTGCTGCCCACCCTTTGAGGGTGTCTGTTGGTTCCTAGAGGAACCTCCTGTCTGTACCTGTCCACCCCGTGGACTAAAACCTGCTGCAGGAGCACTACCAATCTGCACTCCTGTGTGACCACCTAATGCCATAGCAAGGTTCTCCTCCACTATGCGAGCCTTCTCCACCATAACTTCCATAGTCTTTGGCTCAAAGACTCTGACACCACCACTAATGCGGGCGTTTAAACCCCTGATGAAGTGCTGTACTAGCATAGGCTCATCATCGCCAATACCAGCATACTGCTTGAGTTCATAGAATCTACGTTCATATTGCTCAACAAAAAGAGCCAACTGATGTAGATCATGGAACTCGTCAGCCCGTCACTGCCTCCAGTGTTCCGATAGGAACTGTGCTATAAACCTCTTTAGGAACATCTCCCAAGACACTGACCCAATATCTAAGTGGAGCTTCTGCTCCTCCAGGCGCCACCAAGTAGAGGCGAATCCTCTTAGCTGCATGATAGCACATCTCACACGGGTATTGCTACCGTAAGGGTGCATGGCGAAGCATCTACCCAAATCCAATAGCCAGGTCTTAGCCTCTAAGCCACCTCCTGCACCATCAAAAGTAGGAGGGCGTGCCCTCAGTAAATCCCTCATGTGTCCTGCAGTAATAGCATCCTGATGTACTGAGTCATCTACTCTCCTAGGAGATCTATCTCTCTCTCTGACAACCTCCTGCTCATCTTCCTGTCTAGGTCCAAGTCAAGCTAGGACCTCCTCTAATAAAGGACGTATCTGTGAACCCTCTACTCCTGACTGTTCAGGATTCTGTCCCTCATTCCTCTGATCCAACTGTTCGACCTGATCACTGTGATGAGGGCTCAGAGGGGGAGTAACCTGAGGGATTGGCCCTCGGCCTCCACCTCGACCTCTACCACGACCTCTTCCACCTCGCCTAGGCATGTTCCTACACATAACAATAACGAGTCTTAGATACTATTCAACCAAGGCTAACAGTTTGCGACACTACGTACTAGGTCAACCTAATGGGCTCGCGATTACCCAGAGCGTCCAGTGTTTGTAACCTGGGCTCTGATACCAATCTATAATGCCCCGTCATAATAACCTAAGGAATGTTGCAATTATGTAAAAAGGTGAAATAATTTTATTTTTTAAAGTATAATTATTAAGTTAATTAGTTGCATACATTCATTAAGTTACGCGACGTTACACTACTTGAGTTTCCATAGACGACTTTAGTATTTCGCATTGCACATATTTAATTAACATAAACATTAAAGATAAACATTGCATAACATTTGAAATACCATTCAAGATAACATAAAGTACACATACGTTTCCTTACATTACATTTGATAAAATAATACAATACTCATCCATCTGATGAGGTAGATCAAATAATAGTTACAATTTACATTTACAAATTTTCACTTCGTATACAATTGAGGGATGTTTTACAATACAAGATTTACAATATACAATGAAGAAGTATACATATGCATCCAAGTGCGAGCTCTCCATCCATGAAGCTCTCAATGCCATGATCATAAACTAGGGACCCAACAGAGTAAAGTGCACGTTCCACCCAACCATGTGGTACCCGTAGGTCCACCCCCCGTGCTAGGAGATAGTAATATGGTTACCTAGACATAATCTACTAACCCTAGACACAAGTACATAACAAACTGATAGTTACATTGCTTCCAGATTTTACACAATCGAATGTACTACATACACAAGGTTAACTGTTATTTTAGGTGGAGTGTCATCACAACGTTGCAAAGGTTACCCTGGTGTTTCTTCCTAGGTTCCGGCCCCCAACTTGGGTTACCCTGGTAACCTCTTACGAAACCCGGCCCCATTGGCAAATCATTACGAAATCGAATGTCTTTTAAAGAAACAAGACATCAATTTTCCATTCCAGGCCTTCTCATCTTATACTCAAGACTAAACTAGCTCTTGAGTCTATAAGTGAGGCATAAACATCTTGTTAAGGATTTTAATTCTAACTACTGTGTTATTTAGTTATCACTGACTTACTAACTCTTTGTAAGTTACCCTGACACCACTTTGTGTGTCAGCCCTTACAAAAAGCCACTCCCCTAAACATAACAAAGGAATCTAAGTTTACTAACTAGGATTGACAGAGTGCACAAAGAAGTCAATATATAATACTAGATATTCCACAATGGACATCACAATCTGTTCACAAAAATCAGGTGCACTACCCTAGTTTGTTCAAACATATGAAACCATAGTAAAATTTACTCCCTTAAAGAGCTACAACTAGAAGACTTGAAATCACATAAAAATAATCCCCATTTGCCCAATAAAAGAAAATACAACTTAAAGGATTTCATGAAATATAATCATCTAATTTTTGGATCTACTAAATCCAATCAAGTCAAGAACATATTGCATAAAATTTAAACATTTTAAATATACTTCCTTTTGAAAACAATAAGGAAAAATAGATACACTCAATTTAATTCCAATATTCTTATTAATAACAAATTTCAACATATAAAATAAAATTAAATGTTTTGCACTAAAATTATCTGATCCATGCATTTGCATGTATTTATTTAAAACATAGTTTAATAACATATTTAAAGCTAACTAGTACAATATATATACATATATATACATATATATACATATATATACATATATACATATATATACATATATATACATATATATACATATATATGTATGTATATATATATATGTGTATATATATATATTACTGTACCCATTTATATTAACATTCGAATAAATCAAAAATCTGTATTTAATGTTTCAGAGGAAGAATAAAAAATAAAAATAAAACATAGTTCGAAGATTTAATGGCTGTATAAACAGCCGACGACCACCACACACAGCCATCCCCATTTGGGGCTTCGGCTATGTTGGCGACTGGGCAGCGCCGGCTGCCACTACAGCCGTCGCCCCTTCTGGGCCGGCTGTGGGGTAAGCCTGCAGCCCTCATACACCCGCGTGCTTCCAAAATAAAACCCTTAACCTTTATTTTAAACAATGGAAAATTCAACAGCGATTTAAATTACTGCGGAAAAATTTTGATTTCGTTTTTTTTAATAATAATACGAAATACATAAATTCGCTGGTACGACGATTTCAAAATTGCCCCAATTAAAATAAATCAATAAGTTTCACAATCCAATTTTTATATGTGAATATATATATATATATAATTTGACAGGGTTTTCAATGGAGTAACAGGAAAATTATGAAATTTCTTCAAGATTGTAATGGGGAAACTGATTATTTCAACAGTATACACAAAATTTTTCCCTGATAATTTGTATTCTTTTCCCTGAGAATTAGATTTCATTTTGCAAACAAATAATTCCTTCTTCAATTTTCAACACAAACTGTTTCCTACAGAAAACTTTCAACAGAGAAATAACAAAGCCTGTAGAAATTTTTAAACAGAGAAATATCTATTTTCTCTACAGATTATTTACCGAGAAGAACATGAATTTAATAATATGAAATTTCTTTTTCTCAGACTTTCTTTTTTTAAAAGCAACAAAATAATCACAAGGAAAATACCTGTTTCTTTTGCTTCAAAAATTGTGGCTATAGATGAGAGCCTCTGTAGCCTGTAGCCTTCCAAAATTCTTTCCGTACTCCAAATCCCAAACCGGAATACAAACCAAGAAATCTTCCACAAGTATACAATAACACCAAAAAGCATATACAAAAATTAACAAAAGCACTGATATATTTTCCCGTGAAGAAATTGAATAGCCTCTGTGTTTTTCCAGATCCCAAATAATATCCGTCAACAACCTCAACAATAACAATAAATTTAACTGGCACACTTGTCGAGAAGTACAAAATATCTTCCCCACTACTTCTCGGCAATCTTTCCTTTCAAGATTTGCATGATTTATTTAATTTATTTAAATTTTAAAATTTCAATATTCAAATTGCATGCATTTATTTTATTTAATTTTCCCATTTCCAAACACAAAATTTATTTACAATTTTAAAATGCCATTTCCACAAAAATATTTAAGTTTTAAATTAAAACTATTCACACACAATTTAAACAATATTAATTTAATTAATTAATTTTTTCAATTAAATAAATTCAATCTTTACGATCAAATTACTTAACTAAACAAACTAATTAATTAATTAATAAATTATAAAAACTTTATTCCTTTAACATTTAACAATTAATTTAAATGACAATAAATTAAAACATAATAAACTATTATTAAAAATTGACATTTTTCCTTTCAAGCAATTAAACCAAACAAAAAAATACAAGACAACCTATGACTCAGAACTAAAACAGACGATGTACTATGACCGGGTTATAGACTAGACTAGGATGAACCAAACTACTACCTCCCAATCAACATATCCGTTGAGTCTTGACACGCTCAGACCTGAGTAACCAGGCGGAGTCGGTGTCATGTACCTGCAATCCTGCAACCAAGCAAATAACATGCATATATATATATAAACCATTGAACAGGCACACCATGTGGAGAAAATCACGGACATCACAGGGCACTCACAAGCGAGTGATGCGATTCCGTTCTCCACACCAATACACGTCACATCAGACTGACGAATTAAATAACAGTTAGTCCATCATAAACATATACATAGCAATAATCAACTAAAAGTAAACATCTACGCTATCTCAAAGCATCAGAAATCAAATATCACCATACAATGTATCATCATGTCACATAATAAATCCACTGTCGCTCAAAACCAATGATCAAAATATCCAAACAAAGTACCATAGTCTAACAGTGTGAAAACATATCAGTAGAAAACATAAGCATAAATGGAGGGGTACTACATGTGACATATGAGGAATTAAATAAATGTCATATTTGTTTAATTCATTTGATGAAAGGGGGAAGGTATTTAATTATTTAACTAGATACCTTAGGGATTAGAAGAATTAATGATATTAATTAAATAATAGCGATATTACTTAATTAACGCAAATAAGGATGCTTAGATGAGAGGGGATAAATTTGGATAAATTAAGTGTCCAAATTTAGGTGTCTACATTTTTCCCCTCTTTGAGATGGTGTTATGAAGTAGCATCATTTCAAAGAATATTAAAACATAGAACCTAGAAGAAGATGGTCAGATTAGGAAAGATGCCCTAGTCATTCAAAGAAGTGACTAGGAAGGAAGATGATGGGGGTGAAGATGAAAGTTAGGGATTGAGGATGCCCCCTTGAGAGGACATGCGGGTTCAAGAGAACACGGTTGTGCTCTCAAAATGGATGAGAAGATGCAATGGGAGATGAGGAAGATGATGCAAAGGGATGGGGAAGATGAAATGCAATCCTAATGCATTTTTTCCATCTTTGGAGTATTAATTTTTGCTATAGCATAAGACACAAGACGCCAGGGTACGAAGAACCAAGGCGGATTAGTGTCTAATGCATGAAACAAACACATCAAACAAGAACGCTATCCCAACACCCCAAAGTCACAATGACCTTGGTTGGGCCAAGTATTGGGATAACCACAAGCACATAAGGATGCCCCAGCATAACAAAATACCTTAGGGATCTTGGTGGGTACTATGTGGGAAAACCGAGAAGAAAACAACGAAGAAAAGATCAAGATACACCCCTATGTTGACTAGTCAAAATACACCATGATATGATGGATCAAGGCGACCATGACAAGTGATGATAGGGAGCTCAAATGATAAAAAAATCCAAAAGTATCAAAAGATCGCAATAAATTTCAAATGTCCTTTACCATAGGATCACGGGGATGGATGGGATTGATGAGGTTTGTTAGGAAGGATGCATCCTATTGAGACCGATGATGGATACTAAATTGAAAGACCGATATGACTCAAGATATTTAGAACCGATTGGATCTGTTGATACAAGTGGATCTTGTTTGTTAAGAACCAGCTGGATAAGTGTGATGACACGACACAAGAGACACAAGACACGAGTTTTACACACTCTAAGACCTAGGGGCTCAGGGGCTGATCAAAGATTAGCCTTGCCTACGTGGAAGTGCAGAGCCCTCGTAGTTCAATAAAAGGTTGATGACAGACCATGATGGAGACTTCAATGGATGATGAAGATAGGATGGAGAAAAGGAGAAAATTGGACAATATAGATCGATGATGGATGGAACCCCGGGGGAAGATCAAATGATGGACCTTGCCTAAGTGAAAGCGTAGGGGCAACATAGTTCGACTAAAGTCCAAAGAAAAATTATGGATGAAAGATAATGAGATAACCCTAGATAAGGGGATAAAATGATTGGACCGACATGATGGGACAAGATAGACCTGTTGGATTGGATCGGAGGATGGTGACTATACAAAGCTCAGGGATGGGTTAGTTATCCAAATCATCAAAGATGAAGTGGGAGGATGACATAATAGATAGATGAATGATGAAGTGATAAGATAGATGATGTTGGATTGTATGGGGAGTAACCAATGACAAGGGATTAAGAGATGTGATATGGATAGAGATAAATGGATAGGAAGATAATGATGGGGAGATAGAAGGGATGCTATGTTGGATGGGTAGGGGGATAAGGATATGGAGGTTAAAAGGATTGTGTGGAAGGATTGGAAGATAAGGATGGGGAGATGGAAGGGATTGCTCTGATGGAATGAATGATGTCTCCAAGGACTATATCACCAAGGAAGATAGATGCCCCCACTCTAGATATGTCATGTGTGAGGAGGCATGAAGGATGTAATAGAGAAGGATAGGTAAATAAAGGAGTGAGACAGATGAAGATAGGATGAAGGGATAAGGAAGGTAGACAAGTGCGAGTGAGGATTATGATAGTGTGAAAATGAGGGGGATGTATGCTAAGAGGTGTCCAAAGCATGTTTATATGTTTTCCCCTATCTTTATCAAGATCACAAGGAGGATGGAAGGATTGGGATAAATGAGATATGCCAAACGAGATGTGTAAGCTCAATAGGATGAAGGGGATGGATGAAAAGGATGCATAGCAAGAAGATGGTTGCATAGCCGAAAGCGTAGAATGAAGCATAGCCGATGGAGGGAATGCATATAGAGAAGCTGCCCCCAAGTGCAGATGGGGATTTACGCATGATGCCTATTTGCCAGGTTTTCATCATGGTACTTATCCAAGACGCTTATTTGCCAAGTTTTCACCATTGGATGGATTATTTCGCTTTACTATTTTATTTTGTTGATTTTTTAACTTTTTTGAATTTTTGGATGTTTGACTTTTTTGGATTTTTTGACTTTTTGGATGTTTGACTTTTTTGAATTTTTTGACTTTTTGGATAGCATGCAGAAGGAGATGGATAAGAATAGGGAGGCGAATAAGCAGATTTAGAAGACATGTGATAAGAAGGTGGATGAAGGACTTAAGCATCAAGTTCCATATGAGGTATTAAAAGCCCATGTGTGAAGCGATTGTTGGATGTTGGTACAACCTTATTAGGATAAATGGATTATACTAGATGATGAATTAGAGGGATTTGATTAGGAAGACATGAGGGATAATGGATAGGATGTTGGAAATGGTATGGATAGAATGATGGGGTGGATATGTGATGGGGATATGAGTTTAAGACCAACATTGGCACATGTGGTGGTCGATGTGAAAAGATAAGAGCATTAATGGATGGAGAATGTGGGGATAATGGAGGAGATGGGATGGTGAATTTTGGAACATAAGGACCCAAAACAGACGTAGGAGATGAAAGGGGTGTATGATTAGATTTTGGATTAGCAACTTTGGATGTTATTACATATTTTTCATTTGAAGGCATTGCATCTTTATTCTTTGGGATCCACATGGTTTTGATCTTTTCTTTGCTGGGCCTTTGTGGCCTACAGATTTGATTTGGATTTAGATTCTTCTTCTCTTCACCATGTATTTTAGAGGGTGCATGGGGAGCTTTAGATTCATGTGGATGTTTGGATTTATGTATTTTTATGTTAACATCCAAAGTGCTTTTTGTAGCAATGGGATGGGTGTGAGGAGATGGACAATGTGGAGCAATGGAGGTAGGAGTATGGGGATTACGTGTAGATGGAGGATGTTTAGGTATGTGCCTTTGTTGATCTTGATTATGGGATATGCGAGAGGGATGTTTATGATGGATGACATGGATAGGTGTTGGATGGATGAAAGGATACAATGGAGGAGGTGATCTTGGGATATATGGACCCAAGATGGATGGAGTAGATGAAGGATAGGAGGTGGTGGATGGAGGGATGTAAGGACCCAAAATGGATGGAGCGGATGAAGGAGGAATATGGACGGTTGTTTTAAGGCGATATGATAGAGGAGGAGGAATGGAAGCATATGATCTAGTGGAGCGATGGGAAGAGCCAACATGTCTTTTGGAAAAGGCTCGTGGAGGATGTCTAGAGGTTGTACCAACATCTTTAGATTGTGAGTTTTGGGAAATAGGTCCAAGACCTGGCATGCAGATTTGTTCTTTGACTTGGATGGGATCTAAAATACCTTGCTCATGAAGGCCTAGACCTTTTCCTTGATAGTTCATTTTCTTGAGAATGCGATCCATGATAGGATTTGTGTAATTTTGAAAACATGATGCGAGTCCATTATTAGATGGAGGATGATGGGTGGTAAATACACTATGCTTTTCTTCTGCAAGGAAGCCACCATGGAAGAATGTGAGAGTACCAAGGGGATATGCAAGTGGTGTGGGGATAGTAGTTTTAGGCGTTGATGGGTGATCATGAGAGGGAGATGATGGGATAGCATCATTTGGATGGGTGGTATCAGGAGAGGGATCGAGGTATATGATAGGATCTAGATTTGTGGTAGTGGGATCATGCGATGGAGATGGAGATGGAGCAGTGGAAGCGTGAATGAAAAGGGGATCATGGGATGGAATGGATGGGGGTATGTGATCTTGAGGTGGACTAGATGGGATGGTAGGATCTTGATTTGGAGAAGGGGATATGTTGGAATGCTTTGGATTAGGCTCTTGGCATGACTCCTCGTGTGTGGGCAGCATGATAATGGAGTCTTGGTGGGACTCTTCAAGTGGGGAAGATGAAGGGATGGAGGATTCAAAAAATTCATGGGAATGGATTTTAGTAACACTAGGAGTGGAAGGAGTGGATTGGATTTGGGTGTCGTCAATGGGTTCGGCGACTCTTGGAGTAGGAAGTGGGTGTTCAAAGGATTCAGTAGATGTGATGGTAGGAGATGGGGGATCAATGGATTCAGAGGATGTGATGGTTTCGATGGTTTGAGTGGTGCTAAGGGTGGTATCATCAATGATAGGTGTTGGGTGGAGAAGGGCCTTGTCACTAATGATCGTGGATGATGGGTTGGGATGGCACGATTCCACAACTTCAAGGTGTGGAGTGGGGGATGTCTTCTTTGTTATAAGTCCTAGGAGAATTTATTGAGTGAGGAACTTGCATACTCTAGGTTTGGATGGTGAGGTAGGAGTGGATGAAGGATTAGGGATTGGTAGGGGATTAGGACTATGGATTGGTGGATTAGGATTAGATTGAGGAATGGGATTGGATGGAAGAATAGGATTAGATAGAGGATGAAGATTAGATGAAGGGTTAAGATAGGGGTATTGGTATGGTGAATTAGGGCATGAGGATGTGGATGGTGGATTGTAGTAAGGGTATGGGGATGGTGGATTAGGATGGGAAGATTGAGATGGAAGATTGAGATAGGGAAATGCGGATGCCGGATTAGGATAAGTTGATGTGGATGTTGGATTAGGGTGAGCAGATTGGTATGGAAGATTAGGGTAGTGGGTATATGCGGATGACGGATTGAGATAGGAGGATGTGGACGAGGGATTAGGATAAGAGGACAATGTAGATGGAGGATATGATGGATATCCCTTGTCAAAGGTAGCATAAGCAACATGATTAGGCATGGATGAAGACATAACAGGATAACTCGAAGGGGTGATTGGATTTTGGAAAGTGGGTGGAGAAAGCTTACTAGCAATGATAGTGTCAAGGGAATCTATCTCACATTCTTCTTGATCAACAATACTTTCGTTATCGTTGTCAAAGTAATTAGGGTTTCCCTTGACCACTATTGATGGAGGATAAGGATTCATGATGATGAAAGGATAAAGAAGATGGATCAAAGATTTTGGATGGGAATGGACTAAAGCTCAAATCAAGATTGAATTAAAGCTCATATTAGGATGATTGGATGATGTGATGGGATTGCTTTTGATGATTGGATTTGATTATCAAAGGATGATTATGACACCGAATCTGCTTCGAGATGGAAGTAGATTGATTGGGTTGAAGGTGATTGGATAAGATTGATCGATTGATTGATAAGATCGAATGATGTATTGGAGAGGATGATGATAGGGACTATAAACCCCGTTCAGAGATTACCCTAGGTGACGTAGGATACTAATTGATCGGATTAAAGGATGAATGAACAATTGTGGAACCGAATCCACTTTGAGATTGAAAATGGATTGATTGGGCCGACGATGATGATTGACATAGGATGGATGACAATCCTAAGAGGATGTTGATGATGACAATTAGATTAGACACTTAGGTCAATTTGGATAATAACCCGAGACAAAGTTTAGGGGATTTCGATGGGGAAAATGATGATTTGATTAGAGAAATAGATGATAGAAATGGATGAATGAATACTCAAAACGAGTAAACAATTGATTGGAATGGATGAACAAATACTCGGAACAAGTAAACGACTGCTCACAATGGATGAATGATTCTCAAAACAAGAAGATGAAGGTTTGGAATGGTTGAAAGATTACTCAGAATGAGTAAAATGATTGATTGGGATTGTTGAGGAGGGAAGGTATGGCTCCAAAGGAGGGTGGGTATGGCTTCAGAAGAGGGAAAGTATGGTTTTCTGGAGGGTTATCTAGAGAGGATGCTCCAGTCTTGTAAGGGAAGGTTTATGATGGAAGATTGAAAGAGAATGGTAGGGTATGCCCCCCTCAAGAAGGCAGATGGGGAAGGAAAAGGGGCCCCGGACAACTTCTCAAAAGTATGAAGTGGTATGTGTCGTTGGAAAGAGCACGAAAAATTGAGAAGATTGGCGCTTGAACAGAGGAACGCGAATTTACAATGTGGAAATGGTGGGGCATATATGACTGTCTGTCAGGGCAAATCTGGCTGAGTAGAGGTCAGGTTCGCCCAAGGAAAAAAAGTTGGTCAAAAGTATGAAGTGGTATATGTCGTTGGAAAGAGCATGAAAAATCGAGAAGATTGGCGCTTGAACGAAGGAAAATGGATTTATAGTGTGGAAATGGTGGGACATATATGGCTGTCTGTCAAGGAAAATCCGGTTGAGTAGAGGTCAGGGCAAATCCGGCTGAGTAGAGGTCAGGTCCGCCCAAGGATGGGTCAGGTCCACCCAAGGAAAAAAAGTTGGTCAAAAGTATGAAGTGGTATATGTCGTTGGAAAGAGCACAAAAAATTGAGAAGATTGGCGCTTGAATAGAGGAAAACCGGTTTATAGTATGGAAATGGCAGGGCATATATGACTGTTTGTCAGGGAAAATCTAGCTGTCTGTCAGGTTAGGACCGCCCCTGGAGAAGGTCAGGTCCACCCATGGAGAAGGTCAAGTCTGCCCAAGGAAAAAAAGTTAGTCAAATTTGGTCAAAATGGGCTTGAAAGGGGTGGGTCAAAGGTCAGGTCCGCCCATGGAGAAGGTCATGTCCATCCAAGGAGCAAAAAATGACCAAATTAGGTCAAAAACAGGCCTGACAAGATTGGTCAACTGGTCAAATCTGCCCCTGGATGGGTCAGGTCCGCCCAAGGAGCAAAAACTGATCAAATTAGGTCAAAAACAGGCCTAACAAGACTGGTCAACTGGTCAAATCCGCCCCTCGATGGGTCAGGTCCACCCAAGGAGCAAAAAATGATCAAATTAGGTCAAAACAGGCTCTAAAGCACTACTTTTTAAGTCAAGTCTGCCCCTGGATGAGGGAAAATCCACCCAAGGAGCAAAAACTAATCAAATTAGGTTAAAACAGGCTCCAAAACACTAGTTTTTAGGTCAAATCTGCCCCTGGATGAGGGAAAGTCTACCTAAGGAACAAAAGTTGGTCAAAATCCACCAGAACAGGGTTCAAAGCACTTATTCACAAGTTAGGTCCACCCCTGGATGAGGGCAAGTCCGCCCAAGGAGCAAAAGTTGGTCAAAATCCACTAGAACAGGGTCCAAAACACTTAATTACAAGTCGGGTCTACCCCTAGATGAGGGAAAGTCCGCCCAAGGAGCAAACGTTGGTCAAAATCCACCAAATCAGGGTCCAAAACACTTGTTTATAGGTCAGATCTGCCCTTGGATGAGGGAAAGTCCATCCAAGGAGAAAAAGTTTTGACACAAGAGGGAAAATCCGACTGTGCAAAGGTCAGGTCTACCTGTTTGTAAAGGAAAATCTGGCTGCCTATTGGTTTAACTTGACTTTTGACAAAAAAGACTAAGGCAAAGGACTAAAAACACAACAATCATAAAAGAACAGGATTTGGTTGAATCATACAATCACTCGTTTCGTACAAAAAATACAATTCAGACAACACAAGTCTGAGTATAGTAGGATGGGTATAGTAGACAAAGTCCTTTAATCTAGGATGAACATGGTTACTAGGGAGTCCTTGATATGCACCCAATACGTGAGGCCCAAACCGTGAACACCAACCCGTTACAAGCGTTAGACGGGAACCTAAAAGGCTCAGACCAATTCTTCATATCATCCCGATGCTTTGCCAATTACAACGTGGTTGGATTGAGGTACAACTTTCTCTCTCCCCCTTTTATATACCCTGCTGGTACGCGTGGTTGGAATCATCCCTTGGGGTGATGAAATCCCCAAGCAGGTCCCACTAAGAAAAATAAAATGGGTAGACTCAAAAGATGTGGTAAGTTACGATTTTTCGTCACCCAGGATCGCCGAATGGCGCAAGGGGATTGGATACGCCAAATAGCTCACTGAAAACACAACATACAAGGTTGATTGAAACCTCTTAATTAAACTATGTTCCTAATTAGGGGTTAAGAACCCTTAAAATAGCCAAAAAATTGCTAAAAAAATAAAATTTCACCTTTTGGAAAAAGCTGTCTAGGGAAAATTCGGCTGTCTGTGAGGAAAAATACGGCTGTCTGTTAGGTCGGGTCTGCCTATCTGTTAGGTTGGGTTCACCTGTCTGTCGGGTCAGGTCCACCCCTCCATGAAATTTTTTCCAAAAAAAAAAAATTCTGTAGTCTGGGGAGGGTGGGTCCACCCTTGGGAAAGGTCAGGTCCACCTGTGGAGGGCGGGTCCGCCCCAGGAAGGTCAAATCCGGTCCAGTGTGGGTCGGGTCTGCCCCTCTGCAGGTCGGGTCCGCCCCTTTATAACCTATACCTACGAAAAGTCAAAAACCAACAAATGTGAAAGCAAGAGACCCATTTGTGGGTCCCACCAGGTGTGCCAGAAATGTGATAGGTCGAATCTACGCACTGGAATACGAGCAACAAATGAAAGAGTGCAAAATAACACTAAAAACAACCTACACCTTAAGATTAGCCTATTTGGATTCAATGCAAAATAAAGGCAACAAATGAAACCTTTTACCTTGTCTCAAATCGATCCTTTGGTTGGCCCTTCAATCTTCGGTGTTGTATGCTCCTTGGATGGCACAAGATGCAAGCTAGATGATGATATGATAATGGATGAAAGTAGATGCAAGTGTGAAAAATGGCTAAGTATGGCTCTTAGAATTTTTTTGCAAGAGTTTGGCTACAATGCATGATCTCCCCCCCTAAAATGAGAGAAAATAAGGGGTATTTATAGATAATTTGGAGTTCTCTAGGGAAATGGATGGTCAAGATTGAGCCACCAAGATCAAAATGTAGGGCTAAGGTGAGTTGAGAACCCATAAGCCCTCACATCTTGACATGTGGCATATGATATGGCTTAAAAAGGGTGATGTGTTTATGAGGTGGAAGGATAGTACATGACATGGAGGTGGTACATAATACCTTGGGATTCCTCCTTATCCCCATGTGGGTGAGAGGACATGTGGGGAATTAAAAACTCCTCAAATATTCTCATGGGGATGAGAGAAGGATTTTTAAATTCCAAAGGGTGCATTGGGGGATTAAATGTGAATTAAAGATTCACATGGGGAATGGAGTGCTTTATGAGGTCCTTATCCCCATGTGGGTGAGAGGACATGTGGGGAATTAAAAATTTCTCAAATATTTTCATGGGGATGAGAGAAAGAATTTTAAATTCCAACGGGTGCATTGGGGGATTAAATGTGAATTAAAAATTCACATGGGGAAGAGTAAAATAAATTTAATATTCCTTGCAAGGATAAAAGGAATTAAAAATTCCTTGAGAGGTTGATTAGGCTAGTTAATGAAGGATTAAAGGAGGGTTAGGTGGTTAAGAGAGGTTAGAGGCCAACTTGAAAAAGTTGGAGGATGTGACACATCCTAATCAAGAATTAGGCATGTGCATATCCCTAATGATGAGATTAGAAGATGGATTATGAATATATAAAGATTATGGGGGATGTGACATATGAGGAATTAAATAAATGTCATATTTATTTAATTCATTTGATGAAAGGGGGAAGGTATTTAATTATTTAACTAGATACCTTAGGGATTAGAAGAATTAAGGATATTAATTAAATAATAGCGATATTACTTAATTAATGCAAATAAGGATGCTTAGATGAAAGGGGATAAATTTGGATAAATTAAGTGTCCAAATTTAGGTGTCTACGACAACAATACCACAATGCCGACCACTTCTTCCACAAAATGAGTTTTGTGCAACTTTTGAGGCAATTGAGACTTACCGCTTTTAGGCTTGGGTGAATAGTCATCTTTTTCTGGGATTCTCAGGAAAGACACAAAGGTGGACCTCTGGATTTTTAGAACTAGACGATTATCTTTTGTCCTAACCTCTCATGTTTGTGAATTATAATTCCTAATGCATTCTAAGATGAGTTTGGAGCATTGCACTACTAAAGGAAACATGACAACTTGAACCAACCCACTATCAATTATTCGTTGAGTGATGGGTGGCAGATTTGGTTTACTGAATTTACTTCTTATTTCATCTAAAATCATAGGCCCTAGACATGTATGTCTGATTTCTGGTCCCTCATAGGTTAGTCCAGACACATATTCATAACCCGCATATTTAACCCTCACCATGAATGAGAGTTTATAGCTCAAACAATAGATAACCTTCTGAAATGTAGACATAAATTTCCCAGGAAAGTAAGCTGAAATAAGTGAATAATAAATACCTTCTATGGTGAACCCCATAGCTAGAATTCTGCGCCTCCCCCAACTCATCCTCGAAAAAATTTGTCACCAGGAGAATGTTTGTCTAGCACTTAAAACCTTCCTAAAACTTCACATAAAACATGAAGGTAGATGAGCATTTAATATCTTTAATTACTTCATGACATGTGGTAGCTGTCTCTTCACCATATTCAATATAACCATCTTTCAAAATTTGAAAGTAAATGTCTATAAGCGATAAAGTGGAGAGTTCAACGAACTACACAAAACTGTGCCTAAGTTTGAACAACATGTCATGATGTCGCTTAAATACTTATCATCACACATGCAATAAAGGAAAGTTTGAAAAACTACACAAAACACCACCTAAATAGAGAACACAAAAACGTGATATAAAACAAGCTCAAGCAGAAAGGTGGGGGGTTTAGTGAACTATATAAAACACCTCCTAGGTTCAAACGACTACATTAAACACTACCTAAATAGGACTAAGTTGTTTATAAGTTGGTGTATTACTTTTTCATGGAGCAATGAAAAATTACAAGGTAAGAGTGGCTTTGACTGGGGATGAAGGCTAACCAGGATGAAGCAATGAACCCAAACCTAGATTAGTACAATCAGTGCCTTACCCATTGGGTAACATAGTCCACTATTAAAGTGGAAACCCTCTATCTAGCACCCAAGAGACAAACCAAAACAAAAACAAAACCCTAAACTATGTACAAAAGGGACCGTAAGGCGATCAAAGCTGATAGAGTTTTAGATCTTGCCCATTATAAGGAATAGGCAAGGGGGTCCTATTAGGGTATGCAAGACAAAAAGTATTAGGCCCATAATCATGAGTGATTTTAAAAGGACCAATCCATAGTGTGTCAAAATTCTTATGGGCACCTTTAGGCTCTTTGCGTTTGTCCCACAACAAAACTAAATATCCAACCATAAACTTTCTCGATCTATATTTTTTGTTAAAAACCTTCTTCTTGAACTTTGATTGATGCATGGTTATCTTATCAAACATCTCTTTCCACTGTTCCTAAATCTTAGTCAAATATAAAATTCTTCTCTGCAAGGCATCATTAATTTAGCCTTCTCAATAGCAGTTTGTAATTTGCGAACTGATAATTATAGTGAAAGAGGATGTGCACTTTCTACCTTGTATACCAAATTGAAAGGGGTCATCCCAATATCCCTCTTAGGAGTCATTTGATCTTCCCATAGAGCTTCATATAGTCTTTTATGCCAATCTTTCTAGTTTTCATCAACTAGTTTCTTGATAATGCTTATCATATTCTTGTTGCTGGAGTCTGGCTAATCATTCCCTTGAGGATAATAGCCAGAAAAAAGAGATAGGGATATTCCATAATCATAGAAGAAAAGAAAAATCTCATTAGAGGAAAAACTAGTCGCATTATCAACTACTAGCTTATGTGGAACCCCATACCTAACCAAAATATTTTCTTTAATAAAATTATAGACTATTTCATAAATGGTTCTTTTGATTGGGATTGCTTCCACCCATTTGGTGAAGTAATTAGTGGTTGTGATGATGTGATTATGGCCTCCACTAGACTATGGACTGATTGGACCTATGAAATTGAGACCCCATAGCCGGAACGGTCCATCGATAACTATAGGCTTAAGCGGTAAGGCTGTTAACTGAGGTCTTCCTGCAAACAACTTGCATTTTTCGCACTTGGCCACCCAATGATAAGCATTTTTGAACATGCCAAGCTAGTAATAATCATGCCTTATAATTTTGAAAGAAGTCACAGTGGAAGAGAAGTGACCCCCACAAGCCTCATTGTGGAAAATAGTAAGCAGTCATTCTTGTTGATTTTTATCCACACACTTCAAGAATGTCCCATCTATGCAACGTTTGTATAAGGTGTCACCCAAAATAAAATTCTTAGCTACTTTCAATTTTAAATTCCTTTTATGTTTACCTGAGAGGTGCTTGGGGCATTGTCCATGTGTGAGAAAGTATGTTATATCAAAAAACCATTCATCTTGTAAACTGACAGTTAAAACCAATGGTAAATCCTCATCATCTTCTTCTTACTTAGGACTTTCCACCATCAATTTACAAAGTCCTCTTCCTCTAACTAAATTTTTAGGCTTTAGGTCTAAGTCATACTCTTTCACCTTTGCTATCCAACTACCCCTCCTGTTGCAATCAATATCTTATTGAGTCAATATGCTCTTAACAACAAGGTCTGACACATATAGCACTAAGTGTGAATGCATGATATAGAAGTGGAATTGCTTAACTGCCTTGACTACTACAAACACATGTTTCTCAATTTGTGAATAATTTAGCTCATTTTTATTTAATGGTTTTCTCATAAAGGAAATTGGTTCTTGAATTTTATCCTCATTTTCTTATAGCAGTATGGCAGATGTAGTATGTTTAGAAGCATGGCAATATATGATGGAGTATTTCTTAAAATTAGGACTGAACAAGATAGGAGCTCGAGCAATTTCTTCCTTGATATTTTTGAAGGCCTATTTCTTAGCCTTATTCCACTTAAAAACCTTCTTTTCCTTTATTATGTCCACAATGTGCTTAGTGATTTCAGAAAAAAATTGGAACAAATTTCCTCAAAAAATTTACCTGGCCGCAAAAAGACTTCACACCAATCCAGTTTGAAGGAAGGATTAATTGTAAGATAGCCTTTACTCTATCTAGATCTATTCTATTACCTTCCCTTGACACAAGGTGACCCAAAAGTTTACCCTCAGTGATGGAAAAAAAAGACTGCTTGGGGTTAAGAGAGATACCATGTTCTTTACATCTTTGTAGAACTTGTTCCAAATCTTGCAGATGATCTATTATTTTCTTAGAGAACATTATTAAATCATCAATATAGATGACTATAATCTTGTTTTGAAGGTCACCAAAAGACAAATCCATAGCCCGTTGAAAATTTTCTCCTACGTTAATGATTCCAAATGGCATTCAATTATAAGCAGAGGTTCCTTAGGGAATGGTGAATGTTGTTTTGTGTTGATCTTCTTCCACTACACTAATTTGATTGTAACCAAAGAAGATGCCCAACATGGAAATCATTTCCTAACCAACCATCACTTGCAAGATATGGTCCATGTTAGGAAGATGATAGTTATCCTTTAATGATGCTTGATTAAGATTCCTGAAATCAACACATCCAAATTTCTCCATTTTTCTTGCGAATTGGTAGAAAGTTCACTACCCAAGTAGAATGATGTATGGGATATATGATCCATGCTTTCATCATCCTATCAATCTCTTCAAAGATTATATCAGTTACCTTGGGATTATAGTTCGCCCACTTCTGTCTAAAGGAATCCTTTCCTTCTTTAAGTGGTATGTGGTGCTGAAACTTCCCATCTATGAAGTTTTTCAAGTCATCGTAACACTAGGAAAAAATCTCTTTATATTTAATCAGCAGGGCTATCAATTTTTCTTTCTCCTCTTGAGAGCAACATTTTCTGATGTAAACCGTCTTAGGGGAATCAAGGTCCCCAATATTAACTACTTCAAATTCATCGGAGTGTCCAATGAAATCACTCATTTTCTATTTTATAGAGCAATCATGGAAATCAAATAATTCCTCAAGAGAAACCAACCCTTTAGGTATTTTATTTCCCTTTAGCTGAATTATTTAATCTTGGAGACCACCCATCCTACCAGGACAAAAATATATACATTGATTATTGCTTCCTTTGAAGAAGACTTGAGAAAAAGCCTCAAAATTTTCTAAGAAGGATTGAATTTATTTGTCATCTTCAAAGATTTTCGAGTGATTAACATTTTCAAGAATGTTGGGCTGATAAATCAACTCAATCATGTATGATTTATCTGCAAAATTCTGGGTGTGGGAGGAGCAAGGAATCCGAGACTATTGGTGAGTTATCCTTTGTGTTAAATTCCCTAGGAATGGATTCTATTGAGAAGGCATAGAAACTTTCCATGGCAGTCTAGAATCGATTATGATAATGCTTCAACCTTTCATTTTTAATAGTGAAAACATTTTGTACTTGTTTAACAATTAGTTCTGCATCTCCCAAAACCTTAAGCATCTTTATTCCCATAACCTTACCTTCAATTAACCTCAACAAAAGGGCTCCATATTCAACAATATTGTTTGTATTCTCAAATTTTACCTAATAAGCAAAAGGAAATTGCTCACTAGAAAAGAATGAACCCAACTCCTAACCCAACATGGGAACAACTTCCATCAAAATCCATTGTCTAGACCTCAGGTTTTGAATTTGGAATATGTACATCATCCTCTTTTTATTCTCTTGAGAAGAGCATATAGCTTCCAAACTCATTTTCTTCGTACAATATTTGTGCTTTGGGATCTTCAAACTTGAGCACAGTTATTTTGGCTTTTGACTTAGGTTCAAGGCACACTTTCTCCTCATTGATAGGTATAGTGGCATATGACCAATTCAATTGTATGTCTCCTCCCAAGTCTTTACAAAAACTCCTGCTTAGAAGCATACCATAACTAGCAAGTATGTTTGCGACCAATATGGTGAGTTTGAGTTGCTTATCTAGATAAGCTACAAGTGCAACTTGAGCATCTTTAATTTTCCAAGGGAACCTGCTTAGAGTCCATTGAATAACACTTTTTTAATGTCGTAGTTATTTCTAGCCCTAGGGATTTAGCAATTTGTGTGGGCATGACATTATCAAAAGCTCCTAATTCAATGATACAATTATTAACTCTGAACCTATTTACAAATAATGATACATAGAATGGGTAAGGTTTTGCATCAGAGGTTGATGGAGAGAGTGTTTCTACTACTAGATGTAGTGTTAGCAACTGAATCCTTAGGTTTGATCATTACTTCATCTAGGTTTGCATGTAATTCAGAATGCCCTGGCCTAACATATTCAATCAACCTATCTAATTCCTTAGGATTCATCTTCAAATATTCAACCTGAAAAATTTGAACTTTAGTAGTTTTACAAAATTCCACAATATCAAAAGCCCCTGCTTGGCCTTCCAGGGGTGATACAATAGGATTTTTAGGAGAGATATTAACCACACTTTGTGAAACATTTTCACCCCTGGAAGATGGACTAGCTTTTGTAAGTAAAACCTTAGGGGAGTTTGGAGTACCTTTTTGATTGTGGTGTTTTTGGCTTCAAGTGATAGTAGCGCAGGTAGCATCATCCAAAGTGATGTAAACATCTCCTCTTCTATCATCATCAGATTCAAATTCTAAGTATCCATTTGCAGAGTCACCATATTGATTTGATGGAGTACCTTCCTCTATGAATTCTTCAATAACTTCTTTGTTATTGAATAACTTCCTCTATGACTTCTTCAATAACTTCTTTGTTATTCTAAGTATCCATTTGCAGAGTCACCATATTGATTTGATCAAGTACCTTCCTCTATGACTTCTTCAATAATTTCTTTGTTAGTGGTCAATTGCATAAACCTATTCATTTTGGGGTAGTCAGTACCATCATGATCAGATGTGAGGTGAAAGAAACACATGTTCTTTTTATTGTTTGGAGGATGAGCTTCAATTGCTAGCCTCAGTTGAGTTGGAGGCAAAGGCAGTGTCTTATTTCCTCGTTGAAATTTTTTCCTCCTGGGAATATCTTGATAGGGATGGTTACCTTTCGACAACCTTTTGAGAGCAATTATTTCATTATCCAATCTCTGGATCATAGAATCAGAGGAAGTAGTAAGAAGTGCTTTGTTCATATGCAATTCTTTTTTCCATTTCCCAACTAAAATAAAATTTTCCTCTAATTCAACTGCCAATGCCTATGTGGCTTCCAAAGTATTCAATAGTTTCCTCTTTAAGAGAAGACCGATATCAAGATGATCTGCATTGATGAAGAAACATTTTTTGCATTTCCTGAGAGGGTCTCTAAGCAATCGTAATTTGATTTACTATCCTTTTAAACTTTTCCACAAAGTCTCTCATAGACTCATTTTCCTCTTTCTTCATCAGAGTGACTTGTGCTATCATAGTTAGGTCATCATTTGCGCTTTTGAATCTCGCTCCAAACTTACTGCGCATAGTGGCCCAATTAGAAATACATCCATGATGATGCAATTGATAAAACCATTATGTCGTGGCATCAGCTAAAGACTCTATGAACAATTTTACTGCTACATCCTTTTCTTGTACTACAAGAACGCCACATGCAACGAAGAAGGCATCAATGTGTTCTTCTGGTGAAATATTACCATCTCCTCAAAATTTAGGCAAATTCTTACAAGAACCCTTGGGTAAATCATGCGAGTTATTTCCTAGTTGCAAAGGACCAATAGCAGTGCCCCAAGGAACACGTTGTTGGGGTTGTTGATGAGCCATATTAAGGGGAAAATTAATTACAACTGGTAAAAAAATCTCATGTAAAATAAGTGCTTGGGAGATATAGTGATTTGCAAGTGTTCTAGTAGGTAAGGCGGGTCTACTTCTAGCCCTAACCCTCTGCCTAGAGGGAATGATATAGGAACAAATATTTCTTTCTAGGATTTCAAAAAATGGATCAAAAACTCCCCTAATTCTTTCCCCTCTAGTAAATCTATGAGAATCCAAGGTTAATTGAATTACCCATGAAGTATACCCATACAAGATAGTTGGTACTTGACAAGTCTCTCCCTAATAGAGTCGCCAAAAATCTGTTGGCTAACAGATTGGGCACCTTGAGATATCACAATTCCATGTCCAAAAGGTGCTAGATAAACCAAACAACTTTGAATATTTAACCTTTAAAAAAAGACAAATATCCTCTAAATTTTATCAAGGTACAACTCCCTCACAATATTTTCAATGAATTTAAATACAAAAATCAAACATCATGTATGCTTCTAACCAGAAAGCAGTAAAGACAAACCCAATATCATGAAAATTCCTAAATATCAGATGCAAGATTCAAAAAGTAAGAAGAATTAGCACAAAGACCAATTTCAACTAAACTATTCAAGAATAAAATATACACCCAATACCATCTGAGAAATGAAATTAATTATGAAGAAAACTACATCACTTACACAAAGATAAGATAATGCATTAAGATTGTATCAAACACAAAGATTTAAGAACCCAAATTAACTTCACAAACTGAATGCACAAAGAAAAACAGTAATTTCATTCACAACAAAATATTGTATTGAGTAGTTTCAAAGTGTCTAGAGAGAGAGAGCATATGAAAATAGATACAATTAAATAGGCAGATGAGTAACTGCCTCTTTCTCTTGTCCATAGCCGATCTAAATGAAAAGAAAAATAAAAGAAAGAAAGGAAGCTAAGCCATCATGATGGTGTCACTTAATTTCTAGCTTTTGGGGTCACCAAGGGTTTCTTTCACTAGGACTGGAAAGCTTTAAGGATTTGTAATAGCTCCTTATGCTGAGAAATAGCCACATTTGTCATCCTCACCTTCCACATCAGATGATTATCCTTAGCTGTCTCCATATGGTGTTCATAAAACTTCATGAGATCAATTGCTTTAGATGTGACCAAATGTATTTCACTAAGCTTCTATAGGTGCTTAGTATGTTTCCTTAACCATTTTCTAGAAACCCTCTATCATACTCTTGATGTCCATGTCATTCCTAATATCACCTTTATCTTGGAGTAACCCAGGAGCCACCAAAGTTCCCAATGCTTCTTTTGAAACAATAGTACACTCATCAATGATTTCCTTAAGCTTCTATAAACTCTATTTAGCAATATGAAACTTCCACTCCACCCACTTGTTCCACACCAAGTAACGGGTGTCTGAAGCATTAGGTATAATATGCTCTGCAACCAACTTCTCCATATCCTAGCTTAACATCAACTTCAATTCAATTTGATATTTGTTCCATAACTTCTCTTCCTTTTCAATCACAGTGATTTCTTCCCCCAAAGTGGTCTTCAAAGCATTTGTTTCTTGGAAGCATTTTATGGATTCAAAAATGACAAAGCTTCCCTTTTTAATTAGAGGCTCACTCAAATCATCTACAACTTTACTTAAGGTTTGGAAACTTTTAATTTTAATCATGACCTCGTTTCCAACTAATGTTAGAGATTCTACAGAGGAATCAACCTAAGAAAGGGCTTGAGGAACAAGCTCAAAGATAGACCTTAGACATTCAGTCAAGTCTTGAACTTGGGCCATTAATTCATTCTTACTTTCTTTATCCTTTTTTGATCTTTCAACCATTTTGGCCGCAGACACCTGAAATTTTTTAACATCTCCATCTTTGGTAGGAGGGCCAAGGTCTATTCTATTTACCTCAAAATCACTTGTTGTTGCTTGAGTAACAATCTTTTGTGCCGAAGGGTGCACAATCTCTATTTGGAGGCTTGCTGATTTTGTATCATCTATCAGCCTAGCAGCAGTCTTTAACTTTTTCAATTTTGGGGCTCAAGTTCTCTATAACAATTGGCCTACCATATCCTGCTTACATAAACTAGGTTGTATAGCCTTTCTTTTTCTTAACAAAGAGTCCTCCAACCAGGCTGGAGTCACTGAGACCTTGGTTGTCTCAAAAATTGGAGATTCAAATAATTTTCTAGTAACTAGAAGGGTGTTCTCTGTAGATGCAATTGCTTGTGGTTTCTGAGATGTACCTACTTCTCTAAGAAGTGATTTATCTTGAGAGGGAGATGAACTGATATTTAGGGTTTCCAAACCTTCCTCTTCCTCATCCCCTTCATTCTCTTTTTCTAGAATAGGTAGGTTAAATATATCTTCCCCACAAGTTTGTGAAGACACATTCTTTTCTGGTGGATCTTTTCCACCATCTCCTTGAGCCCCTGAAGGTAATGATTGGGAGGTATCACCAGTTGATTTCCCGCTTGAAGAAGATTGAGAAGTGCCCTCAGCAGGTTGTGACTCTTTAGACCTGGTGTGGGGACAAGACTATTCTATTCTTTTCCTTGTCACCCACTCTCATGTTCTAGTCAATACATCGACAATCCTTGCCTCAATAGTCTCTTTCTCTCTACCACTCCAGTCCATGGTAGGGATAGGCTGGTTTTCTATTAGTTCACTATAGACTAGGTATACCATGTCAGACCCATCTTCCACAATGCCCTATAGATCCCATTTCAAATCATAGATGATAATCTGTTCCACTGACAACCTCATCCAACTCCTTTTCTTGGCTTCATACTCATCAAAACAATCAGCCCAAAAATACTCTTGAGGCTAGGCCAATGAAAAAAATTAGGACTTAGTTTTAAATTATTCTTGATATAATCCTTTAAATCAAAAGCAACTCATTCCTCATATGAGAGAAAATTATACTTAGACAATTATTTTTCAATATTTAGGGCATTAGACATAGATTGACAACTATAAGAACCAAAACCAAAGGGAAAGCGAACTGTCAACCTCTTCCTGCCTTGGCAAAGCCTGTTTACATCAACCAACTACCTGCTTACTTCAATGAGCACCCATTTATCTTCAAGGTATTTAGGAAATTTGATCGGAAATCTTGCGTATCCAACAACCCTTTTGTAAGAGAATCTCTAAAACTAAATAAAATGGCTGCCATAAAAGTCTACAAATTGCATTGCTTCAGGTGAAAATCACATTGTAGAACATCCTTGTAATTCCCTGACCAGTCTCATAGTGAAAGTATCAGTTACTCTCCTAAAATATTGAAAACTGGTATGAAGCTGCAAATTATCAAAATAATTAGAAATGGGCACTTTCTCTAGAGGTAAATCACTTGGTCTTAATCCAAGCCAAGGTCTAGTGCTGGCGATGGCATATACCAAATATGAAGACATGTAAAAGAACCTGTTGATGGTAAAGAAGGTCATCAACTCATGTAGGAAATCACTAATAATTTCTGCCCAATCTTGGAATTGCTCTCTGAATAACATGATTTGGATGAAGAAATACATCCATTCGTCAAATCCATGAACATCCTCATTCCCCCTTATCCTATGCAACAATACCACAATGTCAGACACTTCTTCCACAAAATGAGTTTTGTGCAACTTTTGAGGCAATTGAGACTTACCCCTTTTAGGATTGGCCAACCACTTTTTGTCATCTCATTCCTGTAGACCCCTTTCTTTGCAGAAAATTCAATTTGAGAGTTTGTAATATTCATGGGTGAATACTCATCTTTTTCTGGGATTCTCAGGCAAGACACAAAGGTGGACCTTTGGATTTTTAGACCTAGACAATTATCTTTTGTTCTAACCTCTAGTGTTTGTGAATTATAATGCCTAATACAGTCTAAGATGAGTTCGGGGCATTGCACTGCTAAAGGAAACACGACAGCTTGAGCCAACCCACTATCAATTATTTGTTCAGTGATGGGTGGTGGATTTGGTTTACTGAATTTACTTCTTATTTCATCTAAAACCTCACCCAACTCATTCTCAAAAAACTTTGTCACTAGGAGAATGTTTGTCTAGCACTTAAAACCTTCCTAAAACTTCACAGAAAAACATGAAGCTAGATGAGCATTTAATATCTTTAATTGCTTCATGACACGTGGTAGTTGTCTCTTCACGATCTTCAATATAACCATCTTTCAAAATTTGAAAGTAAACGTCTATAAGCGGTAAAGTGGAGAGTTCAACAAACTACAAAAAAGTGTGCCTGAGTTTGAAAAACATGTTAGGATTCCGCTTAAATACTAATCATCACATAGGAAGTAAAGGAAAGTTCTACAAACTACATAAAACACTGCCTAAATAGAGAACACAAAATGTGATATAAAACAAGCTCAAGTGGAAAAGCGGGGGGTTTAGTGAACTATATAAAACACTACCCGGGTTCGAATGACTACATAAAACACCGCCTAAATAGGACTAAGCCATTTATAGGTTGGTGTATGATTTTTTCATGGAGCAAGGAAAAATTATAAGGTAACACTATAATAGAAGAATAATTTCTTTTTTGTAAAACTAACACTTCTAAAATAAATTACCTTTTATGCAATAGGATCCCAAATATTGCCTCCTTTCAAACCATAATTATATCCAATTAAGATGCATTTAATAGCCATATTATCTATTTTTTCCACTTCTCCTTTGCAACATGTGCATATGATATGTGAAAAAAAACTCTTAGATATATAGAAGTGAAGGTTTATGACCTTACCATGTCTCCATTGGCATGTTATGACCAAGTTTTGATGTAGGAAACCTATTTATCAAGTAGCAAAAAATGGCTATAACTTCAATCATTTTTTCCTCGTCCAGCACCACTTAGCATACACCTAACCTTCTCCATCAAGGTCCTATTAATTATTTTTTCAACTCCATTTTGTTGTGGAGAATGCAAAGTTTTATTTTGTATCTAATACCATAATATTTATGAATATTTTTAAATTATTGGAGAAAAATGCATCACCATTATCTATCCTCAAGTACTTAATATATTTTTTAGTTTTCAGCTCAACCATTGCTTTAAATTATGTGAAATGATTGAAAACATCAAATTTAATCTTTAGAAATTAAATTCATCTCCTCTTACTAAAATTATGAACATAAGAAACATAACAAATTGATTTACCACTAGAAGGAACATCAACTAGACCAAATACGCCCAAATTGATCTGTAAATGATCCTACTAATGAATCACTTAAACAATTTGTTAGATTACCTATGGATCACATATTTTATTATTATTGATCGTTGACAAATTTCTTGCAAGAAAAAGCATAGAAATGAGCATTCAAAACATAGACAACAAAATGAAACAAACAAGATTTGATAACGGAGTTCACCCTATGTTCGAGCTACATCTCCGAGCTCGCTCAACTGCGATGCTGTTTTCCATTAAATATGATGCAAATTGCCCGATTACATCACTATGGTCTTCAAGCCACAATACAAATTATTCTGCTTTTAAGGAAGATTATTGCTCTTCAATCTCTTCCTGCTTCCACATTGCACTGACAAAAACTTCCCATCAACATGTTTGTGCCTAGCTTCTTTGTCGCTTTTATAAAGCTTCTTTGTCGCTTTTATAATGCTTCCAAAACAATAGTAATGCAACTCACTCTCTCAAAAAAAAAGTATAAAAGGTTAAGGAATTAAGCCTCTATTACAAAGATAATGAGCAATTTTCCTAATTCTCCTTCCAAGAGAATTGTCTATAAGAATTGTTTTTACAAAGAAATAATATCCCCTTTTATACAACTTTGTATGCTAATACAAGGTTTAACAATAATATTTTCAATATCCCAATATCTCCCAATTTTACAATTGAAAATCTTAACAAAGGCCTCATAAGGACCCGAGCCCTTAACAACCCCTTAAAATATCTTTATAAAAATCTTTAAATATCTTTTTAAAATACTCTTAGATCTTCATCAAAATGAATCAGTGCCCCTATATATGCGGACCAAATCCCATGGTGCATTGGTAAAGAGGGAAGTTTGGAAATGAAAGGTTGGGGGTTTGAATCCCCCAACCATTTTTTTAAATGAATAAACGAACAATCGACCACTGGACCAGAGGAGAGGGGTGCCATGTGGCACCTAGTGATTCACAGATAAAGACATGTCACCTGCTTGGAGGACACATTAGATTCCAGCTCGAAAGCCATATACTGACTCAATTGCATAATCGAATGCAATGTGTTGCGGCTTAATTCATTCACATCACCGTTTGTACAATATGGTCTGCTTCGCCAACATGCTGACGTCAACATTGTACTACCCAGTCAACATAGTCAACCCTCAACTTTGACCAGCCATCTCTTCGGTGTACGAGCTCTATTTGAGGTGAAGTGAGAAGTGTTGGACTCGTGGTAATGAGCTCTTCATTTTGACACTATTTCAGATCAATTTTAGAATGATCATTTTTTGCCCAAGTGTAGCCTACCTTTGGTACCCTATTTTTGACCCAACTTTGATTGAGCATATCTTTCGTGTATGATCTCCTTTTTACGTGATTCAAGTTGCGTTAGGATCATGTCAGCAAGCACTTTAAAATGCTACAATTTTTTAGAGAATTTGTGATAGTTGAATTTTTAGGGTTTTGGAGATCCCCCTGGATCAATCCTCCCACTGAGGAACTTTTGGACCTCCAAAAGGTTCTTAGTCAGACACCTAGTGAGGGAAATGCATCCTCACTTGTCCTACATAGTGGGGAAAACACCAACCCACTTGTCTTGTATCATCTAGCTCATTACCATAATTAATACTGCAATAATATAGTTGATCATAAAACAAATATGATACAATCATTTAGTCAAAAGGTTTTCCCAGCTCTTAAGAATCTGAGCAAAGGAACTTCTCTCTTTCGGTTGAGATTTTTCACAATCTACTTTAGAGATGGTAACCACGTGTTCCATCTTCCCCTCTACAACCTTCTGTTGACTAGGTTCTTTCATAGTTTCTGGTGAGCGTTGAAGTTCTAGATGCAACTTCCAACATTTTTTGGCCCAATGCCCACTCATCTTGCAATGAGTATAGTAATTTCGGGCTTTGTCCTTTTCCTTCTTTAGGTGAGGACTTTGAAGACATGTTGCATGCTTTGTCATCTCCTTGGCTTGCATGACTATCTTCTTGCATAGCTTTTTCCTCTTGCTACACCTTGCTACACAATGCTTAGGTGTATGAAAAAAGTGCATGGTTGCATGTTCCATAGGGTTTGTACCATAGGATCACTTCTTTTAAAATCAACAAAAGATTTATAGTAATCATCACCTTTGCACTTTCCTTGCTTGAATTTTTCCTTGAACTGTCTAGGAGAACCTACTTTGGCTTTTCCTTTATCATGTTCACCCCTTTTTGGAGACAAATTATAGCCACTTTCGCTATCATAGTTTGATGTGTCTTCACCATAACCCAATCCTTCGTATTGAGATATTTCTCTTACCTCTATAGGATTGAAAATACCCTAGCTATTAACTCCAAGGCCCTTTCCACTATAACCCATCTTGGTTAGCAGTTTCCTACCAATGCCTTTGGTATGCCTCTCAAATGCTGCAAAAGCATGATTATGATTAAGAGAAGGAATTGAACTTAAATAATCTTTTACCTTCCCTTTTACAGGTGACCCTTGGTCAACTTATTAAACATTTCCCAACTACTCCTTTTGATCTGCTGTAGATGACTCTTCCAGGCTATCGTTTTGAGTGAGTGGTACATAAGGGGTATCCTTCGAATACAAACAAAATGTACAAATATCAACATTTTCATTTTTGGAGGGAATTTTTGTAGAATTTTTTTATCCAATCTGCTCCTCTATGAAATTTTGCAACATTAGACATAGCTTTTGTTTCTCATCATTTGCTTCCTCAAGCAATCTCTTGAGTTCTACATTCTCCAGTTGAATGCAATGATTTATTTCTTCCAACTCTTGGATTTTTGCACACTTCAATCCTTTTCCCATATTCACACCTTGCAAAAGTCAAACTAGCTCTGATACCACTTGATCTGTAAACAATCCTACTTATGAATCGTTTAAACAATTTGTTAGATTCATCTATGGATCTCACAAATTTTATTATTATTGATCATTGACAAATTGCTTGCAAGAAAGAGCATAGAAAAAAGCATTCAAAACATGGATAGAAGAATGAAAGAAACAAGATTTGCTAATGGAGTTTACCCTATGTTCGAGCTACGTCTCTGGGGTCGCTTAACTATGATGTTGTTTGCCATTAATATTATGCAAATTTCCTGATTACATCACTATGGTCTTCAAGCTACAATACAAATTATTCTACTTTCAAGGAAGATTATTGCTCTTCAAGCTCTGCCTACTTCCGCATCGCACTAACAAAAAATTCCTAGCAACATGTTCATGCCTAGCTTCTCCATCGCTTTTACAATGCTTCCAAAGCAATAATAATGCAACTAACTCTCTCAAAAAAAGTACAAAAGGTTAAGGCATCAAGCCTCTATTACAAAGCTGATGAGCAATTTTCCTAATTCTCCTTCCAAGAAAATTCTTCCAAGAGAATTGTCTCTAAGCATTGTTTTAACAAAGAAATATGAGCCCCTTTTATACAACTTTGTATGCTAATATGGGGTTTAACAATAATATTTTCAATATCCCCATATCTCCTAACTTTACAATTGAAATCTTAACATAGGGCTCATAATGACCCGAGCCCTTAACTTTTCATTTTGATGTTGTTTCTGATCAATTCTAGAATGATAATTTTTTCCCTTGCATCTTGCCTTTGGTACCCTATTTTTGACCCAACTTTGATTGAGTATTTCTTTCACATATGGTCTCCTTTTGATGTGATTTAAGTTGCGTTAGGATCATGTCGGCGAGCACTTTAAAATGGTACATTTTTCTTGAGCATTTGTGGCAATTAAATTTTTAGGGTTTTGGAGATCCACCTAGATCAATTCTCCCCATTGAGGAAATTTTGGACCTCCAAAAGGTTCTTAGTCAAACACCTAGTGAGGGAAACACCTCCCCACTTGTCCTGCATCCTCTGCCCACCTATACATAGTGAGGAAAACACTAACCCACTTGTCTATGTCATCTAGCTCATTACCATAATCAATACTACAATAATATGGTTGAGCATAAAACAAATATGATACAATCATTTAGTCAAAAGGTTTTCCTATCTCTTAAGAAGCTGAGAAAAGGAACTTCCCTCTTTTGGTTGAGATTTTTCACAATCTACCTCAGAGATGGTAACCACATGATCCATCTTCGCCTTTGTAACCTTCTGTTGACTAGGTCCTTTCATAATTTCTAGTGAGCATTGAAGTTCTGGATGCAAATTCCAACATTTTTGGACCCAATGCCCACTCATCCTGCAATTAGTGTTGTAATTTTGAGATTTTACCTTTTCCTTCTTTCGGCGAGGACTTTGAAGACATGTTGCATGCTTTGTTGTCTCCTTGGCTTGCATGACTATCTTCTTGCATAGCTTTTTCCTCTTGCTACACCTTGCTACAAAATGCTTAGGTGTATGAAAAAAAGTGCATGGTTGCATGTTCCATAGGGCTTGTACCATGGGATTACTTTTTTTAAAATCAACAAAAGATTTATAGTAATCATCACCTTTGTACTTTCCTTGCTCGGATTTTTCTTTGAATTGTCTAGGAGAACCTATTTTGGCTTTTCCTTTATCATGTTCATCCCTTTTTGGAGACAAATTATAGCCACTTTCACTGTCATAGTCTGATGTGTCTTCACCATAACCCAATCCTTCGTATCGAGGTCTTTCTCTTACCTCTATAGGATTGACAATACCCTAGCCATTAACTCCAAGGCCCTCTCCACTATAACCCATCTTGGTTAGCAGTTTCATACCAATGCCTTTGGTATGCCTCTCAAATGTTGTAAAAGCTCATGATTATAATTAAGAGAAGGAATTGAACTTAAATAATCTTTTACCTTCCCTTTTACAGGCGACCCTTGGTCAACATCTTGAACATTTTCCAACTGCTCCTTTTGATCTGTTGTAGATGACTCTTCTAGGCTATCATTTTGAGTGAGTGGTACATAAGGGGTATTCTCCAAATGTAGACAAAATGTACAAATATCAACATTCTCATTTTTGGAGGAACTTTTTGTAGCATAATTTTCTCCAATATGCTCCTCTATGATGTTTTGCAACATTAGACGTAGCTTCTATTTCTCGTCATTTTCTTCCTCAAGCAATCTCCTGAGTTCTACATTCTCCAGTTGAATGCAATGATTGAGTTTTTCCAACTCCTGGATTTTTGCACACTTCAAGCCTTTTCCCATCTTCACACCTTGCAAAAGTCAAACTAGCTCTGATACCACTTGATCTGTAAATGATCCTACTTATGAATCACTTATACAATTTGATAGATTCACCTATGGATCACATATTTTATTATTATTGATCGTTGACAAATTGCTTGCAAGAAAGATCATAGAAACGAGCATTCAAAACATAGAAGAATGAAAGAAACAAGATTTAATAATGAAGTTCACCCTATGTTCGGGCTATGTCTCCGCGCTCGCTCAACTACGATGTCATTTTCCATTAATATGATGCAAATTTCCTGATTACATCACTATGGTCTTCAAGCTGCAATACAAATTATTCTACTTTCAAGGAAGATTATTGCTCTTCAAGCTCTTCCTACTTCTGCATCGCACTAACAAAAACTTCTCAACATGTTTGTGCCTAGCTTCTCTATCACTTTTACAATGCTTCCAAAGCAATAATAATGCAGCTCACTCTCTCAAAACAAAAGTACAAAAGGTTAAGGCATCAAGCCTCTATTACAAAGCTAATGAGCAATTTTTTTAATTCTCCTTCCAAGAGAATTCTTCCAAGAGAAATATCTCTATGCATTGTTTTTACAAAGAACTAATACCCCCTTTTATACAACTTTGTATGCTAATACAAGGTTTAACAATAATATTTTCAATGTCCCCATATCTCCCAATTTTATAATTGAAAATATTAACATGGGGCTCATAATGACCCAAGCCCTTAACAACCCCCTTAAATATCTTTATAAAAATCTTTAAATATCTTTTTAAAAATTTATTTAAGCCCTTGTAAATCTTAAAATCGGGCTATCAATCTTTATAAGGTTTAAAAAATTTAAATTTGGGGGTTTTAATTTTTAATAAAAGGAGTGTATCAGCTTTAACCTCCTTTAAAACATATTGCTTCCACCTATTTTTCAAAACCATGCGGTGGTTTGTCGGTAGCAGATGTATTTAGGGATTGAGGGGTTAGTAGTTCAAACCGTCGCTTCCTCAAAATACTCTTAGATCTTCATCAAAATGAATCAGTGCCCCAATCTATGTGGAGCAAATCGATTCCCTCAACCATTTTTTAAACAAACAAATGAGCAGTTGACCACCGAACTGGAGGAGGGGTGCCACGTGGCACCCAATTATTCATAGATAAAGACATCTCACCTGCCTGGAGGACACATCATATGCTAGCCTGGAAGTCATGCATTGACTCACTTTCCTAATCGGATGCCATGTGTTGGGGTCTGATTCATCCACGTCACCGTCTGTATGGCACAATCTACTTTGTTAGCATTGTACTGCCCAGTTAGCATAGTCAACCCTCAACTTTGTCTGGCCATATCTTTGACGTACGAGCTCCATTTGATGTGAAATGAGTTGCATTGGACTAGTGGCAATGAGCTCTTCATTTTGACGCCATTTCCAACCAATTCCAGAATGATCATTTTTTTGCCCTTGCAGCTTGCCTCTAGTACCCAATTTTTGAACCAAATTTGATTGAGCATATCTTTTGCGAATGGTCTCCTTTTGATGTGATTCAAGTTGTGTTAGGATTGTGTCAACAAGCACTTTAAAATGGTATAGTTTTCTGGAGCATTTCAGATCGTTAAATTTTTAGGGTTTTGGAGATCCACCTAGATCACAAATGAACTAGATCCAAAATACATGAAGACTTATGAGAGCTCAAGTAAAATTAAACACAATTTTCTTTATCATAAATAAATTACTCACAAAAGTAAAATTCAAGATTACAATCATCCAACCCATTAAGAAGGTTTTATTTTTCAAGGTTTGTAGACCGTTCTCTCCCATGTGACCAAGTCTTTGATGCCACAACATGGTCTTCTTTGTAGGAAAATTTGATTAAGTAGATAGAGAGCCCTTGGGTACCTAAAGCCACAACCATCTATTGAAGAAGAAACCATTTTTTCTAATGAAGTAATCTTCAAATTAAGCTTAAAACAAAAGTGTTATCACACTAAACCATGCATGCATCAAGCTAGTATAATGCACCTAATCTTCTTTCTCTCACTATTACCATAGCATAGGTCTCACCATTTCCACACTTTAGATAAATGTAAATGCACATCCACATATATTAGCTTTCTAATAGATAAAAAATCTCTTGATAGTTGTAAGGTATGTAAGACACCATTAAATCGATTCCCTCAACCATTTTTAAACAAACAAATGAGCAGTTGACCACCGAACTGGAGGAGGGGTGCCACGTGGCACCCAATTATTCATAGATAAAGACATCTCACCTGCCTGGAGGACACATCAGATGCTAGCTTGGAAGTCATACATTGACTCACTTGCCTAATCGGATGCCATGTGTTGGGGTCTGATTCGTCCACGTCACCATCTGTATGGCACAGTCTGCTTTGTTAGCATTGTACTGCCTAGTTAGCATAGTCAACCCTCAACTTTGTCTGGCCATATCTTTGACGTACGAGCTCCGTTTGATGCGAAATGAGTGGCATTGGACTATGGCGATGAGCTCTTCATTTTGATGCCATTTCCAACCAATTCCAGAATGATCATTTTTTTGCCCTTGCAGCTTGCCTCTAGTACCCAATTTTTGAACCAACTTTGATTGAGCATATCTTTCGCGAATGGTATCCTTTTGATGCGATTCAAGTTGTGTTAGGATTGTGTCAACAAGCACTTTAAAATGGTATAGTTTTCTAGAGCATTTGAGACAGTTAAATTTTTAGGGTTTTGGAGATCCACCTAGATCACAAATGAACTAGATCCAAAATACATGAAGACTTATGAGAACTCAAGTAAATTAAACACAATTTTCTTTATCATAAATAAATTGCTCACAAAAGTAAAATTCAAGATTACAATCATCCAACCCATTAAGAAGGTTTTATTTTTCAAGGTTTGTGGACCCTTCTCTCCCATGTGACCAAGTCTTTGATGCCATAACATGGTCTTCTTTGTAGGAAAATTTGATTTAGTAGATAGAGAACCCTTGGGTACCCAAAGCCACAACCATCTATTGAAGAGGAAACCATTTTTTCTAATGAATTAATCTTCAAATTAAGCTTAAAACAAAAATGTTATCACACTAAACCATGCATGCATCAAGCTAGTATAATGCACCTAATCTTCTTTCTCTCGCTATCACCATAGCACAGGTCTCACCATTTTCACACTTTAGATAAATGTAAATGCACACCCACATATATTAGCTTTCTAATAGATAAAAAATCTCTTGATAGTTGTAAGGTATGTAAGACACCATTAAATCATCTAACTCTACCATCATTTTTTTTTACAAAAATACTTCCATGCAAATTAATGTAAAGAAAATAATTATCACCCAAATATATCTTACTGCCATCATATTTTTATACTTACTAAATTTGGAGTCATGTTGTCATGATATTTCTTGGAAATATTTGTAAAAAAGTAGAAATATAGCAAACCAGTTCGAGGGTGTTACCTACAATAATAAAAAAATATGATATATAAATTGAATAATTGTTGATATGATGATTTGGGAGGAACATCTCCCCTTTATTTATAATCATAGCCATGTAGGGACATACCCCTTCATCCTAATATTTAGAGTATTTAAGGTATTAACTAAAACTAATGTTAAGGTTAAACATACCATAAGTGCTTAACTCATTATACTTAGGAATATATATTATATTCTTAGGATATATGATATTAGGGTTATTACATTATATAGAATATTAGGGACCTAAAATGCCCCTCCTCTTGAAAAAAAAATTAACCTCAATATTTAGTAATTTTGGATGCTTTAGTATGAATTGTTCATCTTCCCATGTGACATCTTTAATTTGCATATTCTTCCACTTGATTAGGAACTCAAAGATAGCTCTATTTCGTAACTATTTCACTCTTTTCTATATAATTTTCTCTGGTTCTAAAATAAACTTTCTTTCATCTAACTTTGACAATCTAACTAGACTAGAATATTGTTACCTATTATTTTCTTCAAACAAGAAACATGGAAGATAGGATGAATTTTGGAAGAGGGTGGAAGTTCTAACTTATAAGGTACACTTCCTATTTGATGGAGAACCTTATAAGGACCATAAAATTTAGGTGCAAGCTTCATGTTCTTATGTTTCTTAAGGGAATTTCTTTTATAATGTTGTAATCGAAGAAATACTCAATCTCCCTCTTCAAAATTCCTCTCACTACAATGTTGATCAACTTGTTATTTCATTTGATTTTGAGCCATAACTATTTATTATCCTTAAAGATTTGTAGTATTTCTTGTTGGTGTTGAATATGACCTTATACTACATGAGATTATAAATAAGTAGTAGATGGTGGAGGATAGCCATAAGAGCCTCAAATGGAGGCATTATAGTGGTTTCGTGAAAATGCATTGTACCACAAGAGCTTCACTATCTCTAGACCCTTATTGACCAATAGGAATGATCCCTACACTAAGGCAAGGGTGCCCTCCACCACTGCTAGGACTAGATCCCATTATCAATCTAGGAGAAATAGTTGTTTGGATTCTATTCATTACCACGGAGAAAACCGCCGATGGGCCACCACCCCATTATTGTTGCTGCCTACAAAAGAACAATCTAGTTGGACCCTTTCCCTTGCCTCCTAGTAACCACAAAGAATGATCTTTTGCCATTGCATCACTCCTCCATGTCCTCTCAATTAAAATAAATTCTCTCAACTTCAACTGATGATTTCTCCGAATAGAAATGATTAGAATCTTATGCATGAAGTGAAAGGCCTCAATGATGGTTGAGAGCTTGTGGATGGTGATTCTGTTCTTCTAGATGGTGAGAATAAAATCCTAAAGATTAGGACTCCCTCCTACGTTTAGAATTGCTCTCACAGCTTAGTGTTTATTTTTATAATCATCTAATTTTAGAATGGTTGTTTCTTTTTTAAGATCGCAGCTGCTTCATTTGCAGCTTCATTGCTTTTGTGTTTTGTGATTTCTAACTTTACCCATTTAATTTTTAGAACGTAATGACATGCTGCATGCTTCCTTTTTGAAAATTTAGCTATATACTCTTACAAATTGATTTCAGTATATAAGATTTTCATCAAAACATGCACACATATTGGTTATGGTGTGAATGTGGACATAAAAATGCTTATAAAGCGAGAGAAAGCCAACTTGTTAGTATTGTATTCTTCTCTGTTTGAAGATCAACACGTAAGTCACGTCTCTAGTGAACCAGACACATTTGTAACTACTTTAAATAACTGTAAATCAGAACAATTTGTAACCACTGTAAACAAGAACATGTTCATAGCAAAATACTAATTCTCAAACTCTTTCGATGCTCTGTAATTTTAAAATTTCCAGTTTGGACATGCTTCATAGATGTGTCAAAATTGATGATTACTGAATAGAACTGACTGGTGCCCACCATGTTCTGTAACAGTTGGGCAATTCTAAAATGGCTTGGAAAAGTTGCAGGAGATCCTCAGAAACCATTCTCTCAATCTGACAAACATTTAAGTTAAAGAAAAACAACACGCAACAATATTATGTAATATAATACATTTTTAGGAGACATTAATGTTAGACAATATCATGATGAATGAAACAGTGGCTCTTAACATCATACACAACAGTTTAACAGATTGTTGTTGCTGTTTGTTTGCTTTCACAGTTGCGTAGCTGGATGAATATAAGTTGCACTCAAAATCTCCACTAACTCTGAGAAGATCAAATAACTTATTTATTTAATAAAAGACAAAACTGTGTTAGAGTTAATTGAGATGCTATTAAATGAGCTTATAACCTTAAAAATGTTGTGAGGGCTAAACAAAACATTAGATATAACATTCATAATTTCTATGATAAGTATGATATATAACAATAGTATTATGTAGTCTAAAAATTGATAGTTTGTGGGTTTTTAATTTTGATTGTATTTAAAATTTAACAAAAAAAGACGTTATAAATGTGTATAAATAGCAAAATTTGAAAACTCTAAATTTTATAGACATTAAATTCAATAAATCATAAATATTTATTGTAAATGTCATCATTAATAAAATTTTAACTTTTAAATAATAAATATAAGTTTAAACATTTCACATAAAAGAATTTAATATCTATACTTCTATCATAATGATCAAATTTAAATTATATTATATTTGTTTTATTTATGAGCTGTTTTTTTCTCCTGTTAACAGATATTTCTATTCTTATTCAAAGATGTTGAAGAGGATTAAAAAATAATGTGCTTACTTTATGTTTGAAATATACTAAAAGAATAATTATATAAAAATTACGTAAGATAAACATAAAGAAATATAAATAATCATTTTCCTCAATAATAAAAACATAACCAAAACCACTACCGTAACATTCTCTCATGAGCATTATCATTGTTCAAGTTCGCATTCACAATCCATATGAAAAATGTAATATTTCTCTTTATTTTATAGCATTCCAGGTAATATTTGAGTAGAACTTGGATTTTGTTAGGTATTGACTTTCAAAACCAATGAAAAAAGAAAGACAGACTAATCCCCAACCAATCCAGGTTTTCTATTGCCCCACGTCTAGAAAGTCTAAACTAAAGTCTTTACGCCATTTTTGTGAGAATATTCATCTGCTTTCCTGTCATGAATTGTTTATATTCTTGAAGCAATCTGAAATCTGTATAACTATAAGGTCAACTACTCAAACTTATGCAAAGAAGCCCAATTTCCTTGTATTCTATTCTCTGTAGAGAAGGCAAGGCATAGGCCATGTTGAACTTGATATGGACAAAAGCATATCTGGATCTGGTGCTGGTTCCAACAGGCCTCCTCTTCCTAGGAGTATATCATCTCTACCTCTTCTACAGAATTCTCAAGTATCCCCATTCAACTGCCATAGGATTCGAAAATGACATGAAAAGGATTTGGGTACACAAGATGATGAAGGTCAGTCATGCTATTTATTTCATTTAAGGTCCTGTACTTTTCTTCTCAGTGAATTGAATTGTAATCTTAGAATGTTTTTGATTGCAGGACATTCCTAGGAACACAAATATAGCACTTCAAGTTATCTCAAGCAACATATCAGCTGCTTTATATCTGGCAAGTCTCTCCATTACACTGGGTTCGCTGATCGGCACCATAGTAGGAAGCAGCACAACAAGCAGTCAATCCAAAATACTGGCCAATCAAATAATCTTTGGAGACAGAAGTACTTCAGTTGGTTCTATCAAATATGCAAGCCTACTGGTCTGTTTTTTAATAGCTTTCATGTCTCAAGTGCAGTGCATTCGTTATTATACTCATGTCAGTTATCTCATTAGCACTCCAGGTTGCAGTGTGCCTGCACATTATGTAGAGGATGCTGTAATCAGAGGAAGTAATTTCTGGTCGCTAGGACTGAGGGCTTATTACTTTGCACTTCCTCTGCTGTTATGGGTATTTGGTCCCATACCCATGTTTAGTTGCTGCTTGGGAATGGTGTGCTTGTTATATTTTCTTGATTCTAAAGATAATCCCATCCCACCATTTGGGATCAAGGAGCAGAAAACTCTGTTACATGTAGAGCCTAAGCACGGAAACAAGAGAGGTCAGCTGATCGAATCTAGCAATGGCCACCGGACACTGGCCAATTTCATGATGAACCAAATGGAATCGCCACTACAGGTGGAACAAATAATTTCAGGGCTTCCTTGAACGATCTGTGAACAACCCAAAATTTTCTTTCGTCGTGGATTGAAACTCCTCATAATTTATGACTTGAACTCATCTCATTTGAGGGCTCACATCTCATCTTAACATGAATCTTCATCAAAATTTTAGAAAATGTTCTATTCTCTAGTGGTGCCTCTTGGTCGAATTAAAATGTATTTTCTTTACCAACTAAATTGCGTTCTGTAGACTTTGCTTGTAGATTTAACGTGTAGGTAAGCAGAGGAAGTTTGTCATTGCGTGGATAATACAAATTGGCCTTGCTGACCAAGGGCAAATCACACGATTGATTAATTGACGAGTTTTCTTGTAATCAATTTCAAGATAATTATAAAGCAGAATAGTTTTCCTTTCCTCATCTTCTTTTTTAACAATTGAATGTATAAATAATTTATCTTTTTACTAAATAATTTGTTGTCATATTTATTATGAGGTGTAATGCTCTCATTTCTTAATACTGATTTTTAGTAAATTTATTATTTAATTATATAAAAAGAAAATATTAAGTTAAGTTAATTAAATACTAGCAATCACACCTTCTTGTGTAATGGGTATGTTGAAGAGGTGTGGAAGGTCGATTAAGGGAAATTCTGGTCTATTTTTTTTGCATATATTGTGTAGTACATGAGGTCAATTGATAGGAAATTTAGCAAATGATGTTGTCTGTGCAACAAAGGTCTCAATAGAGAAGTGATAGCTTCAAATCAACTATGCATCCACTTACAAGGATCCAAACACAATTGAAAAAAACCTTTGAATCATGAAGATAATCATAATCCATTACCAATAGGCTCGTGCTATGTTTGCAATAGGGAGAGAGGGAGAGATAGAGGGTAGAAAGAGGGAGAGATAGAGGGGGGAAGAGTGTGAGAGAGGGGCAAGGAGATAGAGATAGAGAGGAAGATAGAGATAGAGACATAGATAGAGATGGAGAAGGAGAGAAAGAGGGATATGAAGTAGAGGGAGATAGAGATAGAGATGAAAATGGAGATGGAAAAGGAGGAGGAGACAGATATGAAGGAGAGGGAGATATAAAAAGAGAGAGGAGAGAGGGATAGACAAAGGTGGAAGAGATAAATATATGGAGAGGGACAAAATGAGAGAGGAAGAGATATAAAAATAAAGATATATATAAAAAGTGATATAGAGAGAGAGGGAGACCTATAGGGGTAGAGAGATGGATAAATAATGAGATATAGATAGAAGGATAGATGGAAGAAGAAATACAAAGAGATATAGATAGAGAGGCAAAAATATATAGATATATAGGTCTAGGAAGAGGGAGAGGGAGAGAGATGGATGGATAGAGAGAGGGAGACATGTCTAGAGATAGAGGGGGAGGGAGGAAGATAGAGGTAAAGATGAAGATAGATCAAGAGAGGAAGAGGGATACAAGTAGATAGAGAGATAGAGATAGACCTAGAGGGAGAGATAAAGATATAGAGAGATAGTGAGATAATGATGAAGAGATATAAATATTAAAGGAAGAAGAAGAGGGAGATAAAGATGAAGAGATAGCGATATATAAAGGAAGAGGGAGAGGGAGATAGAGATATAGAGGAAGAGGGAGAGGGAGAGATGGAGAGAGATATAGATGGTGAGATATAGTGATAGAGAGATAGAGATATAAGAAGATATATCTAGATATGGGGAGAGGGAGACAAAGATTGAGAGATAGAAAAACAAAGAGAAGTAGCTATAAACAAATAGAAATGAAGAGAGTGAGAGAGAAATAGGGGTAATAGAGGGAGAGAGAAAGAGAAAGCTATAGATATATATATGGGACTTGATAGAGAGAGAGAGAGAGATGGGAAGAGAAAGGAAGAGAGGTAGAGATAGAGAGATAGAGACAAGTAATAGAGAGAGGGAGAGAGAGAAAGGGAGGATAGATAGAGAGATAGAGATATAGGGAGGAAGAAACAAGGATTGTGTGTGAGAGAGAGAGATATAGAGATAGAGATAGGGATGGAGAAATATGGTGTGTGTGTGTGTGATAGAGAGGGAGAGAGATATATAAATAAGAGATGGAGGGAGAGAGGGAGAAAAATAGAATGAGGATAAAGGAAAAATAGAGAGATATATAAAGAGGGAGTGATAGTGAGAGAGGGACAAAGATAGAGGAGAGATAGGGATAGAAATAGGGAGAGATAAAGAGATAGATATATTGGAAAAAAAAGGGGGAAGAGAGAGAAAGAGATGCATGGAGAGGTAAGGAGTTAGAGATGGGGGAGATACATAGAGAGGAAGATAGAGGTAGAGATGGATATGAAGATGGAGATGGATTAGATCTTTCACATATGTTGTATACACATTTCCTAGTGAACATGGCTTCTAGGGGGAACTGTAATATGTTCCAACAAAGGTATAAATGGAGAAGTGATAGCTTCAAATAAAATATGCATTTGCTTACATGGATCCAAACATGACCAAAATAAAAATTCTAGAAATCAAGAAGATAATCAGGCTCCATTATAAATAGTCTCACATGTTATGTCTGTGTAGTGTAGAAAAATGTACTTCTTTACATTTTCACACTATGTTTGCATCCCCTTAATTAATTGGACTTAAAATTAAGCTTTAATTGGCTCAATTATGCATTCACAAGCCTAAGTAATTTTATTTTCTAAAAGGGAAACCCACATTTAATCAATGCATACACTTAATTGCACATCTCAGAAAATGTCTTCTAGGTTTAATAGGGCCTAGGACCCATTCGCCCAAGGGCGAATGGATCCCCCTTAAGTCTTAGAACCTATTTTTAATATATTGTTGGTGACATTTTAATGATCTAGATTCAAATGCAAAGGTCAGCTTGTGGTGTTTAATTGTTAGGTAATTAAGGAAACACCTATAAATACAAGATCTTTTTATCAATTCAAACCTAGAAGCAAGAAGCAACATTAAGGAAACTTTCACAAAAGTAAAGATTATTGTCAAGAGCATTGGAGAGCAAGTTTATCAGTCATTTATTGCAGCATTCAAGATCCTATCATGATGTCAAGATTTATGTGTGTTCATGCATGTTTTTGGAGCTAACATTGTGATGTAGGTTTCAAGTTTTCAAGCATCAAATCAAGTGTTCAATCAAGTTCAAGCAAGAGCTAATAGTGCCAAGAACCCCTATGAGCTATGGTGTGGAAAAATTCCTACTGTTAAGTATTTCAAGGAATTTGGAAGAAAATGTTATATTAGATGGGATGAAGAGAATTTAGGCAAGTTTGATGCTAGAAGTGATGAAGGCATCTTCCTTGGATATTCTACTAGAAGAAAAGCTTACAAATGTTTCAATAAAAGATTGAGAAAGATTGTAGAAAGCACAAATATCAAGGTTGATGAAGCAATGAAGAATTCAATTGAAGTTGATGGGTATGTATCCGATGAACCTGATTGTGTAAGGGTTACTCACAAGTAGAAGGTACATAATTTTTTAGGAGACTTTTGCTCCGGTGGCAAGAATGGAAGCTATCAGAATTGTTGGAAGTTTGGGAGCCTAGAAATGTATGAGCATGTGAAGTGTACCTACATAGGTTGATTTGGTTGATCTAGTGTTGTCATTGATGTCAACATTGTGGGAATCATACTTAGTGTACAATACCATATGTACCGGAAGCTGATCTATCAGAGTTTTGGTTAAGTGTTCTTTGCTGATAATGTTATGGTCTAGTGCATTGATTTTTAGGTCTGTACTTCACCGCAAGAAGAAATGTGATTCTTCTCTCTCAAACATATTATTATGAATCATTCATATAGATATATTCAAGATCTCGAGAAGTTTTGTGTTGTGTACAGAAAGTCATCAATGACAGAGTTCAACTCTATATACTACAGTTGTTTCTATGTTCAGTATACCAGTGTGTGAGACTCCACATTTTCTTGAGAAGGATGCTCTAATGTTGTGATTCTAAAGTTAGTCTCTTTGATGTTGATGTGAAGAGAAATTGAAGTAATATCAGATCTGGAAGGTGTTTACTTTGAGAAGTGTGTGTTAGATTGTAATTTTTGTTATTAGGTCCTATTCCTGGCTGACCTAATGCATGATGTGCTGAGAAGATTGATGATGTCTTGTAGATATTAGTTGAATTTATTTCAGGTCCACGTCGACTTGAAATTGTGCATTACATGAGTGAAAAGATGTTTTTCTTATATGGTGTCGACAAGAGCCATTTTTTATTCCAGTTTGTTTACATATAATTAGGATGACCTAATTGATGTATGAAATATACTTGTATGTATATATACGGGACATTTTGGAGTTGAAAGTGTGAGTGAAGTGTGTGAAAAGAAGCATGAGAGATAAGTGAATATGAAAGCTTAAATGATCTCTCAGATGAGAGTGGTGTATATTGGTAGAAGTCAAAGATTAGAGCAAAATTGTTATGCGATTGCTAAGTTGAGCAGTACTTCATATTTAAAGATCCTCATTGGAAATAAAATTTGCACACAGAAGGTGTATTCCATCAGTTCATACTTTTGGTAGTGAGCCACATCATTTTGTACCTTGGCGATTAGCCATATCATTTTGTGTTTTGGTTGTGAGCCTTTTTAAGGACAACGAGTCCTGGTAGTGAGCCCTGTAATATACTATATCTAGATATAATATATTGTGAGTTAATCCTCACTGTGTTTTTTCCCATTTTGGGTTTTCCATGTAAAAATCGGGTACATTGATGTGTTTTGTGGTGTAATTTTAATTTCAATGTCTTCATTCTTGTTTGCAGTTATATGTGCTTTATTAATTGGATGGTTTACAACTGAATGGTTTTATGGAATACCGATTCACCCTCCCCCCTCTCAGTATTTCAGACAATCAACAGCCTAAAAGCAATAAGCAACATTAAGGTAACTTTCACAAAAGCAAATATTATTGTCAAGAGCATTAGAGAGCAAGTTTATTAGTCATTTATTGCAGCATTCAAGATCCTATCATGATGTCAAGATTTATGTGTGTTCATGCATGTTTTTGGAGCTAACATTGTGATGTAGGCTTCAAGTTTTCAAGTATCAAATCAAGTGTCAAATCAAGCATCCAATCAAGCCATTTCATGCAAGATCCGATCCTTAGAGAGATGTGTTAGACTTTAGTCCTCTAAGGGAAGCCATTAAAGGGTTTGGTGAGTTGTGACAAGCTTTGTTCATTCATCAATTCCTTCATTTTGTCATTATTTCATTATCAAGGTTTAATTACCAAAACAGGGTTTGACCAAGGTAAACTCCTATTCACCAAAAATAAACAAATTTTCCCTTTCTTTGTGTTTGTAGATTTACAAGTGAAGAAGGATTGAAAGTTGATCAAAAGTGCAATTTTGTAAAGTTTTCAAAGATGTCATCAAAGTTTTCAAGACACGGAAACTCACCTATAGGTTTTATTTTTGACTTTCCAACAGTCAAACTTGGTGGAATCGAAAGCTTAGATTTGGGTTTCGAGGACTACAAAAAGAATTTTCAGACTCCTATACAAAGACCCATTCTCCCCTGGGAAAATACGTCCTTCAAAAAAGCCTGAAACCCACTTTTGGAGCTAGGTAAACACCATCCTAACCTTCTTATATCTGCTAGTTAATGGTTGTTTTTGTTAGTGTTATCATAATACTTCATATTTCAAGTGTTAGATCTCATAGGTTTGGTTGCTAAAGTACTTTTATCTTTCTCCCAAAACTATTGTTCAATCATTTCTATCATAAGGAAGCCAAGGTAGCATAGTGTCCAAAACCTAGGGTTGACTCTCCTTAAGGGTCGTAAGTCAATTCTAATCATTTTTGGCACTACCCCTCTTCCTAATGAACATGGTAAAGGTGGATTTGTGATTAGATGGACACCCCCTTTTTCTTAGAAATACTCCCCTCATCACATTCATTCTTCATTTTAGGGATTCAAGGATCCCTCCCTTTTCCCATGTTTCAGTTTGTAGTAGGGAGAGAGGGAGAAGGGGGAGGTAGGGATAGAAAGAGGTAGATATAGAGGAGAGAAGAGTGAGAGAGGGAGGGATAAGGAGATAGAGATAGAGAGGAAGATAGAGATGGAGATGGAGAGGAACATTTATTTTAAAAGTAAAATTATCTTTGGAGTCCATTGTGCATTAATTAACAAAAGGAGATTGTTGAGCATAGGGATTTATTGCATGATGAAGTGACACTCAATGATCTTTGAAAGACCAATAAATGTTTTTCTATATTTTTTCATAAAGAGACCCTTTGAAAAATTATCTTGACTCCACTTTTATATCTAGTAGGGAGTTGGAGTTATCTTTTCAAGTGGGCCTAGTCTATCTTTTAGACCCATGAATAATTTATGTCTATCTTTTAGAAAATTAGTTGCATTTAATAGTGAGAATGATGATTTGTTTTGTATCATATCATTTATCAAAGTTTAAGTTTTTGGTATGATTGATCTTTATTCAATCCTTGAATAATATTGATGGGTTGGATCATTTACATGTGATAGTTTAACCAAATGATAACTTCTAATTTAGATATACACTCCCTCATAATATTATAATCTAACATACAAAAAGAAAATTCTTTTATATACAATAAATTATATTTATCTATATAGCATTATTTTTCCTTTGATTAAGTATATCAATTGTTTTAATTTAGTTAACATATTAATTTTAAAAAATAAAAGTATTAAAAAATTAAATAATTAAAATCACACTACAAACTAGAAAGTGTTTCAAATGTTTTGTAATGAAGGTAAAATTATAATTTATACTATAAATTAGATGTCCATCCTTTGTTTCCTTAAAAGTAATTATAATTTAAAAAGGAATGCAAGAGGATGTAGATATTTAATCTCAAAAATTTATTTTTAATTTTTAAATAGTGATTTTATCTCTTCATCACCCTAGTGAACTCATCATTTATATCTTGATTCTCTACATGTTCTTGCAAAGATTCCATAGATTTTTTTCTCTATAATATTGAAACTTATGCATGAGCAATAAAATAAATAAATTTAACAATATTATTAAGTTGAACCATTTATAATTAATACCATATTATACCACTTGTCTTTTAGTAGTTGGATCTCCCAGTTTTTGGAATGCCCCAAATTCTACTTGAGCATCCAAATCCGGATCAATACCGGCAAAAAAATCTCGAAATAGAGTTCTAGCACCATGCCAAATATGTCCAAAAAAGAAAAGAAGAGCAAATGTAGCATGCCCAAAAGTAAACCACCCCTTGGGCTACTCCGAAAAACACCATCCGATTTCAAAGTAGCACGATCTAACTCAAAAATTTCACCTAATTGGGCACGTCTAGCATATTTTTTGACTATAACAGGATCACCAAAACTAACTCCATCAAGTTCACCACCATAGAACTCAACAGTTACACCTACTTGTTCCACACTATATTTGGATTCTGCTCTCCTAAAAGGAACATCGGCTTTCACAATTCCTTCTTCATCTACTAGAACGACTGGAAATGTTTCGAAAAAGGTAGGCATATGACGTACAAAAAGCTCATGTCCCTTTTTATCTTTGAAAATAGGGTGTCCTAACCAACCAACAGCAATTCCATCTCCATTGTCCATTGCACCCGCCCTGAATAACCCCCCTTTAGCTGGATTATTCCCAATGTAATCATAAAAAGCAAGTTTTTCAGGAATTTTTGACCAAGCTTCTGATAGACTTAGATTTTCAGCCAGACCGGCACGAACCCGCCGATCTATTTCTTGTTGGAAGTATCCCTGATCCCACTGGTAACGAGTAGGACCAAATAATTCGATCGGAGTGGTTGCGGAACCATACCACATTGTTCCGGCCACAAATGAAAGCTGCAAAAAACATAGCAGCAATACTGCTGGAGAGGACAGTTTCAATATTCCCCATACATAATCCTTTGTATAAACGTTGGGGAGGACGAACACTGAGATGGAATAGACCTGCTAATATACCCAATATACCTGCTGCAATATGATGAGAAGCTATTCCTCCCGGAACAAAAGGATCAAAACCTTCAGCTCCCCATGCCGGATTTACAGGTTGTATTTTTCCAGTTAGTCCATAAGGATCAGACACCCATATTCCAGGGCCATACAAACCCGTTACATGAAACGCTCCGAATCCGAAACAAGCTGCTCCTGAGAGGAATAAATGAATTCCAAAAATCTTAGGCAAATCTAAAGAAGGTTTTCCTGTACGGGAATCACAGAATACGTCTAGATCCCAATATACCCAATGCCAGATAGCTGCTAAAAAGCACAAGCCAGAAAACACAATATGTGCCCCGGCCACACCTTCATAACTCCAAATACCTGGATTAGATACAGTTTCTCCGGTTATACTCCATCCACCCCATGAATCCTTTATTCCTAAATGAGTCATAAAAGGTATAACGAACATACCTTGTCTCCACATTGGATCAAGAATAGGATCAGATGGATCGAAAACTGCTAATTCGTATAGATAGAAAGTAGATATAATACTCATGATATATTTATTAGTAATTAAAAATATACAATCTCATTAATTCTATAAAAAAATCATAAAAAATGAAGCAATTGAAATAATACTACAAAATAAAAAATTTAAAATGTTTTGTAATGAAAGTAGAACTCTGATTTATACAAAAATCTAGATTTTTTATTTTTTGCTTCTTTAAATGTAACTTAAAAAGGAATGTAAGATTATGTAGAAATTTTATCTCCATATTATTTCTTATACTATGCACATGTTCATGGGATTGCATGCATTTTCTTTCTACTAAATTTATGTATTAACAATAAAAAAATTAGCAATAATTTCAAGTTGAACAATTTGTAATTAATCTAAATAGAAAGTAGATATATAATCATAATATATTTATCAATAATTTAAAATATATGATCACATTAATTTTAGAGAGTGAAAATTCTTAAAAATTGAATAATTAAAATAATAGTAATGATTTGTAATGAAAGTAAGCTATGATTTATACAATAAGCTATATGTTTATCCTTTACTTCATTAGGAAAAATATACATTAAAAAAATAAGAGAATATGTCGAGATTTGATTTGTAATTTTTTTTATCTTTTTAAAGTAGTGATATTATATCTTCGATTCATTAGAAAATAATATAATTTAGATTTGATTTCTAAAAAAATAAGTTTTTTTATTGATGTTAGCTAGTATTTCTATGGCCAAATCTTTCTCAATGGTCTTGCATCATTCTTAACACATTCTAAACTGTTGATAACAAAAGTCACCCAATTGGGTTCATATAGGGAACACCTTCCGCATAAAAAAATATATACGCATATAATTAACTTAGACTAATTAATTATAAATTGTCATATGAATATTTGAAAATTTATGATAATTGAATCTATAATCTTTAAATTAAAAAAATATTTGGTTGAATAATCAAAGATGACTCTAAGACTAATATTCATTTGGAATGTGATAAGTCTTGGGATTTGCAATGGTAAATATTAGATTGGTAAATAATCTAGGAATCATAATGTTTTGTTATGACTTTGAAGAACAATTCCAAATATTAGGGACAAGTTTAAACTATGAGCTTCTCTTGTGTGATTTACAAACAACTTTTCTTCACTTCGATTGAGGTACCTTGATTTTTTCTATTTTTCATTGTGTCTATGGATTTGGTGATATTTAAAAACACCTTTTAGGATTGTCGTTAGGTCACAAAGAGCTATTTCCTAGATTAATCCCTAGAAATTATGAAATATAAAAAGCCATCAATATTTAGCCATGAAAATGCTCCTAGAATGATTATACAATGATATATATTCCTTTTTATATCACATTCCAATTAACTTATCTTTTTAGCACTTGAAGTCCTTATATTATTTGGAATAGGATGAAGACTTATTGATTTGATATCTAATTGTAACTTGATGACTTTTGTTGCTCATAATGATTAATGTCATAACTTTATGAATAATAGTTTTGATATCTAATTGTACTTTGATGTCTTTGTTTCTCATGAGGATTAAGATTATATATGTTAAATTTATCATAATAATTAAGATCATAAATATTATAATTGTAATAAGTTTAACTCTTGATTGTACATTGAAATTAAATGATATGTTTATATTTATGACTAACCAAATACTATTTCTCATCTAATGAGTTGTGTGTGAGGAACCTTTTCTTTTTTGCAAGTGTAGGAGTGCACTTGATGTGATGCAAAATTTGTGGTTTTGTCAATGAGAGAAGTTCCCATGCTAGTCTAATCTTGCTTTTGTATTAGTGTACTTGTCAAATCTTGGTTGGAGGTTAGATAAATTGTAATCCCCCACATGTATTTGTGTCTAGTAGAGATGACTACTCAAACTAGGTTATATCAATTAGGAGGTCATGCAATCCTATACACCTTGAGGTTAAATGTGTTGAGAAACAAGCTGAAATTGTTGCAATAAAACCTTTCATAAGTGTACGAAAATATGAAATATAATTTGTTTAAATCCAAAGATTACTATATGATGACTATGTGATTGTTTAAAAATAATAATAATAAAATGAACAAACCATATGAACATATTATTTACATGGAGAAACAATTTTAGAACACTCTTTATGCCATCAAACCACTGTAAAATGCAAAAATTCTCACATCTAAAATTAAGAATCTCTTTTGAGCATACTAAATGTAACTCCTAATGAGCTGTGAAGCTAACATGATGACTATTGGATAGTGGTTGTGATCTTCTAGGTGGTAGCAATAATCTATTGGACCAAGACCCCTTCCAACTCATATAATTGTTCTAACATCTTAATATATCTTTATACAATCATTTGATATTATAATTTTTGTTTCCTTTTTGAGGTTGTTTTTGCTTCATTTTTAACTTTACCATGTTTATGTTTTGTGATTCTCATGATGTGCTTTTTTCTAAATATTTCACTATATGCATTTATGCATTTGTTTTACATTTCTAATTTTACTTATCATGTGAATGTGAACATGAAATTCTTATAAAATAAGAAAAGACCAACTTATTAGTATTGTAACCTTGTTTTTTTCCCTTGTTCAATTACCAACATGTGGATTTAGTGAATCACCCCTCTAATGTTAGGATTTCCTCTTTGCATCTAGTTAGTGAACCATAAATAAGAACAAATTCATAACCATAGTAAATAAGAACATGCTCATGGAAATTAATATAAAGAATGAATACTAGTTCTTAAATTATTCGATTCTCTATAATTTTAAAGTACCTAGTTTGAACTTGGATCATAGATGTGCCAAAATTGATGGTTATCGACTTTGTTGTTTATTGAATCAAACTAACTAGTGCCCGTGCCATGTCTTAATGGTGTGATAATTTGAAAAAGGATTGGAAAAATTGCAGGGGATATTAAAAAACCATTTCTCAATCAAGTGAAAACTCATGTTACAAGAAAATAACACAACAATATTGTATAATATAGCACATTTTTGAGAGATATTAACGTTGATAATTATTCAAAGGGTGCATGGCTACACTAAAAGTAACATCGTGATGAATGAAACTGTGGCTCTTAACATGTTAGGTGGCAATTTAACATTTTTTTTTTATTGTTTATTTTCATAGTTGCATAACTAGACCGATATAAGTAGTTGTCAAAATCTCCACCAAAACTAAGAAGTTCAAATAAATTATTTAATAAAATAAATTTAACTCTTTTTAAATTAATTTTTAATTATATTTTAGTATTTATTATTAGGATGATAAATGACATCAACAATTATGAAGCATGATTTAAAATATTGATATAAAACTTTCTAATACAACTTTTTCTAATTTATTTCAAATAAATCCTTATAAAATGTAAAAAATTAATATTAATATTTATTGATATTTCATTTTTATTTGTTAAGTTAGGTTTTATTTATTGACTTTATACTACAAATTTTCTTATAATCTACTTTATTTTTATTAGTGATATTTTTTAAAGGTAATAGAACTCTCTTCATACTTGCAAAAAATAAATTTTGGTCAACTTACAAGCTATTAAATAGACCCATAAACTTAATAAATAGTGAAGATGAAATAAAACACATAGCAATTGATTAAATATGTTATAATGGTAACATTCACAGTTTCAATGATAGCTATGATATAACAATAGGATTAAATGTAGTCTAGAAATCAATACTTTGTAAGTTTTAAATTTTGGTTGTAATTATAGTTTAATTAAAAGGGGTTGTAGATATATATAAGTTATAAGTTTTGAAAATAATAAATTTAAAAGATTGATGTCAATATATCATAAATATTTATTGTAAGTGGTATTATTAATAGATAAAATATTTCACATGAAAAAGAGTTTGATGTCTATATATTTTTTTCTCGTTCTCATTCTATTTTAAAGATGTTTTTGATAAGAGGGATAAACGGGTTTTACAAGGACCCGAAACCACAAAGTAACATTACAAACAAAGACCAAAACAAAGGTCCAAAAGACAAAAAGGCTACCAGAGAGATAAAAAACCAGCAAAAACAGACAGCCACAAAAAGCCGCAAAAAAGCCAACGGAAGGCCAGCAGGCAGACAAACCTGGGCCCAGCCACAGCTAATCCATAGTCTTCAAAAGCTCGTCAGCAATCTCTTCCAGGTCCACCATTTCCTAGACCCCCTCCATGAAAATCTGAGCCATATTTGGGGTAGACGGGGCTTTTCTTTCATGCTTGATCTTGTGCGCCTAGAAACCCCCATCGTCCTCATCCTGGTCTTTCTCCTTATCTAAGTCAACAATCAGCGCTCTGTTCTGGGTTTTCTCCATTCTTTTGGTGAAGGCTTTGATGATTAATGAGTTATGTTTGGCTATTCTGCAATTCTGATCAACAATTTTTTTCATGGTTCCTTTAATTTTATCAAGATCATTTTCAATAGCACTGTCCTTTTGCATGCTAGCCTTCGCAAAGGTATTCTTCTCCACTTCGAACTATATTAGCCCAGCAACTTTGGCTTCAATTTCCCCCAACTTACTATGAAGAGACAGATTTTTGGTCTTCAACTCACTGATTTCATAAAATAACCATTTGGCAGAATTAAATTGGTCCTCAGAACATCTCTTGGCAATACCAACGAAGTCAAAAGGGGGGTCACAATCAGAATTGACACCAAAATTAACCGACTCCGCACCTCTGGGAGGACTACGATTCTCCTTTTGAATATTCTGAGGGGAGTGGGTATCCTCAAGACTAACCTCGACCGCTTTAGCAGAAACAACAGGAGAATCTTCAGGATAGGAAACTAACTTCTTAGCTGGAGAACTAGAGCACGCCAAAAAAGCATTAGGGTTAACGCGGGCCGGGCGCAGGAACAGAGCAGGCACCAGAGGGCTGGGGGAAGCGGCCAGAGGTAGAAGGTGGGGGCAGGGGGAGCGAGGAAAGCTTGACATGGCCAGAAGTAACATTAATCCCAGATAAACTAGGCTTAGTATCGTCCTCATCAGGCTCCGAAGGGGCTAAAGGGTTTGAGAGGGCAGGCATATTCTGAAAGTGCTCATAAATGAGCCTTAAAAGACTCATGTGAAGAATCGGGTATCTTTTAGGGCTCCTACTGTGGTCAGAGAAACTATTTCTCAGGGAACAAAGCAAAAAGAAAGGGATGGAAACACGCACCTTATGCCGGAAGTGATTGAGCAGCACGAAGTGGTATCCGTAAACCCTAGTAAAGCGGCCGTCAAGAGTGATGTACTCCATTATAACCCTCAACACTTTTCTCCAAAAATATTTTATGGTGTCCGCTTCGTAGTAACTGTTCGTCATCTTGACAAGTTCTTGCTTCTCCTTTTCGGTCTTAGGGAACCTCATCACAGCTTCATCAGAAAATTTCATGTCTCTAAAAAATTTATGCTCTTCAGTCGGGATACTAGTAACCTCCGCAATCAAAGCTTCATCAATCTGAACTTTCCTCCCAAAGAGGAGAACCTCCCCATTGTTCCAATTTTTCTCAAAGAAATCAGTAATCTCCTCCTGAGGGCCGTAGATTTTCTCGATGAACGGAAGTAAGCCACCACTTCTTATTTTGCTCCACACTTTAGTGTTCTTGGTGTGATTCGAAACTGGTAGGTTCGACCCTCTTCTGTTCCCCACCCATTTTAGATATCTCGGTGCAAATACTGTTGCAAACGGAGAACCTGTTCCAGATAGTTCCTTTGCTTTGCAGGACCCACAAAGCGTGCCAAGGTAAATAATTATTCTGTAGGATACTTTCGGCCCCATATAGTCTACTAATTTTGTTAGTAATAATTTGTACCTTCATCATTATTACAAGGAGCCGCCATTTTTCCGTTCACCGCATCAAGCACCAATAAAGCTTGAGCATCAGAATGAAGGTCAATCCTTTTGTGCCACGTGAGGATTTTCTCACTCTTAACTCCCTCATTAGCAAAAAAATCTGCAACCGCATTCACCTCGCGGTAAGCATGAGTGATTTTAATTCTGTCGAACTTACTAAGTAAAACCTTAGCATCTTCAATCCAGTTTTTAATCGACCATGCAGGCTGGGACCTACCATAGAGGCTGTCTATTATATTTTTTGAGTCACCTTCAAGCCAAAGATTTTTACATTTAATTTCCACAGCTAGGTTGATTATGTAATAAGCACCCGCCGCTTCCGCCACGTGATTAGTTTGGACCCCCAAAGGGGTCGCAACAACGCCCATAAAGTTACCTGCCAAGTCCCTTAGGACCCCTCCACACCTAGCCTTCCCCGGATTTCCTTTGGCCGCACCATCAAAGTTGGCTTTGGCCCAGCCATCCATAGGAAAACTCCAGCAAACTCCCTCCCTGGACTTTTTGGCCAGATATGGAGCATTGGAAATATCCCATTTAATTCTCCATTCCCTAGCAATCCGGCTGTCATAAGGAGAGCAAACCACAGCCTCAAACTTGTCCTCCCTGAAGGGAACAACATAGAAGTTCTCTTTAATCATCCTAAGGATTCTTTCAAACACAATTTCCTCCGACGATTCCTTATCCCTAAAGATCCTATGGTTTCTCTCTTTCTAGATTCCCCATGCCACATGGGGAAACGAGAAGGCCCAAAGTTTTTTTTATAAAGGGGTTGAGAGAAGGGGCTTTCCATTGAACAAAAAAGTCTTCAACCGACTTCGGGGGGACCCAAGAAAAATGCCAGCATTTTAGAAGCTTGTCCCAAATTAGAGAGGAGAAAGGACAGTGGATAAAGAGGTGGTTAACCGATTCAGCCTCGCTTTTACAGAGGTAGCATCTGTTAGGGAGCATAAAACCTCTTTTGCAAAGATTGTCAACAGTTAGCACTTTATTTTGGAGCAAAGACCAAAAAAAGATGTTAACCTTAGGTAAGAGATGCTTAGTACAGGCATACGACCACAGAGGGGGGGGATTAAGAGCATGTGAGAGCCGAGCAAAAGTGGAAGAAACAGAAAAGCACCCAGAGGGTTCATACTTCCAGATCAAACTGTCCTCCTGATTCAGGCAAAGTCTAACAGCATTCCAAGAGGAGTAAACAAAGACCAAAGCAGGGCTTATCAGGGGGAGATTGATCCAATTACCATCCCTCTAGTAATCTTTAACAAAGAGGCCAAAAGTGTCTTTGCAATAATCAACCCATCTACTGAGATTCCCATCCTGAGTCAGAGGTTCATTGCGCAGCCAACAGTCATCCCAAAATCTGATCTGGTTACCATTGTGAACTTGCCATTTCAATCCTGATTCCACCACCTTAATCCCATCAATCATATAGTTCCAGCAGCTTGATCCTTTTGGGAGAAGAGGATTCTCAATAAGATCCTGGAGGGAATTGTTGTTCTGCAGATACTTGCTTTTAATTATTTCACTCCATTCCCCAGAGGAGAAGAAAAGTCTCCATATTTGTTTAGCTAGGAGCGATTTGTTCAGTAGTTTGATTTTTCTTAGCCCAAGGCCTCCATCCTTTTTTGATCTGCAAACCAAGTCCCAACCAACAAAAGGCATTCTTTTTCTTTCTTCAACTCCCAACCAAAGGAATCTCTTCTGGATCTTTTCTATGGTTTCAGCAAATTTGGTTGGGATTTTGAAAAGACTAAGAGCATAGATAGGGAGATTCTGCAGGGAACTTTAAGAAGCTGAAGTTTTCCGGCTTGGCTTAAGCGAGCTCCTTTCTAGCCAGAAATTTTTTTCCCAAACCTATCAACCAAAGAGATCCAGAAAGAATCTAGAGGTTTTAAACAAAGAGGTAACCCCAGATAAGTAGCAGGAAGGGACTCTATCTTACAACTAAGAATTCCAACTATCTTCCTCTGTCTGTGCAAAGGTGTATTAAAGAAATACAGCGAGCTTTTTTGCTTATTTATCATCTGACCAGAAGCTCTTCCATAGGTATCCAAAAGTTTCTTCATCTCTTTAGCCTCTGAAACAGTAGATCTACCCATTAGCAGAGTGTCATCCACAAACTGTTGGTGAGAGCAAATCAAATTGTTCGAAGATGGTTTGAGCCCCACAATAGATCTTTGAGCAACCAGTTTACTCATGTTCCTGCCAAAACTCTTAGCCATAATCGTGAAGAGGATAGGAGAAATCGGATCTCCCTGTCTTAACCCTCTAGAGCTACGAAAAAAAGTAGAAGGGGTCCCATTAATCAGAACCACCACAGAAGTAGAAGTAATGAGTTGTTCAATCAACTACAAAACCCTTTCATTGAACCCAAAAGATTTTAAAATTTTAAACAGAAAGTTCCAGTCCACCCTGTCATAAGCCTTTGATATGTCAAGCTTTAGAAGAAATCCTTCCAATTTAGAAACTGAGAGGGAGTGAATATTCTCATGAGTGTGGACAATGGAATCAAGAATTTGTCTTCCAGGCACAAAACCATTCTGTTGAGGAGCAATAATAGTGGGCAGAATGAGAAGCAGCCTAGAGGTAAGAACCTTTGAAATGATTTTGTAGAAAGAATTACAGAGGTTGATAGGTCTGAACCCTTCAAAATCCTGCACTCCAAGTTTTTTGGGGATAAGAACCAAGAAAGTGGCATTTAACTCTTTTAAAAGGTTTCTAGAATGAAAGAACTCTTTCACCGCCTTCTCGACATCCTCCCCAACAATATCCCAAAACCAATGGAAAAAAAGTAAAGGGAAGCCATCAGGACCAGGCGCTTTGCTTCCTTCAAAAGAGAAAAAAACAACTTTTTTAATTTCCTCACTAGTGGGAATAGCAGTCAACATTTCATTGTCTCTAGAATTAACAATCCTGGGGATAGCTTTCAGTAATTGATTTTGATCCTCCAAGTTAATTTCCTCTTTCTCAGACAAAAGGTTCTTAAAGAATAGGACAGCCTCTCTTTTGATATCCTCTTCATCTTCATATTTTCTGCCATTAGCAACAATCACAGAGATTTTATTAGCCGCTCTATGTTTAGAAGAAGAGAGATGAAAATATCTAGTGTTTTTGTCTCCAGCCTTTAACCAAAGAGCTCTGGACCTTTGTCTCCAGAATTCCTCTTCTTTAGCAATTATCTCATGAAGTTTTGTGAGAATCTCGTTCTCCTTCTCATTAGTTTCATTCAGGTAGCCTTCCTTCTAAATTTTGTTTTGGATTTCAGAAAGCCTAAACTGAAGATCAGATTTGATTTGAAAGATGTTGCCAAAAGACTCTTTTTCCACTTTCTGAGATTCATTTTAACTTCTCTTAATTTTTTGGCGACTCTAAATAAGGCAGTGCCCTTTATATTAATATTCCACCATTTCCTTATTTCCTCTCGAAGGAGAGGATGGGAAAGCCACATCTTCTCAAAACGAAAAGGAGTATTCCTCTTAATCTTTAAGTGGTCAGCAACAAAACTAATAGGAAAATGGTCAGATCCAATCCTAGGGAGGGTCTTCAGAGAACAACAATAATTTAAGAGCAAGACATCAGAAACAAGGGTTCTATCAAGTCTCACCTGGATCAGATCAGACATAGCTCTTCGATTCGACCACGTAAAAGAGCTCCCTTGCAGGTCCAGGTCAATCAGAGTCTGATTGTTGATGAATTCAAGAAGATCCTCTTTGCTTTCTTCATTGATCTGAGAACCACCAAACTTCTCACCCTGAAGGAGGGGGGAATTAAAATCTCCCATGACAACCTAGGGGTTGTTTTGAAAGATATTTCGAAAAGCAGCCAATTCTTTCCAAAAAGCCTTCTGAGCTTTTTTACAGTTAGGAGCATAAATATTAGACTGGATCCAGCTGAAGTTGTCCCTTATATGAGTAAATCTAGTGGCAACATGATTAGGACGAGAGAAAAGTGGATCACCTCTTATGATCATACAGTTCCAAAAAGTTGCAACCCCACCTGAGGCTCCAGCAGAATCGCTTCCCTAGATAGAACAGTGCTGGAATAGAGAAATCTTTTCCACCTTATCACTTAACATTTTAGTTTCCTGAATGATGAGAATATCAGGCTTTTGGTCCCGGGCAAAATTATGTAAGATATACTGCTTGTGGGGGTTATTTAGTCCCCTTATATTCTAGGACAATAACTTCATGAGAATTTAGGAGGGAAGAGGAACTCAGGGATGGTTTTTTGGAAGCCATCCGCAATATCTTGAAAGCTATAGTGCTCTCTTATCAAATTTTTAGGTCTTCTTCCTTTGGCCAAAGACATTGCCCCACAGTCTGCTTTTGCTCTCGATCTTGTTGAAATCCCACAAGGGGTGATTTTGATTTTGATTTTCGAGATGTTGATAGGGTTCCCAAAATTTAATATATTTTCTTGGTGTTTGAAACATATAAAAAAAGAAGATAATAATAATAAAAAATAAAAAATAAAAATTATACTCAATAAGAAAGACATGCTCTAAGTTAACTATTTTATACCTTAAATTACACACTTTTTTTTTGTCAAAAACATTAATGATCTTACACAATTTTTATCTATAAATTAAAGAATTTAACACCTTCTCATGAGAAATTTTTTAAACATATATTTAATCATTGTCTGAACACATTCACAATCCATATGAAAATTGTGTATTTTCTTTCTTATTAGATGTTTCTCTTAACTACAATAGTAAGTGACGATGTAGTGTTAACACAAACTAAAACATAGTCTACATATATTTAAAAAAAATAAAACTATAAAATAACTCTTACATAAATAAAATAACTCTTCAAATAAAAGTCCAAACAATATAAATAAACTAAAATAATTCTTAAATAATTGTAAAACATAAAATAACTCTTAAATAAATTAAACAATTATTTTATAATTATTTTAGTTTATTTATATGTTAAACAGTTCTAAAACAAAATAAAATGACTCTTAAATAAATATAACTCAAACTTATATCTCTTAGCATTTTTTAGATGGATGTATTTTCAAATATCTATACTAGTTTTATAACATTTTAGAATTAAAAAAATTATTTAAATTATATATAATTATTTTATTTTATTTATCTAGAACACTTTAATTTAGAAATATCTATTTAAAAAAAATGATGTTTAAACATATTAACTTTCATAAATATGTATAAATTGTAAAAAAAAATAAAAAATAAGAATAGGATAATTATTTACTATTTTAAAATCATGTCTAAGAAAGATTTGAACATTGGCGGATAGTATAATCAAAGAGTATACCATCATTTATCAATTATGCTCAATCAATTGAACTATAAACCTTTGATATTATTTACTTTTTAATTTAGATGAAGTGTAAAGTAGGGTCCCCATTTGGTTAGGGTGCCAAGTCTTCCATTGGAATAGTGGGAAGATGAGGTTGTGATGGGTATAGCTAATTATTTTGGGAATCTCATGACTATTGACCCTATGACTTGTTCTAGGAAGCATCTACTATTTGCTAGGTTATGTGCAAACATTAATGTGGGTAAGGAGCTATTATATTTTGTGTCCTTGTCTTCTAATTTTGGTGTTTGGAAGAAGAGGATCAAGTTTGAGGTGGCCTTGAATGTTTGCAATGGTGTCCTATGGTTAGCCACTTGATCATTGATTGCCTAGGCAATAGGAGAAATTGAATGTTGTGATAGAGGAAAGAAACAAGTAGGTCCCTCAAGGTAATGAAGTGATGCCTTCCCTCAAAAAGTTATTTGTGTCATCTCGTTTGGAGCCTATTGGCGAGAGGTGTATGATAGTAGTTGAGGGGGAGGAGGTTGTTTGTTGCAAAAGCAAGGAGAGTCCTTCTATATGGGATGCTTTGCCTTCTTCTAACACTCCTTGCAAAGAAAAAAGAAAGTTGGAGGGTATGAGTGCTTTTGATCACTATGAGAAAATCAAATAGTTCTTTGAACTCTAATGAGATTGTTTCGATGATCAAAATAGGGTGATTGAATCTTTGCTTCAATAACTTGATAAAAAGAACTGCAACTCTCCTATAATCTTTAGGTTTAAATTGCTTGACTAATCTCTTAGTTGGGTATCTTCTATTTTGTTCAACATTACTTCTTATTGCGTGTTAGGCTTGTGTTTTGTAGCCCTAGAATAACTTGTTTTTAATGTTGTTTCTTGATTGCTTAGAGGGTTTGATTGATCTATCTATTTTGACTTTGAAAAACTTGTCTTTACCATTAAAAACAAAAACAGCTATAAAATTACTATTCATTATTTGACCATTAAACCAAAAAGACATTTAAATAGAACTTGATGTGTTTTTTTGTGGGGGTGGGACGGGGTGTTTCTATTTGACTCCTAAACCCAAAATAAAAGAGACTATTAGTCCCCGACTAATCCAGATTTTCTCTGACGTGTATCCAGGTTTTTTATGCCCCCACGTCTAGAAAGCTTAGAATAAAAAGTCGCTACACCATACTTGAGACAGTATTCCTCTGTTTTCCTGTAATTAATTTTTTTAATTCTTAAAGGACTCTGAAAGCTGTGTAATTATCAGTTCAGCTCCCCAGTCTTATGCGAAGAAGCCCTGTCATTCATTCCTTGCATTCTATTCTCTCTCTCTCTGTAAGGAAAGCAACGCATAGACCATGTTAATATGGACAAAATCATCTCTAGATCTGGTGCTGGTTCCAACGGGCCTCCTTTTCCTCGTAACTTATCATCTCTACCTCTTCTACAGAATTCTCAAGCATCCCCATTCAACTGCCATAGGATTCGAAAATGACAAGAAAAAGATTTGGGTACACAAGATGATGGAGGTCAGTCATCCTATTTATTTCATTTAAGACTGTTTTCTTCTCAGGGAATTGAATTGTAATCTTAGAATGTTTTTGATTGCAGGACATTCCTAGAAACACAAGCATAGCACTCCAAGTTATCTCAAGCAACATATCAGCTGCGTTATATCTGGCAAGTCTCTCCATAACACTAGGTTCATTGATCGGCACCATAGTAGGAAGCAGCACAACAAGCAGTCAATCCAAAATACTGGCCAATCAAATAATCTTTGGAGACAGAAGTACTTCAGCTGCTTCTGTCAAATATGCAAGCCTACTGCTCTGTTTTTTAATAGCCTTCATGTCTCAAGTGCAGTGCATTCGTTATTATACTCATGTCAATTTTCTCATTAGCACTCCAGGTTCCAGTGTGCCTGCACATTATGTAGAGGATGCTGTAATCAGAGGAAGTAATTTCTGGTCACTAGGACTGAGGGCTTATTACTTTGCATTTCCTCTGCTGTTATGGGTATTTGGTCCCATACCCATGTTTAGTTGCTGCTTGGGAATGGTGTGCTTCTTATATTTTCTTGATTCCAAGGATAATCCCATTCCACCATTTGGGATTAAGGAGCAGAAAACTGTGTTACATGTAGAGCCTAAGCACGGAAACAACAGAGGTCAGCTGATCGAATCTAGCGATGGCCGCTCGACACTGGCCAGTTTCATGATGACCCAAATGGATTCGCCAGAATTACAGGTGGAACAAATAAATTCAGGGCTTCTGTGAATGATCTGTGAACAACGCAAAATTTTCTTTAAGTTGTGGATTGAAACTCCTCATAATTTGTGTCTTGAACTCATCCCATATGAGGGCTCACATACAATCTCATCTTAGCATGAATCTTCATCAAAATTTTAGAAAATATTTTCTTTCTCCTGTACTGCATCTAAGTCTATTTAAAATACATCTTCTTTACCAACTAAATTGCCCTCTGTACGCTTTGCTTTTAGATCAGCGTGTAGGTAACCAAATGAAGTTTTTAATTCCGTGGATAATCCAAATTGTTCCTGCTGACCAAGGACAAATCACATGATTGATTAATTGAAGAGTTTTCTTGTAATCAATTTCAAGATAATTAAGAAGTCGTAGTTTTCCTTTCCTCGTCTCTTATATATATATAATATATATTTAAATATAAAATTGAATTTTTTATTAAATAATTTGTTGTAAAAATAAATGTATTATAAAATTATGTAAAAGGAAAATGATTTTTTATTTAGATTAATTTAATAAAATGTATGTACACATATAATTAATTTATATTTATTAATTATAAGTTGTCATATAAATATTTGAATAGTTTCCAACAATTCACCGATGGAAAATTCACCGTGGGAAAATTCACCGTGGGAAAATTCACCGCCAAGCTAAATTCACTGCCAGTAATTCACCGAAGTGGAAAATTAACTGCATTAATGTTTTTTAATATATATTTTGTAAACTTTGATTTTAAAAAAAAATAATTTTCACCTACATTATTTTTGTGTTACATTTGGTTAATAGTAATTTTTATTTTCATTTCAATTATTTTAAACAACATTAATGTTTTTTAATATATATTCTGTGAACTTTGAATTTTTCTTTTAAAATAATTTTCACCTACGTTATTTTTGTGTTAGATTTGGTCTAAAGTTAATGCGATTAATTTTTTATTATCATAAATTAAATTATTCTTTTGCAAAAAAATTGAAAGTTTTTGAAATATATATTAAAAAACATTAATGGCGATTAATTTTCCTCGGTGAATTTTGTTGGCGATGAATTTTCCATCTGTGAATTGCTGGCGATGAATTTTCCTAGAGCCCTCTCTCTCTATATATATGGTTTATAGTTTTATAATCAAAGTTGACTCTAAAATTAATATTATTTTGGAATGTGATAAGTCTTCCGATTTGCAATGGTAGATATCAGGTAAATAACTTAGAAATCATAATATTTTGTTGTGATTTTGAAGGACAAGTCCAAACATTAGGGAAAAATGCATAAGGAAGCAAAAGTGTGCAAAAATACTTCCTATCCTAATCTTGATATGAATGTGATGCAAATTTTAGTTCAACTATTATAGATTTGAAGAAACACTTATGAAATAACATAATCAAAATAACAATAAAACATAATACTGCACAATTTATGTTGGGAAAACCCTTTTGGAGAAAAAACCCACACTCTAAAACTTAGACAATATATTATCAAATCTGGAAGGAATTTCGGCATACATACTTGTAAACTAGACTCTCTCACACAATAACTATTTAAAAACAAATATAAATAAAATTACATTGCATGTGAGAACCTTCTAGACGTGAGATTCCATTTTAGAAACAACTAATAAAAAGGTAATGACACTCATCATAAATATCATAATTATATTGAGTGTCAACTTACCCCTATCTCCATGCAATATACTTCTCGAAGTAGCCACTTTGTACTCTTGTCATAAAAAAAAATCTTGAATCTTATGTTTTTATCACACAAGGTGGAGACACTCATTTTTTAACATTCTTCCACTTGTTGAACACCTTGCAAGAGTTTATATAAAATAGGTAACTAGTTGGTGGTCGAGCTCGGCCTATTGATTCAAAACACCATTTGAACATTTGTGTGCTCATGGGCTTTGTTAATGCATCAACGCCATTCACTAAAGTTTCTATTTTCTCTAGCTTCACCTTGCCATCCTCAACCATATCTCTCATGAAGTGATATTAAACATCAATATGCTTGGTATTGACATTAAATATTATTTTCTTTGCTAAGAAGATTGCACTTTTCTTATCATAATATACTGTCACTACACCCTATTTAAACTTCATATTTGAACACAATCATGTAATTCAAATGGCTTCCTTATAGGCATGAGTACCTACAATGTAATATAACTATGTTGTGGACAAAGTGACCATAGTATATCGCGTACTCATCCAACTGATCACACTACCAAATAAAGTAAACATATGTGCTGATATATCTTTTTCCATCAATATCACCAACCTAGTTTGAATCCACATAGCCTCTAATATACAAGCAATGTTGGTCTCTTGATGGCACATAATGGATTTAGTGACTCACATATCTAATGCTAGGATTTCTTTTTTGTATCTAGTTAGTGGACCAAACACATTTGTAACTACCATAAATATTTGTAAATTAGAACAAATTCATAACCATTGTAAATAAGAACATGTTCATGGTAAAAAAATGATATGAAGAATGAATACCAATTCTCAAACTTTTTAATGCTCTTCAATTTTAAAAATACCTTTTTCGAACTTGGATCATAGATGTGTCAAAATTGATGATTATTGAATCTAGTGTTTACTAAATCAAACTAATTGGTGCCTACTATATTCTATAATCATGCAAAAATTTGAAAAGGTCTTGAAAAAATTGTAGGAGATATCCAAAAACCATTGTATCAACCGAACAAACATTCATGTTACGAGAAAACAAAATATCAATTATTCAAAGGGTGTTTTTCTACACTAAAATTAAAATCATGATGAATCAAATTGAGGCTCTTAACATGTGAGATCACAATTTAACAAATTCTCATTTTTATTTTTTTTAAATTAATGTTTTAGACCATATTCTATTATTTATTATTAAGATGATAAATAGTGTTAACAAGTTATGAAGAATGATTTAAAATATTGATGTAAAAAATCTAATACTATTTTCCCCTAAATGTTTTCAAATAAATCTTATAAAATGTAAAAAATTAATATTAATATTAAATAATGTTTAGTCCTTAAGCTAGAATTTATTAATGGATTTGTAGTGTATTCTTATAATCTATTTTATTTTTATTAGTCTTAATATTATTTTTAAGTGAATAAAACCCTTTTCATGCTTGCAAAAAGAAACTTTGACCAATTTATAATATATTCAATAGACTCGTAACCTTAAAAAAATAGTGAAGGCCAAACACAACACATAGCAATTGATTAAATATGGTGTAATGGTAATATTCACAATTTCATTGATTGATATGATATAACAATAGGACTATGTTAACAACATGATTATGTAGTCTAGAAATCCATAGTTTATGAGTTTTTTTATTTTTATTGTATTTTATAGTTTAATTAAAAATGGTTTGATATACATAAGTTATTTTTTGAAAATAATAAATTCAAAAGATTGATGTAAATAAATCATAAATGTTTTGATATAGGGAAAAAAAGATTTTGAAGGGATCCAGAACCCTTTAACAAAATAGAGCAAGGCTGTAGAAAAGACAGCAAGCAGCCAACAAAAAAGACTAGCTCCAAAACAAGACCAATTAAGATTTACATTTAACATTTTTCTTGTGGGAGAGAAGAGTCATATCGAAAAATGACCAAAAGGATTTATCATTTTTTCCCTTAACTATGATCCAACCATCTTCCACTTGCATTGCCTTACCGTGCCACACCAACTCGCAACTCTCATGAAGATGAAAGCCAACAGTCAAAGTATTAGGATTTACATTTTGATTCCTTAGCACAGATAAAGACTTTTCTAAAGAGCCACCAAATAGGGAAGCTGAAGCACATTCCCCAGAAATGGCAGCTGATGACTCGATAGGGGTTGCCTTAGCAACCCCGCCATTTGAGATGACCAGAGGGGGTGTCCCAAGACCTAGTGATTCAGAAGCAGCCACTTCATGAACAACAGGGGTTTTCACAAGATGTTCAGTATCAACAACCCCACCAGAAGTGACATCCAAAGGGGATTCCTCACAAGCTTGTGATTCTAAGGCAAGCACCTCAGAAAAGCTCCTATGTTGATCAACATTCTTCTCAACTGTGTAATGCTTTTGAGAGGCACCTTTCCACCAAGAAGTTGAAGCATTTTTCTCGAAACCACATTGTGCAGCAGCGTGACCTATTTTAAAACATCTTCTACAACAGAAGGGAATCCCTTCATAGTCCAAGGATTGTAACCAAGAACCCTTTGAAGTTTTAATTAAAATTTCAACAGGCAGCCCTTTTGAAACATCCATTTCAACCAAAATTCGGGCGAAGGTAGAGTGAAGTATGTCAGAGGTAGTAGCATCTACTAACAAGAAATCACCTAGGGCATCACCCACTTCCTCCAAAAGGGGGTCAAACCATAAGTGGAGGGGAAGGTAAGGCAACTAAACCCAAATCGGGATCTTGCTAAAAGTTTCAGAAGCAGGGTTGAAGTTAGCATGCCAAGGCTTAATCATCAACATAAATTTATTCTCCCCGCTAAAAAAATTGTCACAAAGAATAATGTTTATGTCCTGGGTATTGTCAAACTTAGCCACAAAAAACCCCTTAGCCATGGGGAAAATAATTTTTTTACCAGAGATTAGAGGCTGCCATTCCTTGGAAATCCAAGAATGCAGTTGAGGGAGATTAGGCCAAAAGCCCTTGAATCGACATATCACCCCAGTCTCGAAGAGCTCAGAAATGTTCTCCACTATTTCCTCTTCTGTCTTCGCCTTTAGATCCACTGAAACAGCATTGGAGACAGGGACGAACCCTCTAGTCATAGCCCTCCCATTCCAGAGCCGCATAGAAGATCTGGCCACAGCCAAATGATCACCACCCTTGCAATGACCACCGCCTGGCCCCAAACCAGAGTCTATCGCTGTATCATTCCAGGAGCCAATCCCTCCGCGCAGGCGTAGGACAAGGTGAAGTGTGGACTGCTTTTGTATGTTGTAATTGGCTAGGGTTCGCCCATCATCGAGCAGCAACCCAACGAAGATGATGTGCTGATGAGCGGGGGGAATGCCCTCCTTGTCTTGGATTTTCGCCTTCACATTGTCAATGGAAGTGGAGCTGTCCACATCCAAAGTGATGGTCTTGCAAGTTAGGGTTTTCACGAATATCTGCATCGCCATCGAAGCTCCTTTTCCTAATAAATCATAAATGTTTATAGTAAGTGGTATCATCAAATATAGTATCAAATAATAGATATTATTTAAAATATTTCACACAAAATAAAGTTTAATGTCTATATTCGTATAGATGTATTTCCACTCTCATTCTCATTTTATTTTAGAAATGTTGACAAGATTCTCAAATTTTCATATATTTTCTTGATGTTTGAAATATATATATATATAATTTTTCTGAATAAAAAAGACATGCTCTTTTAACTATTTTCTATCTTAAATTACATAAGCTTTTTTCTTCAAAACTATTACCATTCTTCCACAATTTTTATCTATAAATTAAAATTTTTAATAGCCTCTTATGATTCTTTTTTAACCATATATTTAATCATTGTTCAAACACATTCACAATTCATATGGAAATTGTATATAATGATTTTTTATCAACTTATCTTGAACACTTTAATTTAAAAAGATCTATTTAAAAATAATGATATTTAAATAATATATTTATTAACTTTTATATATGTGAATAAATTGTAGAGAGGATTAAAAAATAAAAATAGGACCTTTTTTTATAATTTTTAATAAATAAAAATAAAATATTTATTTGTTGGAGGGAGATCATTTTTTCAATATACCGAGTCTAAGGGAGATTTGTTCCTTGATGGGTAGCATAATCAAAGAGTAAACCATCACCCCATCAATTATAGTCAATTTATTCAGTTATAATTTTTTGATATGATTTGTTACTTTTTCATGTAGATGAAGTGTAAAGTAGGGCCCCAGTTGGGTTAAGTTACCTAGTCTTCCATTGGAATTGTGGGAAGATGATGTTGTGATGGGTATTGCTAATTCTTGTAGGAATCTCATTGTTATTGACCCTATGACTTGTTCTAGGGACCATCTACAATTTGCTAGGTTATTTGTGAACATTAATGTGGGTAAGGAGCTACTATCTTTTGTGTTCTTGTCTTCTAATTTTGATGTTTGGAAGCAAAGGATCAAGTTTGAGGTGGCCTTGAAAGTTTGTCAATTGTGTCCTATGGCTAGCCACTTGATCATGATTGTCTAGGCAATTGAATAAAATTAGATGATGTGAAAAAGGAAAGAAAAGGCAACTACCTCAAGGTAAAGAAGTGATGCCTTTCCTCCAAAAGGTGTTTGTACATCCTCTCTTTTGAAGCCTATTCGTAAGAGGTATATGATGGTGGTTGAAGGGGAGGAGGTTGTTTGTTGCAAAGGAAAGGGGAGTCCTTCTCTATGGGATGATTTGCCTTCTTCTAACACAACACTCTTTGTAAAAAAACCAAGTTAGAATGTATGAGTCCTTTTGGTCACTGTGAGGACATCAAGCAATCCTTTGAACTCCATAGAGAATCCTTCGATGATCAAAATAGGAGATTGAATCTTTGCTTCAATAATTTGATGAAAAGAACTACAACAATTACTTAGACCTCTCTTATGTTCTTTAGATTTAAATTGCTCAACTAGTATCTCAGTTGTGTATCTTCTATTTTGATTCAACATTGTTTTTCATTGTGGGATAGGCTTGTGTTTTGTAGCCCTAATACAATTTGTTTTCATTGTTGTTGTTTAGAGGGTTTGATTGATCTATCTATCTGACTTTTAGAAAAGAGTTCAAATTCTTTCGAAAACTTATCTTGACATTAATAATAAGAAAAACAGATATAAAATTTATTCATTGTTTGACCTTTAAACCAGATAATATTTAAGTAAACTCTTTTTCTTTTTTTTTTTCATATGTTCCTATTTGACTCTTAAAACCAAAATGAAACAGAATAATAATCCCCAGCTAATCCGGCTTTTCTCTGACGTGTATCCAGGTTTTTTATGCCCCCACGTCTAGAAAGCCTAGAATAAAAAGTCGCTACACCATACTGGAGACAGTATTCCTCTGTTTTCCTGTAATTAATTTTTTTAATTCTTAGAGGACTCTGAAAGCTGTGTAATTATCAGTTCAGCTCCCCAGTGTTATGCAAAGAAGCCCTATCATTCATTTCTTGCATTCTATTCTCTGTAAGGAAAGCAAGGCATAGACCATGTTAATATGGACAAAATCATCTCTAGATCTGGTGCTGGTTCCAACAGGCCTTCTCTTCCTCGTAGTATATCATCTCTATCTCTTCTACAGAATTCTCAAGTATCCCCATTCGACTGCCATAGGATTCGAAAATGACAAGAAAAAGATTTGGGTACACAAGATGATGGAGGTCAGTCATCCTATTTATTTCATTTAAGACTGTTTTCTTCTCAGGGAATTGAATTTGTAATCTTAGAATGTTCTGATTGCAGGACATTCCTAGGAATACAAGCATAGCACTTCAAGTTATCTCAAGCAACATATCAGCTGCCACATATCTGGCAGGTCTCTCCATAACACTGAGTTCACTAATCGGCACCATAGTGGGTAGCAGCACAACAAGCAGTCAATCCAAACTACTGGCCAATCAAATAATCTATGGAGACAGAAGTACTTCAACTGGTTCCATCAAATATGCAAACCTACTGCTCTGTTTTCTAATAGCCTTCATGTCCCAAGTGCAGTGCATTCGTTATTATATTCATGTCAGTTTTCTCATTAGCACTCTAGGTTCCAGTGTACCTGCACATTATGTAGAGGATGCTGTAATCAGAGGAAGTAATTTCTGGTCATTAGGACTGAGAGCTTATTACTTTGCATTTCCTCTGCTGTTATGGGTATTTGGTCCCATACCCATGTTTAGTTGCTCCTTGGGAATGGTGCGCTTCTTATATTTTCTTGATTCCAAGGATAATCCCATCCCACCATTTGGGATCAAGGAGCAGAAAACTGTGTTAAATGTAGAGTCTAAACGCGGAAATGAGAGAGGTCAGCTGATCGAATCTAGCAACGGACGCCCAACACTGGCCAGTTTTATGATGACCCAAATGGAATCGCCAGAATTACAGGTGGAGTAAATAAATTCATGGTTTCCTTGAAGGATCTGTGAACAACACGATTTTTTCTTTCGTTGTGGATTAAAACTCCTCATAATTTATGAGTTGAACGTAACTAATCCCATTTGAGAGCTCACATATATCTCATCTTAAGATAAATCTTCATCAAAATTGTGGAAAATATTTTCTTTCTCCAGTAGTGCCTCTAAGTCTAATTAAAATAGTTTTTCTTTACCAAGTAGATTTCGCTCTGTAGACTTTGCTTGCAGAGTTGACGTGTAGGTAAAACAAATAAGTTTTATCATTCCGTGTATAATTCAAAGTGGCCCTGCTGACTATGGGCAAATCACACGAGTGATAAATTGACGAGTTTTCTTGTAATCAATTTCAAGATAATTAAAAAGCAGAATAGTTTTTAATTATGTGTATAAATAATTGAACTTTTTGATTAAATAATTTGTTCCCATATATTTTTTTTTAATAAAAGGGGTAAAAACTTTATTGAATTCGAAAGACTAACAGTACATAAGAAAAAGGGAGCCCATCAGCTCCCACAAAGGAAAACCCAGAACAACAAGAACGAACAGAACCACCAATAACTAGCCACCAACATCTTATCCCTCCATATCATCAGCAATGACCTTCTCTAGATCAAGAACATACTCAGGAGATAACTGTCCCCACCCCTCAATCCTCCAATCATCCTCATGCTTTGAAGCCCACTTGGCCAAACAATCAGCCGCCCTATTCCATTCACGCAGGATGTGGACAAAAGACACCACTTCCAATGTAGAGCACCTTTGCAAAATCTGTCGAACCACTATAGCAATCTGCCAATGAACATCAGCGACCCTTTTCTCAAGCAATAAATTAACAATAATCTGTGAGTCAAATTCACAGATAACCTTTCGCCAACCCAAGGCGCAAGCACATTCAATAGCCCAAAGAATCGCCAGCCCTTCCATAAGGTTGTTAGAATTCTGCCCCTTATGGATGGAGAAAAGAAAAATGACCGAACCAGTACAGTCTCTACCAATTCCACCAATACCAGCAGGCCCTGGGTTGCCTCTAGATGAACCATCAGTATTAATCTTCAGAAACTCTATCGGAGGAGGCAACCATCTTCCAACCCTTTGAACCTTCTTTTTTGCTTTCCTACCTCTTCTAACACAGACAGAGATAGGAGTCAACTCCTACATCCCTAATCTATTCACAATCTCATCATCTCTTCTTTCCAACGGAAGAGTCACTTCACATTTAGCTTCCATAGTCTCTTGGATCATCCCAATAATTTTGTGCCAAACCTGTTGAGCCATCAACTTTTCTTCACGAAAAATCCTACGATTCCTTTCCAACCAAATTTGCCAAAGGATGAAAGTAGGACCAATGCTCCACAAAATCTGGAGAAAAGAGGCCTGGGAGGGGGGCCTTCCCAGATTACTCCAAAATTCAACAAGAGAAGAAGCATGAACACAAGGATGTTTCCAAACACCCCACCACCAATGCCAGAGCAACATAGAATAAGAACATCGAAAGAATAAATGGGAAGAATCCTCCTCACTGCACCCACACAGAACACACATAGAGGGTCCCTAGAATCCACGCTTACGAAGGTTCTCCCAAGTCAAACATCTATTCCAAGCAAGAGTCCAAACAAAACAATTACACTTAGGCCATGAAAACTTGTTCCACACATGTTTCCACCAAGGGACCTCCACCCCCCCAAACTTATGAGAAAGCAACTCCTGATAACCACTAGCTACAGTAAAAACACCCTTAGGGTTCGGGCTCCAAGCTAGAATATCCTTATCCCTAAGGGAGTTGCATTGTCTGCCAGCCAAGATATTCTGAAGCACAATACCATCCTCCTCCAACCCGAGAACAGGCCACTCACCAGGGTCCTTCCACCTAGCCACCTCCACCTGACCACCAAGGTCAAAATTCTTAAAATCACTCACTCTAGACCAACCAGCCTCCAAAAATCTCTGCGACAGAGTCACCAAATTAGGGTACTGACGAAGAATGGGCATGTAACCATCCCAGGAATCAGACCAAAACATAGCCTCATCCCCCTTATCACAAATCCAGAACAGGCCCTCCTTGATTAGCACAGCCCCTTTCTTAAGCGTTCCCCAAATCATCGAGCCTTTCCCTACTATAGGAAACCTAGGAAGCTCCTCCTTACAAATCCCTGGAAGATACTTGTGGGATAAGATCCTAGCCCATCAATGATCTTGTTCCACACACCACCTCCAATAAAGCTTTGCAGCCAAAGCCAACCCGAACCAAGTCGCCTTCCGTAAACCAAGTCCCCCCACCTGCTTTGGGCTGCAAACAACATCCCACTTAACCAGGCTCCATTTAGATGAGGACAAGCTACCTGCCCATAAGAATTGTCTAGCCAGAGAGTCCATATCCTTCACAAACCCAACAGGAGCAACCTGTAACATGCACCTATAAATAGGAAGAGCATGCACCATAGACTTAAGCAACAGGACCCGTCCAGCAAATGACAACCATCGATTAGTCCAATGACTAACCTTCGCATGAAACTTGTCCAAGATATTTTGCCATGATTCCCTGGGAAGTCTACCGACAGAGATAGGAATACCCAGATAGGTTAAAGGGAGAGAATCGATTTGGAACCTTAAGATACGAGAAATTCTTTGCTGAATAGGCTGCGGAGTATTAAAGAAGAAAATGGAAGATTTGTCTTCATTAATCCTTTGACCAGCTGCAGCAAGATAGATATCCAAGGCCTTGCGCAGACACAAAGCTTCTCTGATCTTGGCTAGACCCATCAAAGCCGTATCATCCACAAATTGCAAGTGAGACTGAGGAGGAAGGTCATTTCCCCACTTCCATCCCTGAATCAAACCCAACTCCACATTACGTTTTACCAGTCTACCCAGACCTTCCGCCAGAAGAATAAATAAGGAGAGATAGGATCCCCTTGACGAAGTCCCCTAGAAGCACTAAAAAGAGCGGTAGGTTCCCTATTAATCAACACTGAGAATGAAGTGGAGGAAACACAACTCATCACCCACTGGATCCATTCCTCAGCAAATCCAAAAGCAATAAGAATTTTCTGCAAAAAGGACCATCTCACTCTATCATAAGCCTTCGCCATGTCAAGCTTGATGAACATAGCCTTTTCTTTTGAGGATGCCATCGAATGAATGGTCTCCGTAGCAATGACCACCCCATCTAAAATTTGACGACCCTCCACAAAACCACATTGTTCCTCAGAGATAAGCCCACCAAGCCATCTCTTCAGCCTTTCAGCAATTAGCTTGGAAATTATTTTATACACCACATTACAAAGAGAAATGGGACGAAATTGACTCAAATGATCCGCCCCATCACATTTGGGAATGAGAGCAAGGAAAGTAGAGTTTAAAACTCGAAGCATCTACTTGTTTTTCTGAGACTCACGCACTACCTCCAACAAATCCACTTTAATGATGTCCCAAAACTCTTGATAAAATTCCACTGGAAACCCATCAGGACTTGGGGCTTTCCCTTTCTTCATCTGAAAAACAATAGCCTCTAATTCCTCCAGCGAGATATCTCGCAAAAGATACTCATTTATCTCCCTAGTGACCAAAGATGGAATACAAGCCAGAACTTGGTTTTCTTCCTTCGTAACATCCTGAGAGTCCTCACGAAATAAAGAAGCATAGAACTCAGAAGCTTCTTTAGATATATCCTGCAAGGAAGATAGATGCTCACCCCTGTCATTCACCAGAACAGGCATAGAATTACCATGCCTCCTAGCCTTCACCGAGTTGAAGAAAAAGGCAGTGTTCTTATCCCCCTCCTGTAACCACTCAACTCTAGCCTTCTGCTTCCAAAAAATTTCCTCACGTAGCTCACACTCCTTCAAAGCTTTCCAAGCCCAGGCCTCCTCCCTGAGTAAATCCTCAGAAAGACCACACTCCCTTATCTCCCGAGTGATGACATCCAAGATAGCCTGTGCATCAACCTTAGCATGAAAAATATTGCGAAAGCACTGCCTATTCCACCTTTTAAGTTGATATTTTACATATTGCAGCAGCTTAGAAAAGGAATACATGGCAGTGCCAAAAGCAGGTCTTCCCCTTCTCCACCAATCAACCATAAGCACCTGCAAAGAATAATCTCTTAACCACATAAGTTGAAACTTGAAAGTAGGGGACCGAGCCACCCGAGTAGAAGAAGCAGAAAACTTAATAGGCCAATGATCTGAACCCCTCCAGTCAAGAATCTCAGAGGCAAAAGACAACCCTCCGCCAACCTAGAAACAGGACACCAAGAAGCGATCAAGTCTCTTCGCAATACAACTCTCCCCCAATCTCCTATTGTTCCAAGTAAACTTCCCATTTCGAGGCTTAATGTCAACCAGGTTCAAAGCAGAGATGCTATCACGAAAAAGGAGAGCGGAGGGTTCCAATCTCGCAACACCACCCATCTTCTCATCTATCTCAATAATAGCATTGAAATCTCCTGCAACAATCCAAGGGAACAAAGGAGCAAGGCTCCGAACATAACTAATATAGGACCGCAACAACTTCTTACTAGGAAAATCAGTAGGCGCATAGATGTTTGAGAGGAGAATAGTTTCCCCCAACTCCAGACTTGAAGCAACCACAGAGATTGAGGACTTGGAGGACACCCACCAAAGAGGACGAATCTTGAATGGATTCCACAGGAAAGCCACCCCACCTGCATTACCATGAGCCCCAATACACTGGCAACTGCCCCACACCCAAAGTTTAGGAATCATACCCATCATACCTTCAACTATTAATTTAGTCTCTTGAAGAAAAAGAACATCAGGAGAATGAGAACGCAACAAATCTCGAACAGCTTTTTGTCGAGGGCCACTGTTCAAGCCCCGAACATTCCAGGAGAGGACAATCATTTCAGAGGATTACAAAAATGTGAATCCAGAGTCTTTACAGACCCAGCCTCCACCAAAGACTCCCCCATCAACTTTAATTTCTCCAAATCCTTCTTTCTCCCCGCTTTAGAAGACTTCTCTACCACCCCTTTCTTTAGGTCCTTCTGAAGAATTCCCAGTGAAGGAGAAGCCTTATTACCTTTTACCAAGCCTGCTCCTGTTTTCACTAAAGGGTTGGATAGCCCTCCTTCCCCCAACTGCGGATCCACAGAAGGCACAGTACCCCCAAGAACCACCATACTCAGGTCCGATTCCAACTGGACAGCCCCAACTTCCTAAGGAGTTTGGATGTGCTCTGGGAAACCACCTTCTTGAACCCCTTCTGAAACCTCGTGATCCAAAATCAACAATCCCGGATTCACCTCCTGATGACCAAGGTCATCAAGCACCTCAAATCTGTTATAGGAATCTCCTTCCTGTCGATCCTTAAAGGTCCTCTTTTGGCCCCAGTTCCTATTACGAGCCTTGGCAGGAATAAAACCCTCAGCATCCATAGCCTCTGCCGACACTGTCTCCTTACCCTTGTCACCCTTTGAGGGATTACGAGGAGGATGAGTTGCCTGAATCCCTAGAGATTTAAACTTCGGGCATCTTCTTTGCAAATGCCCATATTCACGACAGAGACGACAACGAAAAGGCAAAGTCTCATAGTCAAGCTGTTGCACCCAAGAGCATGAACCCACACGTATTTCCAAAGAATCTGGGATAGGGTTATTCAAATCCATTTCAACACATATACGAGCAAAAGTCATTACCTTTCTGTCCAGAGTTTGTTGAGAAGGACCCACTGGTTTTCCCAGTAATGAAGCAACTCGATGCAAAATGTCATTTCGCCAAAATTCCACTGGAAATCTAGGGAGGCGAACCCAAACAGGCACCCGATTCGGAAGCTCCTCCGAAGGATCAAAACCGGCATGCCATGGCTTAATGAATAGACCAACCTGGTTGTGGAAGTAAGGCCCACCTTCAAAAACTCTATTGCGATCCGCCATGCAATTAAATGTCACCATGAAATAGTTGTTTGCTAACAACATTATTTCCATCTCACCCTCCGGGGACCAAGAGTGATGAGCCCATGAGTCCAGAAATTGGAGCGAAACCCTCATTCCCAAAAATTGCATAGCAAAGCATGTTTTGAGAAATACTCGATGTCCTCCGCAATCGATTCAGGTTGGATAACCAGCACCGGCCTTTCCTTGGAACGTTCAAGGCATCCATTTGTCTTCAGAATACGAGAACCACCAGCATGGACAAACCCATCATTACTTAAGTCATTTGAAAACAAATTATTATTAAAAAAATTCGGAGAACGATTTGGAGGCGAGGCCCCAAAAGCAGCACGAAAATCCAAAGGGGATTTGACCCCTAATGACTCCCCCTGAGCCATGCAAAATTGAGACCCAAAACTTTATGCAGGAAAACTGACCACCACACCTGCGAAGCCCGTACTAGGTATGGATAAGAGAGCCCCACACGCCAAACAACAAGTTGGCAGCCCACCCGACCAAAGCAAGGTACAAAACAGAAGAAAATACGGCTCCTCAAGAACCACCGAATAAGATCTGTAGCAAAAACAAGACACCCCTCCCCGAAAACAGCAAAAGACCCACCCCTCTACACACAAAAGACTGAAGAATCTGATCCCCCACTGAGCCAGCACATGCACAGAGAAATAGCGCCTGCATCATGCCATTACTGGTTGCGAGCCCTCACCCCCTCCTCAAATTTCTATTTGTTCCCATATTTATTATATAATTGAATTTTTGATTATATAATTTAATGTCATATTATTAGGTGCAATGGTCTCATTGATTGATTTTTAGCAAATTTATTATAAAATTATGTAAAAGAAAATGTATACATTATTTATAAATTTTTATATGAATATTTGTATAATTTATAATAATTGAGTCTAGGGTCTTTAAATTAAAAAATATATATTCAACTTGATAATTGAAGATGATTCTAAGGTTAATATTGATTTGGAATGCGATAGATTTTAGATTGATAAATCACCTAGAAATCATAATATTTTGTTGTAACTTTTAGGAACAAGTTCAAATGTTAGGGACAAATCCACAATTATAAAATTCTCTTGTGTGATTTCCAAATTACTTTTCTTCACTTTGAGGGAGTTACTTTATTTTTCTTATGTTTCCTCATGTCTACAAACTTAGTGATATATAAAATTACCTTATAGGATTGTCATTAGGTCACAAAGAGTTATTGCTTAGATTAATCCCTAAAAATTGAAAAATATATAAAAAATCATTTTTTAATCATGCAAATGCTCCTAGAATGTTTGTGCAATGATACATTCATTTTTATGTCATGTTCCAATAAATTTACTTATCTTTTTAGAAACTCAAAATCATTAAATGTAATTTGGACTAGTGAAGACTTTATTAGTTTGATATCTAATTGTAACTTGATGATTTTGTCGCTCATAATGATTAAGTTCGTAAATTTATGAATAATAATTTTGATATATAATTGCACTTTGATGGCTTTGTTTCTCATGATGATCTTAGGAGTATAAACTCATAATGATAATTAAGATCATAAATGTTATAATTTGTATAAGTTTGAATTTTGGTTGTATATTGTAATTAAAGGATATGTTTACATTTAAGACTAACCAAATACTATTTCTCATCTAATGAGTTGCGTGTGAGGTATCTTTGCTTGTTTTGCAAGTGTAGGAGTGCACTTGAGGTGATGCATAATTTTGGTTTTGTTAATGAGAGAAGTTCCTATGCTAGATTAATCTTTCTTTTGTATTAGTGCATGTCCACTCTATTGGAGGCTAGATCAACTATAGTCCCTCGCATGTATTTATGTATGCTAAAGATGATAGTGTCAAGTTGTATCAAATAGGAGGTCATATCATCCAATACACCTTGAGGTTAAATGCGTTGAGAAATAAGTTGAAACTATTGCAATAATCATTCTTACAAGTGTATACAAATATGAAATACATAATTTATATATCCAAGGATTAATGTATGATAAAGTTATGCAATTGCATAAAATTAATGTTAAGAATAAAATTGAAAAACCATATAAACACATGATTTATATGGAGAAACCCTTTGAGAAATAAAATCCATATAAGAAAGAAGACAAATATGTATTAATATTTATAGAAGAGATACATCCAACACAAAAACACTCTCTTCACTCTAACAACACTTTGATAAAACTTGTGTAACTATAAGATAAGCCTATGAAATTTCTATCCCATGCGTTGAATTTATTGGGTAATGAGAAAGGAATATTGCAAATAGTTTTGTAAAATAATACACCATTAAATCATGGTAACCTACAAAAACTTCCATGTGCAAAATGAAGAAGCTCTTTTGATAATAGTAAATGTAACTCTTAATGAGCCATGATTAGGAAAAATAACCTCTATACCAATGATAGATGGCATCCTTGACTTGTAACTCATCCATAGTGGCTTATATCCCAAGGTAAGTGTCCAATATCACCATCTAGTTCATATGAGGCCCACCAACTACCTACAAAATGTTCCACTACTCAATTTTCATGCTCAAGTTGAGAAATTTGCTAAAAATGGCTTCATAATTGCTATTACCAACTCCAAATCCTTCATAAGTGCATATAACAAATAATTCCAAGATCCTAGGGGAATTAATTATAAATTATTTTTCAATTACACATTAGGTGTCCAAGAACACTTTTCCAAAAATGTGGATAGAGCTCTCTTGATCTGGGTTAATTCCCTTGGCTTTAGTTGGTGATTTCTTTAAGAAAAAAAATTAAAATCCTATGCATGAAATGAAAGAGGCTAATGATAGTTGGGAGCTTGTGGATAGTAGTTGTGATCTTCTACGTGGTAGTAATAATCTATTGGACTATGACCCCTTCATACTTCCATAATTGCTTCGACAATTTGAAAAGGGCTTGAAAAAGTTGAAAGAGATTAAAATCCCATTCTCAATTAGAAAAACATTCATCTTAAATGAAAACAATACAAAACTATTTTTATAATATAACAAATTTTTGGGAGATGTTAATATTGACAATTATTCAAAGGATGCATGGCTACACTAAAATTAACATTGTGATGAATGAAATTGTGGTTCTTAACATCTTAGGTGACAGCTTAACATATTATTGTTGCTATTTGTTTGTTTTCACAATTGCATAGTTGGACATATATAAGTTGGAGTCAAAATCTCCACTAATAGTTAGAAGATCAAATAACTTGTTTAAAGAGTTTTTTTAAATTAATATTTTAGATCATATTTTATGACTTATTATTAGGATGATAAATAAAATTAACAAGATATGGAGAGTGATTTAAAATACCGATATAAAAAACCTAATACAATTTGAAAAAAAATATCAATCTTATTAAATATAAAAATATATTTATTAATATTAAATACTAAATTTGGTTTTGGTTTCTTAAGTTCGCTTTCATGTATTCACTTTGTGGGGTGTTTTTATGATCTATTTTTATTATTTTGTGTCTTTTTAAAGTAATAGAACTCTTTTCATGCATCTAAAAAATAAAAGATAACCAACTTAGAAGCTATTAAATATACTTATAATCTTGAAATAAAAGCTAAGGGTCAAACAAAACACATAACAATTGATTAAATATGGTATAATGACAACATTCATAGTTTCCATGGGAGATATGATATAACAATAGGACTCTATAGTCTAGAAAATAATAGTTTGTGAGTTTTTAATTTTGGTTGTATTTAATAGTTCAATTAAAAATGTTTTGTAAATATATGTAATTTATGAATTTTGAAAACAATTTTTTTATAATATTGATTTTAATAAATCATAGATCTTTATTGTAAAAGGTATTAGTGATGTAGTTTTAAATAATACTGTATTCATATAGATGTATCTCAACTATCATTCTCGATTCATTTTAAAGATATTGAAAAGTTTGCCAATATTTTATAGATTTGCTTGATATTTGAAATATAATATATATATATATATATATATATATCCCTTCATAAAAAAGGCATGCTCTTCCCTTGAAAAGGCGCTTGTTTCCAACTCCTTGAAAATAATGAAGTGATGCCTTCCTTGAGCGGTGTTTGTGTCCTCTCATTTAGACCTCATTGGTGAGAGGTGTATGATGGTGGTTGAGGTGGGCGGAGCTTGTTTGTTGCAAAGGAAAGGAGAGTCCTTTATGAGATGCTTTGCCTTCTTCTGGAATGCCATGCAAAGAAAAAAGAAAGTTGGAGGGTAAGAGCCTTTTTGATCACTCATCATGAGAACGTTTGAACTCTAAAGAGTGTTTTGATGATCATTGCTTTGCTAAAAAAAACTGTAATAACTACTCAGACTTCTCTTGAGTTCAAACTACTTGACTAATCTCTCAGCTGTGTATGTTTTGTCTTGATTCAGCACTGTTTTTTTATTGTGTGTTCATCTTGTGTTTTGTAGTCCTAGTGTAGCTTGTTTTTATTGTTATTTCTTGATTGCTTACTAAATTTGACTTCTACAAAAAGTTTGAACTCTTTCAAAAATCTATCTTTATTAATAATAACAAATCTATCTTTATTAATAATAACAAAAAAACACATGTTATTATTCATCATTCAATCATTAATTCAAATGATATTTAAATAGAACTTAATTTCAAATTTTCTTATATGTTACTATTCGATTTCTAAAACCAAAATGAAAGACAACAATCCAGATTTTCTATGACGTGGATCCAGGTTTTTTATGCCCCCACGTCTAGAAAGCCTTGAATAAGAAGTCGTTACAGCACACTTGTGACAATATCCCTCTGTTTTCCTCATGAATTTTTTTAACTTAAAGGAAACTGAAAGCTGTGTAATTATCAGTTCAGTTACAGCATACTTGTGACAATATTCATTTCTTGTATTCTATTCTCTGTAGAGAAAGCAAAACATAGACCATGTTAATATGGACAAGACATCTCTAGATCTGGTGCTGGTTCCAACAGGCCTTCTCTTCCTCGTAGCATATCATCTCTACCTCTTCTACAGAATTCTCAAGTATCCCCATTCAACCTCCATAGGATTCGAAAATGACAAGAAAAGGATTTGGGTACACAAGATGATGGAGGTCTGTCATCCTATTTATTTCATTTAAGACTGTTTTTTTCTCAGGGAATTGAATTTGTAATCTTAGAATATTTTTGATTGCAGGACATTCCTAGAAACACAGGCATAGCACTTCAAGTTATCTCAAGCAACATATCAGCTGCCACATATCTGGCAGGTATCTCCATAACACTGAGTTCACTGATCGGCACCATAGTGGGTAGCAGCACAACAAGCAGTCAATCAAAAATACTGGCCAATCAGATAATCTTTGGAGACACAAGTACTTCAACTGGTTCTATCAAATATGCAAGCCTACTGCTCTGTTTTTTAATAGCCTTCATGTCTCAAGTGCAGTGCATTCGCTATTATACTCATGCCAGTTTTCTCATTAGCATTCCAGGTTCCAGTGTGCCTGCACATTATGTAGAGGATGCTGTAATCAGAGGAAGTAATTTCTGGTCACTGGGACTGAGGGCTTATTACTTTGCATTTCCTCTGCTGTTATGGGTATTTGGTCCCATACCCATGTTTAGTTGCTCCTTGGGAATGGTGTGCTTCTTATATTTTCTTGATTCCAAGGATAATCCCATCCCACCATTTGGGATCAAGGAGCAGAAAACGGCTTTACATGTAGAGCCTAAGCACGGAAACGAGAGAGGTCAGCTGATCGAATCTAGCAATGGCCGCCCGACACTGGCCAGCTTCATGATGACCCAAATGGAATCGCCAGAATTACAGTTGGAACAAATAAGTTCATGGCTTTCTTGAAGGATCTGTGAAAAACACAGGTTTTTCTTTCCTTGTGGATTAGAACTCCTCATAATTTATAACTTGAACTCATCCCATTTGAGAGCTCACAAATATCTCAGCTTAATATGAATCTTCATCAAAATTTTAGAAAATATTTTCTTTCTTCAGTGGTGCCTCTAATTCTAATTATTAAAATAAATTTTATTTACCAACTAGATTGCGCTCTGTAGACTTTGCGTGTAGAGTTGACGTGTCGGTGAAACAAAGTTTGTCATTCCGTGTAGAATTCAAATTGGCCCTGCTGACTAATGGCAAAGCAGGCCATTAGTAAATGTATTAGGCGTATACTCAACTACAAAGCCAAATTGACGAGTTTTCTTGTTATCAATTTCAAGTTAATTAAAAGGCAGAATATTTTTCCTTTCTATATATAGGGTTTCAATAAGTGAGTGTATAAATAATTGAACTTTTCATTAAATAATTTGTTATCATAATTATTATTGGGTGTCATGGTCTCATTTCTTAGGGTGTTCAAAGGATTGATTTTTAATGAATAAATTATAAATTGTGTAAAGAAAAATACTTTAGATTAGATTAATTTAATAAAATGTATATATAGATAAAATTATTTAAGACTAATTAATTATGAATTGACATATGAATGCTTAAACAATTTGTTATAAACGAGTGGAACATTTAAATAGAAAATAATATATTTGGCTCAATAATCAAAGATGACTCTAAGATTAATATTGATCTAGAATGTCACCAGTCTCAAGATTTGTAATGGTAGATATTAGATTGACAAATCACTTGGGAACCATAATATTTTGTAGTGACTTTGAGGGATGAGTCTAAATCTGAAGGGAAAATTGATGACTATGAACTTGTCCTATACTTGTGAACTTGTCATGTGTGATTTGCAAACTGTTGTTCTTCACTTTGCCTAAGGTACCTTGATTTATTCTATGTTTCTTAATGTCTATGGATAGTTGATATTTAAAAATACCTTGTAGGATTAAACTATTAAGTCATAAAGAGCTATCACCTAGATTAATCCCCATAAATTGAGGAATATTGAAAACAACAAATTTTAGACATGCAAATGTTATTAGATGATTATACAATGCTACATTCATTTCTACGTCACATCCCCACAAACTCAATTGTTTTTTTGGACACTTGAATTCCCAATGTATTTGGACCAAGGTGGAGACTTTATTGGATTGATATATAATTGTACCTTGATGACTTTTTTGATTAGATGATTACAATTTTCACTCTTATGACTAATAGTTTGATATTTAATTATACTTTGATGACTTTATTGCTCATGACGATTAAGATCATAAAATTTTATTAGTCTAATAGCTTTGAATCTTGATTGTACATTGCAATTAAATGATATGTTTATATTTATGACTAAATGGATATTAATTCTCATTTGGTGACTTGTGTGCAATGAATCTTGGTTTATCTTGTAGATGTGGGAGTGTAAGGTAATATAGACTCTATGGTTTTGTCAATGAGAGAAATTTCTGATTCTAGACTAATCTTGCTTTTGTATTATTAAATGTAAAGTCCTAATTAGAGGTTCAATTGGCTATAAGTACCTCACATGTACTTGTGTATATTAGAGATGATCATATCATATAGTATCAACTAGGAGGTCATGTCATCCTATACACTCCAAGGTTAAATATAGTAGGGAATTATCATTGTCATAATTATCTAGACATTACAATTTAAGTGAGGCTTATATGGTTCAATTAAGATCTATTTATAAGGCTAAAATTATACATTCAAGTCTAAGTACCTCTCACATTTAAACATTGATCATGTTAAAATTAACTTATAATATTTTAATTATGGATGAACTAATTGATAGAGTTGCTAAAATAAATTATCTATCAAATGTGGAAGTCATGACAATGTGCACAAAGTGGCTAAAACCATTACTTGGTTCATTTTACATATAAGTTGAGCATGCTATAACACACTCACATTATAATAAATCATGTTATAGATTGGTATAGGTTTTTCCTATACCAAGCCATAATTTGAGCATGTTATAACGTAAACATGTTTTTCTTCCACAAAAGTAAAAAATAATAATTTTTTCATATGAAAAACCGCGCTAGCACTATAATGCAAGCACATTATGCGTTCACACTATGGGAATTATCGATTGGCAATGATGGACTATGAGAATTATTAGATTCTAGTGGTCGTAAGTCAATGATGATACCAATTCCATTGTTCTATGACATGTGTGTATTCATATATGAGCTCACATTTCACTTACCTATAGGTGAAATGCTAGTGATAATAGAGGGTGTCTCTAAGAGGATTATCAATATCATAGAGAGGGAAGGAGGGTAGATATCCATATCACCACACTATAATAATACCAAGATTTGTACCAATAGTGTATAGTCAAGCACAATTTATTGATAAGATGACGTCCCATTCACAAATATCATGTCTTGAGCATGAAAATGGATACTCTTCATCATTGGTATACTAATCCTTCCCAATGGATAGGTGTCACATAGTGTATAGTTTGATATAGTTATGTTAGGAGGCACATGAGGAGCATGTAACTTATTCACATGGGACCACTACCTAGTAGCCTAACTATATGACAATTTACATGTACTTGTGGATGAGTGTGCCATGTATCTATGTTGGGCATCATTACTTTAATATTGGATATATGAGCATATATGATTATCATTCCCCTAGGGTTACCTCTAGTAGTAAGAAGGGCATGTGCAACATTGGTGGCTCAATGTGAAACAATGCATATTTTAGTTAATGGAGAGAGGGTAGGACCCTCTAGGCATAAAGATAAATTTTTGATACAATGACTAACAAACATCACCTAGAGGCCTATAGTAAGTTATACGTGGAAACTAATGGTGCATATTAGTTCAAAGGATCATGCATCCTGGGTGGAGTTTTCGAAGATGTAGCATAGTTATGGAGATATTTAACTAAGTAGGTGCTTTGTTAAGTTCTACTTCATTAGATAATTCCCTCAAAATTCCATAGGTTACCATTCCAATAAGGGGAGAGACCAAGGACTTTATTAATAAGAAAATTTGGTAGATGATGATGGGAAATAACCCTTGTAGAGGTATCATATTAGGATTAGGTAAAGTCTCACCATATTTTGAATGCATAGTGGAAAAGGGATAATCTATCCTCATTCTACCTTATAAACACCCTAGAAACTACACTAGTATAAGTAATTATCTCCCAAGATGTGTTAAACGTCTCTCCTCTTTAGAAAATACTTGGCAATATAAATTGGTAGGCAAAATACATGAGACAAGTAGTCATGAGTTTATGTTTAAATTTTCTTATTTTAGTCTTGTATTATCTACATGAACACATAGTTAATAAAATATGTGATCAGATGAAGTCACTAGCTGATAGGAAAAAAAAGAGGAGCACTCGAGTGGGTGAATGAGCTCTGTTAGGGTTTCTTGTGTCTATGATCATCCTTGGACCCTCTTGCATCATATCGTGCCTTAGGTGTAGGATTTTCCTTTACTATGTGTACGTTTGCATTTGTTGTTAGCTTTTTAGTTTTATTATTCCATCAACCGATTCTAACCCAACAGTTCTTGTTGGTGTTGGTGATTCAACAATTCTGCTCAATGGCTCCCCCTCTAAACAAGTGACCACAAAAATTTGTTCGAAAAGTGTTTCACGAGGTAAGTCTTTTGACTCCTTGGCTGATGTGGTTTTACCTTTGCAAGATTTTGATTTTGCATGTCAATGGCTTGAGCAACATACTCTTATTGGTTATTTTTTTAGGAGGACTCCCCCTAAAAGTGTGCTTAAAGAATGGGTCCACAAGACATGGGTCCCTTACGGGGTCCGCCTTAACATGGTCCAAAATTTAACTAGGGGTTTTTTTCTTTTTTGCTTTGCAGAGGTCAGTCATGTTTAGGAAATCCTAAATCATGGTCCCTGGTATGTCTAGTCTTCTTTGTTGGTTTTCTAGTCGTGGACCCGGGACTTCGTTATCTTGGATGACACCAAGTTGTGGGTCCTGATCTAGATTGAGTTTTCGAGTTTTCCTTTACCTTGTGTGCCTTTTTTGAACCATATTGTGTCCTCTCTAGGGAAGGTCATTTGTATTGAGCCAGATAGATTCTTTCAGGTTCAACCCCAAAAACGGGTCTGTGTCAAAGTGGACGTTTCATAGGATTTGAACGAGTCCATTGATATTCAAATTGGAGCTCTCTGGCATACCCAGAAAGTCACTTATTTCAATTTTCCGAACGTGTGTTATAGATGTCAATCTGCAGACCACAAGATTAAGGACTACCCTTTGGAAATTCCTCATACTCCTTCACCACCATGAGATTCCAAGATGAAAATCCCTGTCAGGCGGATACTTCTGCTACCAAATCTAAGGAGAAATGGACAATGGTTACGAATCGTAAAAATAAGTGCAATGGCTCTAGGCCAGTTTCCAAAGTCCCTGAGCTAGCTAAAGAGGTTTCAAACCCTTCAATAAAGGGGAAAGAGGCACAAGTTGGGTCTGTTAATACTTCAGCGTGTCCAAGGCCTAAGACTACGCCTCAACCTGTTGTCGTCATGATAGCACAGATGACTAAATCTCCTCCCATGTTGGGAGCTCAAAGGCGGTCTTGTAGCCCTTCTCCACCTCTAGAAAATGGAGAATATGTGCAAGAGAAACTAATATTTTCTTCTCCAAACATTCACATTGGTTTAGTTCCACCAATTTTTTTGCAGAGTCACTTCTCTACTTTGGTTGAGGAGCCGGACTCCGATGATATGGAGGATTTTCACTCATGAATTTCCTCTCATGGAATGTTCAAGGCCTGAAAGACCTCTCAAGGAAGTATTTAGTTTGGGATACTCTACAGAAGTATGCTAGTATTGAAGTGCTTTGTCTCCAAGAAGTGAAAATCACTGGTTTTTTTCTCGCGTTGGCTTGTCGGTCTATTTGGCCAGCTAGTAAAATGTATTGTACTGATCATGAGGTTAGACGTGGCAGAGCAGTCATCCTTTTGTCCCCACAGTGGCATGCTTGTGTGGTTGATCATGGGTGTGACCCCAAACATCGGCTCGTCTAGATTCTGCTTAACATTAATAATCATTCTTTTGGGATTATTAATGTTTATGCCTCAAATGATGTTGTTGAAAGATCTCCGCTTTGGCATTGGATTGTTGATTCACTTTCGGTTGCTACCTGGATTTTGTGTGGGGATTTCAATATGGTTGAGATGGCATACAACAAAGATGGTACTCTACCATTTAGATGGGTAGCTGGTGAACAAGAGGCATGGTTTTACATGTGCAATAAATTGGGGCTCTTTGATCCCAATATTGGTTGCCACCATTCTCATTCTCTCTGGCACACTTGGTGTAATTACTAACTAGTTCTAACAAGATATTTAAGCGCCTTGATCGTGCCATAATCTCGACTCAATCTTTTTTCTCTTTTGACAGCTCTTCGCTTTCGGTTAAGCTGTTAGTGGATGTGACTTTGTTAGATCATTTCACCATCTCTTTTTGCATTGAATGGGAGATAAGACAATCTCGTGCCTGCAAGACCCAATTGTTTTTTAACACATATTTGTTGTGTCATCAGCCCACGCTAGCCCAAATTTGTATGGTTTGGAATATGAAGTGTAGATCACCTCACAATACAGGCTACTTGGTGGAATGATGCTATCACTCGCATGACAAGACTTCTTTGCATTTATGGGTGCTAGATGGCCATTTTTCGTCGTCGATCTTATGAGGCGACCACGACTGACCTCCATTCAACCATCGAGGCTCTGGTGGCTTGCCATTTCTCCCCATCATTGCAAGTTTGGGTGGCAAAATTAAGGCACAAAAAGCAAGTTGTAGATAATTATGTTGCCAGAGGTGCACAAATCAAAGTCAGATTGCATTGGTTAAAAATTGGTGATCATGCCTCCAAGGAGTTTTTCCTGGTCTTGTGTGCCAAGCACTCATCTCTTGGCATTAAAAAAATCAAAGGAACCCAAGTGCTTTTTGAGCTACTTGACATTCTCCAAGCCTTTGTTAGGCATTATGAACAAGTTTTCATTGCACATTCCAGCGACAACAAGCTCTTCAATATTGTCTTGTTGTTGTGCCAAATAGGCTATCTTCAGCCTAGAAATCCTTCTATGAGTAATTGCTCACTATTGAAGACCTGAATGAGGCTGCTCACACCATGGCGGATGATAAGGCCCCAGGAATTGATGGCTTCCTGTGTGAATTTTACAAAGCCCTTTGGAATTATGTTGGACACAATTTACATAAAGTCTATCTTGAGGCATTTCATTCTAAATCCCTTGGTAACATAATTAATAAAAGGAATATTAAATTCATAACTAAACCTGGAGATCCCGAGGATATTTGCAACTGGCGGCCTATGACGCTCCTCAATGTTTCATACAAAATTATTGTAAAATCCTTGGCTTTGAAAATCTACCATCTTCTGCCTCAGATTGTGCATTCGGAGCAAACTGGTTTTATTAAATCCAGATTTATCATGGATAACATTATTATCATGTGGGAAGGTATGGAATGGGTTAGGTGCTCTAACCAAAAAGCCATTTTTCTCAAAATAGACTTTGCTAAAGCCTACGACCGCATTGAGTGGCCTTTTATTCTTGCCATGTTGAATGCCTTGGGTTTTGGTCCTAACTTTATTCAGGTTGTCCAAATGTTTTTCTCAGATGCCTCTGCTTGCATCACTATTAATGGATACCAATCCCTTGCCTTCAGCTTATTCTGCTCTATCAAGTAGGGTTGCTCACTTGCCCCCTCTCTCTATGTGCTTGTTGTTGAAGAGTTTGGCTATCTTCTTGCCAATGTGGTTTCACAACAACGTGTTAGAGGCATTACTTTGCCCAACTCGTAGGTTCAACTTGTTAATGGCCATTTTGTTGATGACTCATTCCCCACCCTTCTCAAGGATGAACATAACATTAAGGTGGCTCTTGAATGCCTTGAATTTTTTTCCTTGCTTCTGGTTTCGCCATTCAATGTCATAAAACTTTGTGCTATAGGTTGATCCCACAAAGTTGGTTTACAATTTCTGGGAGATTCTGATTTTTGCTGAAATCACATATTTTTTGAAAATATAATTATTTAAGCCTTTAAAAGTTTCATTTAAAGCATTCCAATTGAAGAGGGTTTGATCAAACTACCTTAGATCAAACCCCCTTGGATAGAACCCCGCTAGTTTTAAACCATACCTATAACAGAGTCTCCTTTACACTTATCAAAATGTTGATAAAAAGCAACTTTTGATTTACCTTTTGGGGGATCAAATGAATTCATTTAAAAATTATTTTTTGTAAGTATGTAGTCCTTATTATAAGCTTCCCAAAAAGTATAATTTTAAATAAATTTAATTTGATTATTATATTTATTTTTATTTCTTGTGAATGTAGGTTTTTCACCAAAATCAAACTCTTTTTGCACATGTGGAAAAATAGAAGATTGTCAAAAAAATTGAAAATATGAGTGCACTAGATGTTGAAGTCCTTGATCCAACAAAAAAAAAAAATTGAATTTCGATACATACAAAAATTACGCATTACGGTGGCTAATTGTAATTGATTTGACTTTGAAACTTGATTAAAGAAAAATATTCAATAAAAAACTATATAACCAAGTGGAAGCACTAGATATCTGACTTTAAAATATAAATTCGAAAGAATTAGAATTTTATCCTTCATGGAAAAAAAGTTGTGTTATACGGTGAGTGTCACTTTTTAAAAATGTTGTTTTCTGAAAAAAAAAAACTAGTTTTCGAGGGAGATGGAAAAAAAAGTGCAATCTGATTCCAAAAATTTTGAAAAAAATATATTTAGAATCTACAAAAAAAAATGTCACAAAACTCTACTTTGCATCATCTTCAAATTCCTCATGGTTTAGCTGCTACAAGTGCTCAAAAGTGAAGATTTAATTAAAAAAAATATTTCAGTGTCAAGTTTGGCCAAAAATTGTAAACCACTATTATGGGATCACCCTACAAGTAGTCTATTCTACCCAATCCTCATCGATTTCAATAGTACGACTAGAAATGGATTGGGCCAAGGGAAATCTTTCAGTTTTTGGGCATTCCCTTTGCCTTCCAGGCTTCCCCAGCTGAGTTGTGGCAAATTGTTCTCTCCAGGATTGAGCAAAAGTTGTCCTACTGGATTACCAAGCCTCTCCCTGGCTAGTAAATTTTAGGTGTGTTCTAAGATCTTGGCTTCTACGCACGTTTATTATTCTTCTTGTTGGGATCCTTCAAAAGTCACCTATGCCAAGCTTGAGAAGTTGTTGTGCGACTTTCTTTGGGCCTCTTCTAAGTCCAATCGAGGGTTTCACCATGTAGCCTGGGAATTTTGTTGCTTTCCCAAAGATTTTGGAGGGCTTGGCCTGCTCTCCACTCAATGACAAGGGACTTCCTTGTGTGTGAAATGGATAATTAGAGCTCTTATTGGGGATGAAGCCTAAAAAATTCTCCTCAGACATTGCATTTAGTCCAGCTTTCCTATTCACAGACTTGCCTGGAAGAGGATTGGCTTTCATACCCTTTTGTTTATGAAGGAACCAGTCCAGATTGTGAGAACTTTTGCAGCCAAAAGCATTTGGAGAGCATGGGAAGCAGTTAAGCCCTGGCTCCGTTGGGTCGGCTCTGGTTTCCATGATGGGCTTTTGCTCAATCAACATAATGTGTGGTGGTTGCCTCTCTTTTCCAGTAATGATCAACTATTGGCCAAATCACCTTGGATTAAGGCTTTAAGATTCCACAAGAAAGGTATCCAGACCTTGCAACATGTGTTTCACAGACCCACAATGTGTATTATGTCGTGGGAGGATTTTTGTGCTCTCTACAATCTTCAAAACCAGGACCGTGATACTTATGATGGTTTGGTGAATGTTATTCTTGCAGATATGCTTCACAAGATGGGAATTCATGGTAACAAGCCCTAGTAGAAGGACTGGAAGTGGTACCCACACACCCCTTTCAGAAATTACAAGCCTAGGCTTGGATATATGTGGCTTTCGCCGCACTTTCCTATGATTGAAAGTATGAACCAGAGGTGGCATCTTCAGTCTTTTGTGTCTGTTTGGTGAAAAATATTCTTTTCCACTTGGTTTGCAAGTGTTGAGCCTAAGCTCACCCACTTTTCTTGTTGTATTCTTTTCCAAGGCTTACCAGTGGGATCTCGACTTGTTCACTTGGGGGTCTAGGACCCTCGGTGCCCATTTTGTGGGAAAGTTGAGTCTTTTAAACATCTCTTATGGTTTTGTACCAGAGCCCAACAGTTTTGGAATTGAATTCATGACTTCTTTCGACCTTTCTGGTCAAAGCCGTTTTCTTGGCATATGGTTATGTTGGGTGATTTTCCCAGGCTTCCCACTAAATACACCCAGCTTTGGCACACTTTTAGGATGGAAATCCTCTTCAATATCTGGAAAGATAGAAATTCCTACATATTTTCTCACAACCAAATGGATAAAAATGTTTCTTTGAATTCTAAAGCTATTATTTTCTCTAATTTACTTTTGCAGATTCAGGTTCAAGCAAATAAAGTTGCACTTGAGGTGTCTCACCTTCAGCTGCTTCTAGATCATTGGGGCAATGCCCGGTGCACTATGGCTCAAGTGCCCTCTTCATCCACCTCCTCCCGCAGCTAGTCACCTTCTTGGGGCCTGCAGCAAAGTGGTTCTACTCGCCCCCACTCTCAAGATCCTCCTCGATGTAGCTCTCGCCCTCCTCAACGGTTGTGTTCTCCTCCTTCTCGGGCTGACCTAGGGTGGCCATCTGGAGGGGTGGCGAGGAGTAGTAGTGGCACTTCTGGGTGGCCCTCTGATAATGATCTTGGTAGCGGCTCTGGTTGGCCAAACATTGGTAAATGTTTTTCTCATCTGGCACTTGCAATCTCCCCTCAGTGCAAGGAAAAGGAAGAAGATAAAGTAAAAGAAGATGATGATGGTTGGGGTCCTCTTGATGTCACTCCAGACCCTCCTGATGTATGGGATAAAAAATGGTTGAAAAAGACCCTCCTAGCTCTATTGTCATTCCTCTGAACGCATAATGGCCTTTTTTTATTTTATATGTTTGCAATCATGGACTTTTGGGCTAGGCCCATGTGACTAGTTTTTTGGTTTTCTGGGTGCTTCCCATGTGAGTCTTGGGGTGTGCCTTCTTACCACCCGTCCTTCTTTTGTGAATATGTATCTTTATCTTTATTTATAATGTAGATAGCTACCTATTCATCAAATATGTGATCATTACATGAGTATAGCCAAGTGGTTGGATCTCATCTCTCACTATAAAGCACTTCAACTAGGGAGTATGAGTCATACTAGCACCAAATAATGCATGATCATGTGCATCCCAAATAATTTACTCCATATTTTGTGTAATGCCCCGCCTTGGTTACCGTTAAAACAAAGTGTAAAGAATGAAATTAACCGAACTTTTTTTATAAAGATATTTAATTACACAATTGCCATAAGGTTTCCAAGACGACGTTACTTAAACCTAATAAATAATCTCAACACATTATCATAATCATAAGTACAAATTTAATGCCATGAATGAACCAGTTTACAAAACTTAATACAATCGAGTATCCATATGTCCAGATTACAAAAAGTGAGATTTCAATGAATCTCAATACATCAAATGATGGTACAATATGAACGCTCTTATACAAGAGGTAAATTTACAAAGCAGATAGTGATCATATCACATCTGACATCCATATCCACAAACATGCTCCCCATCCACAGTCACGAACAATGAAGTAACTGGAACCAGCTGCAAGCATAGGATCATCTGCAAGAAAATCCAAGGAAGGTGTAGCACGGTTTCCTCCTGACCACGTGGAACCCGAAGGTCCACTCCCTCTGTGCTAGGAGATAATGACAGGTCCACAAACAATGAAGACAGAACATGACGTTTACGTGGTTTACAAATTCACATCACGACATAACGATAACAAATCATAATAGATAATATCTCAGTAGCAAATCATAACCAATAGAAATCTAAACACAAGGATCACCATCATGGTATAGACTAAGAGTGTCATCACACTGTTGGGATAGGTTACCCTGGTGAATCTTCCTAGACTACCGGCCCTCTCCAAGAGTTACCCTAGTAGCCTCTACTGATTCCCGACCCCTATGCAGACTAATGTGGAGTCACTTCATCTTTCGAGAAGACAAGATGATGACTAGCCATTCCAGGCCTTCTCAGCCTCTTCTCAATCTATACGAGCATTAGAAAGTAGGCGAGGCAAACATTTATCTGAATTAGTCTTTATAACTACCCAACCCCTAATACATTAGTTAGGTTATCACTAAATTACACACCTACGATAGGTTACCCAGACAATCACTTCAGGATTTCGGCCCCTACCGCAAGCCACTCTTTCTATAACATGACTCAACATAAAATCAGTCTAGGGGTAGCTTTCAAGTGTAAAGTTCAAAACCACAAAGGTTTACATCTTCCACTAGGAACAAACCATAGTCTCCAAGAGGTTTCTTAAGATAACAAATTTACAAGCTATACCCCTAAGTAAATCAACATAGCAGTTAGAGCAACATAAATTGAAGTATATTAAACTCGTCAATTTGATTTTCACTTTCCTAGCCTTTAAGGAAATGAAACAAACATCACTAACGTTATGAACATATACACAACTAATATTTTCATTAAATCAATCTCAATGAATTGAAAATTCTTGATAAACAAACTATAGAGATTAACATAAACTAAAGTGTATTGATTTTATAATACGAATCTTACTTCACTAGTTTTGATGAAATATAAATAAACATTTTCAACATTATGTATAAACACACCCAACAATCACATTTAATCAATTTCTATGAATAAAGAATTTACATAATATATAATCTATAGATATTATTATATTCCTAATAATTTCAAGAATTGAATTTACTAACATTATAACATAAGAACAATACAAATTCTTTATATTTTATAATTCAATTACCTTGAAAATAAAAGAAAACATTATAACTTACAACTTAAGTTTCTATCTCCTCTTCTTTTCTCATTCTTAGTCTCACACTTCACTCACACTTATGCTTAGTAAGAATCTTAACTAAAAGTTATCTACCAAAGAAACGGCCCCGATCAATGCATGCAAAGAGAGAGTTGACAAAAGACAAATAATAACTCTCGAAATTTTAACACAACTTTGAGTATAAACTGGGACACCATGCATTCAGCGCATTAGACAAATTGCAGGAGAGAGTTTTAAGGATCTACCACTGAGAGAACAATAAAGAAGTATTCCTAACGCATATATAAAAAGTTAGGTACAGAAAGTTGCGAATAAATCAATATTGGACGCCTAAAGATATAAATGAATATAACGGCATCCTTGTAGTTTTTCACAGAGACATACACACCTCTTAACAGATAATACTCCAGTTTGTTGCGAATGAACAGGAGATAACATTATTCATTAGAGATCATGGAGAACGCATTATGCTCAAATTCAATGCCAAGCAGAAATCACGCCTTACCTAAAGGAATACGTTGATCTTATATGTTTAATTCATACAAAACTAATAATACTACATATAAGGTGCAGAATGTGATCTCAATTAACTCTTCTGTTCAAATTTATTCAGTAGATATTATTAGAAGAAAACTATGCTAACAACTATTGCCATTACATCAACACAGGAGTGTATATAACATTTTTTTTTAATAACAAAAGATCAGAAGGTAACAAAAGAGGTGCGTTCCAAGATTACTTAATAATCTCTTCACAATCTAAAGAGTCCCTCGGGAAGATTCAATAAGTTCACAGGCATATATTATTAGTGGCAGACTGATAAACTTACACTACTATAAAAACTTAGACAAAAAGTTTCAAGATGAGATACTTAAGGAGTGTATGGCGCCCTCAATACTTCCAGATATACATGACAAGAGTAAAATTAAATATGATTAAAGATATCAAACAGGAACAAATATATATATATATATATATATATATATATATATATATATATATTTCCTAACAAATTTTCACAAATTCAATACAGCTGTTTCATAAAGAAAATTTTGTTATGAACTTTGCGCCTCAAACAGAGTTTTATTTTATTCATTAGATTTCATTTACTGATAATCACAAACCTACGTTTTCCTTTCATAGACATTTTCATGATTTATTTCTTGAAATCTTTATTAAAATTAAGTTCAACAAAGTGCGTTTACAGAATATAAAACAATAACACAATCTTTGTCTTCCTATATCTATTTTTGAAAAGAAAGAGAATCTTTAGCCTTTTCTTGAAATTACAATTTCATGCAAATACAATCATTTCACAGCCATATCTAAAGACGGTTTCGGATCTGGTATACTCTAATTGCTATTTGTTTGTATTCTTCTCTACTTAAAGTTTGAATACTCTTCTAATCAATTTCTTTGTTATTTGTGCAGGTTCAGCAAAACAATTTCCTTTCGAATCAACAAAATTCAATATTATGTTTCCAGAATCGAACAGAAGAATTTAAAAATCAAGAAGAAAACCTGTTTTGAAGTTTGATAACTAGCTGGAAACAAATCTCTGAAGCTTCTGTCGATTCCACTATCAATTCACCAGGCTTCAATGATGAAATTCCAACCACTATAGCATCAAAATTACACTTATAAACTAATTCATGTGATAAAGATTTTTCTGAAACGATTGTTGTGCAAAATCTACTAAAAGTTGCTACCATGAAAGTTCTTCCCGTGAATCAAAATTGCAATCTTTTCAAAAGATATTAATTCATGCAATCAACTTTCAATCATCAAGCTTAACTGAATGACCATTTTTATTTTTTTTGTAAAATAGATCAAACAGTTCAACTTATACTTTAAAATATCAAAACAGATCTTTAATTGTCAATCAAAGATTCATAACTTGTTGAAAATATCTTTCCTTAAAAAATCTATTTCTCCAAAAATCAAGTTTACACAAATAGATCAGCATTATATATTTTAATTAAAAACATTTACAAAGAATAACTTTCACATTTAAATTCGATAACTAATTTAATTTAATTTAATAAATTAAATCACAAACATTTATAAACACATTTACAAACATTCATTAAACTTAAATATTAATTCACAAACACAAAATAATACAAACGAACACGACAGAATAAACTGGACAACAACATGGGGTAACACATAGATACTCGTTCGAAAGAGAACGATGGTTCAAACAAGACATGTCAATACCTCCAACAACATAATTTTATTGCATTAGGGTACGCTCAGACCTATCAAGCAGGTGGAGCTGTTACCTAGTACCTGTGTCTGCAGGAAACATCAATGTTAGAACAAACATAACTTATGTTAGAAAACACACCGTGAATAAGAATTGCAGCATAGCAGGGTACTCACGAAGGAGTAATGCTACACTGTCTTCTTCACCAACACAAACGAGCAAGATAAAACATAAGTAAACATCTCAGCATAATAACCACATGAATAGACATAAGCAAATAAACCATATCATGAACATGTCTATCTCAATATCATAAAACTAACATAACCAGATAACCTGGATGTCAATGTATCATCCGCAAAATCAAACCAACATAATATCCAGAATCACCTCTGAAAAGAAACAACATAGTATCACAATAAACTAAGCATCTATCAAGTAGAATCAAACTAAACAGTATGTTTAAATTGGAGGGACACTACATTTTGATCTTATGAGATGTGCCACTTAAGCCTATAGAGGTGTCTTTTTTGAGGTAGCATTAGTGATTTAGAACTTGGTGATAAAAAAATGCAATGAGAGATGCAACCATTCAAGAGTACCATAGGACCTAATTAGATAGAAATATAGTGTGTAGGGCTCGTAGAATAAGCTTGAGTGAGAGGTAGGAAGAAATTTTGATTTATGTACATTCATTCCTATATTGGCTAATGATGTGTTTATATTGCACATTTGATGAGACAACCAGATAGTGCACTCAAAAAATTATTTGAGCATAAGAAAGAAGAGTAGAGCATGCTACATGAGGATGTTAAATATCTACATGTGATGAAAATTATAATATAAGATAGGTCTTGGTTGTGCTCTCAAATGAGGAATCACATTAGTGATTAAGGTGGGGTAGGGGAGAAATAGTTAGAATCTCTCTCTTGAGAGATAGTTTTAGTATGTGTACAATCCATCCATATGTATTTTGATACACTAATTTATGTGAATATTTTACCATGTTTGAACATGAGACTCTTTTTTTATTACTCTATTTTCTTCTATTCAATTTGTTATATTAATATGTTAACATACTTAATTTTTTGTTATAAATGTATATTATTATCTATGTTTGATTTTTAAGGTTCATATGTATGTATGTATGTATGTATGTATGTATGTATGTATGTATGTATGTATGTATGTATACATATGTATGTATGTATGTATGTATGATGTATGTATGTATGTATGCATGCATGCATATATGTATGTATGTATGCGTAAACAAGAAAATCAACCCAAGGTCATAGAGTTAATCTAGGAAACAATGCAAATAACCACAATATGTAATCCTAGAATTACTCAATAAGATCCAATCTATTCAATAGAAAACATGCAATGATAATGAAAGGTGGAAAATTGTCGTTGACTATGGTTTAGGACATAGAACAACAATCTTCTACACTCTCATTCAAGGAAACCCTAGAGATCTCAATCCAAGGGTAAAGTAGGGGAAAGAGATCTTGCAATAGGGTGTCCTAGGGTTTGATTAGAGACTAAAGAGGGGTTCACCACCAAGCTAGGGCTTGGAAAGACTAATGAAATGCAAGATCTAATGATTAAACCTAATGATATGCAAAGCTTCACTAAATGACCTAGAAATGAAAGAAAAACAAAATAGAAATTTGAGAAACTAGAGATGTACACCTAGAAACCTGTAGGAGCTTGAATGAAGATCTGAAATGTTGAAAACACTAAAATTAATGCAGACTAGGACTCATACGCCAATCTGGGTGATTTAGTCCCAGATTAGGGTTTATGGGAAATAACAAAAATCTGGTAGAGATATGTCTGAAACACCTAAAATCTAAAAATATCACTATACTGGGAATCATATGCCAGAAGTGGTGTATCAGTCCTTCTTGTCTTTTTTGAAGAATCGGGACTTGAATCTGCTCTTCAATCTCTACTCTGCCTTCTTAGCTTGATTTTTGGGTCTAGATTGTCAAATTCTACACTATAGAAGTCCTTCAATGATCTTGTAGGTAAGCTGACAACTTTGACAACTTTCTCCAAACTTTCTCTTCAATACGTCTTCAACCTAGATCTGCAAATCACACACTAAAGAGAGGGAAAATGTTTTTTTGTTAGTAGAAAGGGGTTTGCCTTGGTCAAACCTCATTTTGATAATCAAACCTTATAATGAAATGAAGGAATGATGAATGAACAACATGCAATGTTACAACTCACCAAACCCTAGCAATAAAGTGTTGCAAACATGTATGAAATGGCTCCAATGGATGTAGATCTTGACTCTTGCTTGAATTATATGGATCTTGAATTGAGTGCTTGCTTGAATCATGAAACCGTACATCATAATTGTTAGCTTAAAAACAAACATGATGCATGATGAAGATGCTCAATACTTGAATAATGCTCCAAAACACTTGATAATCAACCCTTGAATGCTCTTGTAAACTCCAATTTGCTATTAGGAATTCTCTCATGAAAGTCTTAGGTCACTTGATTGCTTGCTAGGTAGAAAATGACTTAAATAACCTTGTATTTGTACTTGTTTATGCCAAATTTCTTTAAATTACAACACTACAAGCTGACATTAGATCTAGGAGAATAAAATCCCACCAAGACTTTGAATTTATTTTAATTTGAGCCACACATGACTCATACGCTAGAAGTGGTGTATGAGTCCCATTAGACTAGGCTATGGGACACATTTTTCAAGAAATGCTTAGATTCATGTGAAATTAGGATTGGGGCCCTGAAAATTAGGTGGGACTCATATGCCCAAGGTGGTGTATGAGTCACAAATCACTAAATCTGGGACACATGATCCAAAAATACCCGAATTATGATTGGATGTTGGTTTATGTCAGGATTATCCTAAAAAAGATGCATTAATTAAGGCTTGTGGATGCAAAATAAGGCCAATTAAAGAATAAAGAAGCCCAATTAATAATAAAAACCCTAGATTAGTGTGAAATTGAGGTACAACACTTTACAACACCCAAAATAAGGTACAATTAAGTACACTTAGTTTAGAAGGGCCCAAGACCTAATGAGAATGTGTTAAACACATTACAACATTAAATCAAGGCAACATTAAGTCCAATTTAACTTTAGGAGGACCCAAACAAGTGTGAAAATGTCATGGGTCACATTTTTCGACACTATAGATAAGTAAAACCAGATTTCAAGCAAGTGATACCTTCACCTTCATCGTATTTCCATGGATGACTTCCATTGTTCCTTCTTTGTAAGCTTTGCTCTCAGAAATGGGTATGCTACTCTTTCTCTATGAGCTTCAAGTATTGTGATGATTGGAATGATGCAAACACCAAAGTTCAAGAGTTCATGGTTAGCCATCAATGTGATATGAAGGATTGCTTTTATAGAAATGCTTGTTTCATATGAATGATCTAGATTCAAAGATGAACAATCTAGATTCAAATATGAAAGATTGGGATCAATAGTCGAGGTTCATTGAGAGGAAATGGATTGGAGAGTTAATTAGCCTAATTGATTCAATCAAGGGAATTGATTGATTAATTATTGGAAATTAATTAATTAATCAATGGGATTGATTTGTTAGTCAATAGAATTGATTGAATAACCAATGGGATTGATTAATCAATCAATATGTGAGAGGATAATTAATTAATTAATTAATCTTTAAAGGAATGTGCAAGTAAAGATTGAATTGATAAATAAAATTTTATTTGTTAATGGATCATGTTGAGTGAATATTGGAGAATTAAATAATTAATTGAATTATTTAATCTAGAAGTGGGAAAGTGGTTTAATTAAATAATTTGTAACAATTATTTAATATAAGAAGGGTGTTTGATGTTAATTAAATTATTAAATGATAACTATTTAATTAAAATAGAAGAATAATTGAAGTTAGCAACATAACTAAATAAATAAGGTTTATTTAATTAATCAAGAAGAATAATATTTAACTGCGACATTATTAAATACAAAGGATTAATTTAATTAGTCAAGGAGAATAAGGATAATCAAATAGGATTTATTTAATTAGTTGGAAATGATGAATTAGAATTAATTAATTAATTAATGTAAAATTAATTAATTAATAGCAAAATATGAAAATTGATAATAATTAAATAATAAGGTATTATTTAATCATTTAGGGAAGAAGAGTGAAAATTAGTAAAAAGGTGCTACTCGTAGGTCAAGACAATTTAGGGTATCTACATTTTTCCCCTCTTTGATATAATGCATTTTTACAGCGTTATGTCAAAGAAAATTCAAAATTTGTGCTCAGGAGTTGCCCTAATATGCCTCAATGATAGCGAGATAGGTTGATGCCCCCTCAAAAAAATTTACAAATTTTGAAAAAAATTCAAAAAATTAGGAAATATTCTGACAAGTCAATTTTATAGTGTTGAATGCATTGGTAGCTAAAGATTTTTATTTTAGGAACTCTAGGGTGTTTGTTTTTGCTTTTAAAGTTCAAAGTCAATACACCCAGTTATAAAGGGGGTCCAAAATCCCACCCTAAAAGTCTATAAATAGGCCCTAGGGGTGCAAAAAAGTTCATTTGTGCATTTTGAGTTTAGAAGTTGAGAGCTATGAGTGGGGATTTTGTGAAGGAGCACCTGTAGGGATGTCATCTGTTCCAGCCGCTACGCACCACAAATATCAAGTTAGGTCCTTCCAGCGGCCAAAGGGCTCAGGGGATGTGGTATGCACCCTTTCATTTCCTCATTTTTCATTCATTTTTTACTATCTTTTAGAGCTCGAAGAAGAGAAAATATATGTGATGTTATTTTGGTGTCGTATTTGCTATCGCGTTCACCACATGTGTGGTCTTGTGCACCACATGTGCGATGTGTGATGCATATATAAAATAGAGTCACAAATAATAGGTTTCTCCTAATTGATTTCTATATCACATATGTTGTGGTGCAATGAGAATGTAGGATAGAATGTTGCAAATGATTTCCTACAACGTATATGCATGACAGTACACCACAATTTCTTAGACTAGTCGCAATTGCAATGTGATTCACATGTGTGAGCCATATCTATATGACAGTGCGACGTATTTGACTGTTAGCCAATTTGAGTCCATTTTTGATAAATTTTTCTCTATATAAAAATTCCAATAGGTTTGGTTAGGCATCCTGATTGACGTAATGTGATTTTTGTGAGCACAAGTGCAATTACCACTGATATATACTTGAGAGAGCTAGCTTTCTTCTTTCAGATTGTGAGATCAACTGAGAGATGAGGAGAGGGATACATTGCATGCTCTTGGATTATATCATGTTACTTTCATGCCCATCATTTGGGCTAACCGAGTACTTCTTACATCTTTAGCAAAGTGATGGCACTCTAAGACCAATTCCTTCCATTTTCCCATAGGAGATTCCATTGTGACATTAGAGGACGTCTGGCATATTCTTCGTCTTCCCATTCATGGTGAGCATACTTTCTATGATCCTAATCATGGGTCAGCTACCTTGTGGAGAGTTTATGTTGCTGACGACCTAGCTCTAGGTGTTGAGGACTACGAGATCCGATGGGATACACTTGTTGACAAATATGACCCACTCATAGTTGTGATTTGAACTATTATCAAAGGTGTCGTCATTCCTAATCATTGAGGCCATGGATTCCATATTGTATGGGTTCATATGCTCAAGGGAATGATGGAACATGCCACATTTTATGCTTGGGGTCCTTGTTGAATGGTCATGCTCTATATCCAGCTTCATGATGTGGTGTACTAAGATGCTCAATCTATCAGCTATGGTACTACATTGCTTATGGTTTGGGATTGGGAGCACATAGCTATCTTCAGGCCACCTGTAGATAGATACCTAGCACTAGGATTTCCTTATGTATACATCTATGGAGTGGCAGTGATGCACATATGGGTTGGTGACATCAACTATTAGCATTATGGTATTGGTACCCTTGATGCTTTCACCTAGAGGCCGTATAGAGACTGCCAAGTCTAGGATGATGATACGAAGCATCTACCTTATTGTCAGTAGACCTGATATTTGATTGGTCACATTGTTCAGACCCAACACATTATAGAGAGACATCTCCCAGAGGGTGTGTTGTGACAGTTTAGAGAGCGACAAGGAGTTCCTATAGGCATTGCATATTTTGCATGATCTTCTTGAGAGGTTCCTGTGTGGGGACCCATGATCAGTGTCCAAGTTGTGGCTGCAAAGATAGATGGACTACAACAAGTTAAGTGGGGTGCCCTTCCTAAGTTAGTTGATGCAAGGACTACAACAAATTACGATGTGTGGTGGGCCCAACATAGACCCACACCTTTTACAAATCCAGATCAACTTGCTCCTATAGAGAGGTTAGGCAGAGGTCCTCGAGGGAGATTCTGGGGGAGAGGATGAGGGAGAGGTCATAATGATGGTCGGGGGTGGTCAAGGTGATGGTGGCCATGATGGGGGGTGGCGGAGGTTATGGTGGGATGGTGAAGGGAAGGGAGATCATGGCAAGCATGACAGAGGTAGGCGGTACATAGGTGTGCTTCCACCTCAAGCATCGAGGCAAGATCAGTAGGATGACGCTCCTCACTAGGAGGAGAGGGTTAGAATAGCCCAAGTTGCATGGGTAGATGCCCCTCCTTACTAGGAGGAGGGTGTGATAGCAAGCCAAGTGCAGGCAGAGGTTGTTCCTCATTAGGAGGAGGTGTTGAGAGAGCAATAGCTAGGTATCAATGTTGATATCAGCATGGATATCAAGGTGGAGGAGGTGAGGAGGGAGGAGGAGGAGGAGGAGGCTACCTCTGAAGTAGCCATTGATGAGGGATTGGAGGATGTGCCCATCCTCGATGTTATGGAGGAGGATGTGGAGGAGAGACCTCAGGATATGCAGGTTACAACATTATAGGTGCAACTTCATGCTGCTTTAGCTTAGATTCAAGGTCTATAGGGGTAGGTTTCTTAGTTGAATGTTGAGCAAGATATGGCAACCATCAAAGCGTAGTGAGCTAAGCACAAAGCCATTGATTTTACTGATATAGTTAGCAATGACACCACAAATTGAGCTTGGAAACTACATACATCTAATAGGGCTAAGCAATACTATAGGGACCTATATGTGAGGGTAGTGCCACCAGAGGAGAGGGAACCTATTTTTATAGAGAGCTAGAGCATATCTAATTCACAAATATCACCAAGCAGTGCAAAGTGTCCCAGCCTAGGGCATCTCCATATCATTCAGCTCAACATTCACACAAGGATTAGTCACGAGCATCGGGATCAAGCCATAGAGAAGATAGGCCTCCCTTAGGTAATATGAGTAGCAAAGGCTAGGCTTGTTTGTGTATAGACATGTATATTTTTGATCGAGCTTGCAAGTTCCGCATTTTTTACAATCATTCAATATTGTACTATGACCCATTTTTTTGATATGTATATATGAGATACATCATTTTTTTGGAGGCGATTATATGATGCACTATTGTTATGCATATTTCTATATGATGGATGTTTATGGATTGATTTGATGTTTATGTATGATTTTATTTATGGATGGATGCACAAGATGTATGATTCATGCTTACATGTATGACATGAATGGATATTTAATGCTTATGATCTATGATGATGACATTATATGTTTAAAACATGTTATTCCATATATGATGTATGTTATATGGATGATGATGATTCTACAATGTAATGCAATATTATCTATCTTTTGTATTTTTGTTATGCAGTATGTACATGACCTATATGCATATGATTATTTATGATATTCTAACATGATTATGCATGCAGGATGATGTAGCTCATATATTTTATTTTTTGTGTCATAACACACCATTGAGATGACTGCAAGACTATCAAAAGAGCTGTTAGTGTGAAGAAATAGTTAGTAAGAAATGAAGAAATTTTTAGATAGATCGTCCATCCAAATTAAGATTGATGTAATGATTGATGTTGCTTGAGATCTCAACAGTGCATGTTTTATCATCATAGAGCATTTTTATGTTTATGGAACAAGTGGATGTATGCACACCTAAGCATGAATTGCAAAGGTAGTTTTTGTTTTTGTTTGCTTAAAGATGTGATATATGGACAAGTGGATGGTGTACATGAAGTTGAGACAAACCTTGGTGACATTTATTATCCATTTTTCAAAGGTTAATACATGTCAAACAAGGAGTGTCCTTATTAAGATTAGTGATGATAGAACCTTGTAGGAATATGTGAGGAAATTACCATAAAGCATGTCAATCTTGTTGCAAGAAAGCATTTTAGTTGATTTTTAACTTGCATACGATGTTTTGATTATGCTATATAGAATCTCAATCACACACAAGGACCTTAGTTTCCCCATTCATATTACCAAGACAAACCACATACATAAATCAACAGAAAGAAATGTCATAATCAATCATTGTTGCTCTAATCACTTGTGGATATCCTTGAGAAAATTAGGAGTATGACATAAGATAAATTAGATGAAAATATAAGACTAAACTAAACCAACCAATTCAACAACCATTTATACCTTTTTAATCCACATATAAGTGTTTGATATGTTTTCAAAAGATTGTGCATGTTTGAAGGAGTGAAACATTCCGTGTAAGACACCTGGTCAGGTTTCGATAATGCAACATCCTAGAAGACAAATGATTTTTGATAGAATAGGTAACATTTGTAGATAATTGGATCAACCTAGTTGAAGAATAGTTTGGGTAATGATCTTTTGTTTCATGATTTTCTAAGCTCACTTCTATGTAGGGTAAATTGTTTGTGTCAAACACGTTCCTTCTCTACAAAGGACAACTTTACTATGCAAATTGGAATATGATGAATATTTTATTGTAATGGACACTAAGGGGACTAACCTAATGCCTCGGGGACTCATCAATGATGGTCTTTCCTACATGACAATGTAGAGACAACATAGTTCAACTGACCATGACAAGTGATGGTTTTTTATGACATATGGATTATGAAGAAGATTTTTTTTGTGACTAGCCCTAAAGGACATACCTAATGCTTCGAGAGCTTGTCATTGACTCGCCTTGCCTACACACACACAAAGACAACGTAGTCTGATACCATGAATTGACATCGTTTTTTTTATTTTTTGATATTTTATGACTATTTTGGATTTTTCAAAGGATATTTGAATGTTTTGATGTTTTGTTGGAATGTTTCAATATTTTTGTTTTTTTGTGATAACATCCTCAAATACCATGTGTAATATCATTTTGAAACCCATAGGTCGAGGATTTCCCCTAGTTGAAAACAAGACTAGTTATTATGAAGGGTAAGATATGATAAGTGGTTTGTCGCTAAACGTTTAATCAGTCTCAGGCCATAAGAGGGGTGAGAAATCTTTTATTATGAAAGAGTGCATGCTCGAGTTATTTTGGGCGGAATCGAATAGAGTAATGATAGATGGTAGAGCAAAATCCGATTATGCATGGTGCATGTTTGCCAGGTTTTCCCCATGGTACTTATCCAAAGCGCCACCAAAATGATTCTTAGTATAGGATGAATTATTTTTCTTTCTCTTTTCTTTTCCGTTTTTCCATTTTATTTTATTTTTTTGATATAATGGGATCTCCAAAGGTCATGTATAGTACTTTTGAAGGTGCATGCTATTGATAGGATCAAATAGTGGTTCACCCTCTAGAGTAGCCAATTGATAGGCACCATAGCTGTATGTTGTGGTGATGATATAAGGACCCAACCAGTTAGGCTCAAACTTTCCTAGTTTTTCTCTTTCTTATTGGTTCTTAGGATTTTCTTTCAAGACTAGATCACCAAAGTCAAAGTTTGGACCTTGACTCTCTTGTTTTAGCTGTTTCGGAGGTGATTATGATATGCCTATAAGTGGACTAACGCAATTTGTCTTCTTTCGTCCAATAGTTCTAGCTCATGTAACCTAGAGATTCGATAATCTTCATCATCAATGAAATTTTGCATAGAAATTCTCAGGGACAGGATCTCGACCTCAATTAATAGGATGGATTCAGAACTAAAGACCAAGAATAAGGAGTGGCACCAATAGGAGTATGAATGCTCATACGATAAGTCCATAAGGCTGGATTTAGTTGTATTTTCCAGTCTTGGCCAACATCATTGACAGTCTTTTTTAGGATTTTCACCATGGTTTTATTAGATGCCTCCACTTGACCATTACCCTAGGAATAATATGGAGTGGAAAAGTGGTGTTGGATGTGGTATCTTTCACATAATTCCCTAATGTCTTGGTTTTTGAAGGGACGCATGTTATCTGTTACTATCGATAAAGGAACACCATACCAACATATGATATAGTTCAGTATAAACTTTAAAAAAAAATTATCGGTGATATACATCATCTGTATGGCTTCAATCCATTTAGTGAAATATTTTGTTGTAGTGATAATGAACTTGTGTCCATTGGTAGATGTAGGTTGAATCTTCTCAACAAGGTTGAGTCCCCATTGAGAGAAAGGCCTTGAGGTGAGGTAACCAAATGGAGTTTCTATGTCGGTGCATGTACCAGCTCATCGTGGATTTGACACTGTCTACATTTATTTATGAAATGATATGAATCACCTTCCATTATAGGCCAATATTACCTTGTTCTCAAAAGCTTGTTGGCTAGGGTAGGTACACTAGAGTGAGCCCCGTATATACCCTCATGTATTTCTTGTAAAGTCATCTTTGATTCCTCTATGTCGAGACATCTAAGAAAGGTGGTATCTAGGCTATAACAATAAAGGGTGTTTGCGATGATAACATACTTAGCCACTCGTCAAATAAAGGTTTTTTGTTGGTTTTTGGGCAATTCGAGAGGTATAATTTGGGAGTAAAGGTATTTGTATATACCTTATACCAGGGTGAATTGGGACCAACAATTTCATAGACGAGCTCGGATTCAGGGACATCAAACGTAGGAATCATCAACTATTCCACCAAGAACTCGCACTAATGTACATTATAAGGAATTTCCAAGAGAGACCCAATGGTGGTCATTGCATCTGTTGCCTGGGTCAGTGCAGGATCATGGGGGTCCAAACTAGGCCCCTAAGTGGCAATGAAAATTCAGAAAAATAGAGTTAGGCAACTTGACATAAAAAATTGAATAGGTTATTAACATAATTTGAAAAATACATAAGAACAAAATTTGTAGAAAATTGAATTTAGTTTTTAGGCTACTAGTCCTTTTTTGGAAAAAAGTAAATTTATTTTGTGAAAATTTGAAATTTCAATGCAGTAGTACTAAATTTTCAGGAAAAAGATAAAAAACAGGTGTATGTCTGACCAACCTATGTACAAATTTATTTATTTTCTTTCTAAAACTTCCAATATATGTAGAGGACACATGCCTGAATGTGCCGCATTTTTTTTGTAATTTTTTTGCATGTAAATAATTAGTTATGATTTTTTTATTAGGACATTTCAAAATTATTAAAACATGTTTGTCTAACTACCATAACTTGGTCAAAAATTTATAAAATTCAATTTTTTTGTCCTATAGTATGTGAAGCATAGAATGTAACACATCATTTAGATTTGAAAAATGTGAAATAGTTTGAAAATTATAGAAGTTTTTCAATCAACCTATTAATCATGACTTTAGTCATACTATATGTAGAAAATTAATAATAATTATCTATTAAATTTAAAATAAGACATATCTTATATTGGTGGAAAGCTCACAATTTTTTCAATAAACCCTTTTCGTTTCATCAAATTCATATTAGAAAAAAGTCGTTAGCCACAAGGGTGAACTTCAAAAAACTAAGGAAATTTTGTCAACTCCTTTTTTCAATTGGCTTTCCAGGTTTGGCAATCCCAAACCAAATCCTGAGCCAAAACTCGAGCCTACTAATTTTGTCAGAAAAAATGGATATCCGAAACGGATATTCGTTACCTATATTATTTATAATACATAATATTTAATATATTAATATATACTAATAGACCAATATATTATATAAATTATATATTAAATATACTACATATGATTTATATAGTATATTATATATTATATAGTATATATAGTATATATTAAATATTATAAATTATATTAATATTATGTAATATATATTATATATTATATAATATATTTAATACATAGTATATATTATATACTACATTATAATATATATAGTGAGATAGAGAGAGGGGGTGTGAGAGAGAGGGGGAGAGAGACTTGAGAGAGAGGGGTTAGAGAGAGATACCTCAGAGGGAGATGGAGAGTGAGAGAGACTTGAGAGAGAGTTATCTAGGTAGCATATGCAAGGAAGAGACCTAAGAGAGAGGGGAGGTGGGAGGGAGAGAGGGAGAGAGAGACCTGAGAGGGAGAGAGAGGGACTAAGAGAATTTTTTCTAGGTAGAGTGGGAGGGATAGAGGGAGCGAGAGACCCAAGAGAGAGAGAGATGGTGAGAAGGATAGTGGGAGGGAGAGAGGTAGAGAGAGAGAGAGAGAGAGAGTTGAAAGAGAGAGAGAGAGAGAGAGAGGTGAAATATATAGAAATAGAGAGAGAAGGGGAGAGAGAGAGAGAGACCTAAGAGGGAGATGGAGAGAGAGAGAGACCTGAGAGGGAAGAGAAAGAGAGAGTTAATAGGAAACAATTTCATAGAGTTAACCACAATATACAATCCTAATTACTCAATAAGATCCAATCTATTTAATGGAAAATATGCAATAATAAGTAAAACCAGATTTCAAGCAAGTGATACCTTCACCTTCATCATGTATTACCATGGATGAATTCCATTGTTCCTTCTTAGTAAGATTTTCTCTTAGAAATGGGTATGCTACTCTTTCGCTATGAGCTCCAAGTATATGCGATGATTGCAATGATGCAAACACTGAAGTTTAAGAGCTTGTGGTTAGCCATCAACATGCTATGAAGGATTGCTTTATAGAAATGCTTGTTTCAGATGAATGATATGGATTCAAAGATGAATGATCGAGATCAACAGTTGAGGTTCATTGAGAGGAAATAGATTGGGGAGTTAATTGGCCTGATTGATTCAATCAAGGGAATTGATTGATTTAATTAAATTGGAAATTGATTGACTAATCAATGGGATTTATTTGTTAGTCAATAGAATTGATTGAATAATCAATGGGATTGATTGATCAGTCAATGTGTGAGGATAATTAATTTTTTAAATAATTAATTAATCTTTGGAGGATGTGCAAGTAAAGATTGAATTAATAAATACAAGTTTATTTGTTAATGGATCATGTTGAGTGAAAATTGGAGAATTAAATAATTAATTTAATTATTTAATCTAGAAGTGGGAAAGTGGTTTAATTAAATAGTTTGTAACAAATATTTTATATAAGAAGGGTGTTTGATGTTAATTAATTATTAAATGATAACTATTTAATTAAAATAGACTTGAATAAATGAAGTTAGCGACATAATTAAATAAATAAGGTTTATTTAATTAATTAGGAAGAATAATATTTAATTAGGATATTATTTTTTTGATACGTAAGAGTTTTTTTTTATTAATTTAGAAAAGAAAAGCATACAACCGTCTACTAAGCAGGAGATAACCATCGCTTCGACTTCACCCTAAGATGACTAGACTCCATACAACCTTCACTAATAATTCGATCGTGAAGATAAAATTTTCAAAATTGACAATTCCACTATCAGAATAAAAAAAACCCAACTCATACAAGCCGCATTCAGACTTATCAACTACTGGAAATTTCAAAAAACCAAAAAAACAAACAAATTACAGGAACCCATTAAGCTTTGCAAAGGACTTGAAGTCTCGAATCCATTTGAAGCCTTCTGCCGCCATTAAACCAAGCATTTTCTTTAGATACTCCACTGCTACAACAACAATCATCCAGTGGCGCATGAGAGTCGTCCCACTCAGGTCCAAGAGGAAGGGATGAAACTTAATGGCCTCGTCGATCATTCGCAAGAGCTCCAAATCATCTGGATGCAAAATCACGGTGCCTAAAATTGTCGCCTTCAGAACCTCCACACCACCTACCAAATCCTTCCTAAACAACTTCACCAACATCTCCTTTACCTCAAAATTAGGAACACGGTTGTCCAGTAGAGAGGCCAAAAACCTCGAGGAGACATGCGCATTGTCCCTCCCATACTCCTTTCGCTCGAGGTGACCAGTGCCCAAAATCATTTTGACTGCCACAAATGTGAGAGGGTCGATGTTGAGAAAAATTCACTTCAACCTTTGGACCTTTATCTCTCAAAACGTTGCCTGCCTCGACGTTGCCTTCAAAGAAATTGGAGTGTCCACTCCAAATCACGCCAAACCCTCCACCGAGACTTCAATGATAAACTTCGAGCACCCAACCATTGTCACCCACAGATGAAACTAGAAGTTGTGCTATGACCACCAATTGGCCACCACCATTAACAAAGCAACAATCACCAAGAATGTGTTATTACTCTGTACATACCGTCACCTCCACTCATTAATAAATCTTGCACTCGCCTAGCAATGTAATCATCACACGAACGAGGAATCATTACCAAGTAAGCAAGTTGTCCTTGCAACAGAAATTTCATCCTGCAAACCCTTCTTCGTATACAAAGCCTTCATTAAAAAATGTGCTTAAATTGACAGCCTTCAATGCTTGTACTCTTCTCGAGTGACCAGTCCACCCTTTCACTCTACAAAGCCTTCGAATTCCACCTCAGCATTTAGCACCCCTACATGGATGCCACTCACCATGTCCCGTCAAAAGCCCACCGCCAGCTTGAAGGGTCGCCCTCCCATCCACCCACTATTTAATTAGGATATTATTAAATAAATATGATTTATTTAATTAGTTAGGGAGAATAGGATAATCAAGACATTATTAAATAAATAGGATTTATTTAATTAGTTAGGGAGAATAGGATAATCAAGACATTATTAAATAAATAGGATTTATTTAATTAGTTAGAAATGATGAATTAGAATGAAAATTGATAATAATTAAATAATAAGGTATTATTTAACCATTTAGGGAAGAAGAGTGAAAATTAGTAAAAGGGTGTTACCCGCAGGTCAAGACAATTTAGGGTATCTACATTTTTCCCATCTTTGATATAATGCATTTTTATAGTGTTATGTCAAAAAAAATTCAAAAAATTGTGCTTAAGGGTTGCCTTGGTATGCCCTGGCGATGGCGGGATAGGTTGATGCCCCCTCGAAAAAATTTACAAATTTTGAAAAAAATTTCAAAAAGTTTAGGAAATTGTTCTGACAAGTCAATTTTATAATGTTGAATGCATTGGTAGCAACATATTTTGATTTTAGGAACTTCAAGGTGTTTGTTTTTGCATTTAAAGTTTGAAGTTGATGCGCCTAGTTATAAAGGGGGTCCAATAGCCCACCCTAAAACTCTATAAATAGGGCCTAGGGGTGCAAAAAGTTCATTTGTGCATTTTGAGTTTAGAAGTTGAAAACTCTGAGTGGAGATTTTGTGATTAAGCACCTACAGAGACGTCACCTATTCTAGTAGTTGTGCACCTTAGATATCGAGTTAGGTCCTTTCAGCTGCCAAAGGGCTCAGGGGACGTAGTATGTACCCTTTCCTTTCCTCATTTTTTGTTAAATTTTTAGTAGTTTTTAGGGATTGAAGAAGAGAAAACAAATGCAGTGTTGTTTTGGTGCTACATCTACTATTGTGTTCATCACATGTGTGGTCTTGTGCACTGCATGTGCGATGTGCAACACATATGTAAAATAGAGCCGCAAATGCTAGGTCGCTTGCAATTGATTTTTGCACCGCATCTATTGTGGTGCAACACAAATGTAGGATAGAATGTCACAATTGATTTCTTGCAATGCATATGCATGATAGTACGTCGCAATTGATTGGATTGGTCACAATTTTAGTGTGAGTTGCATGTGTGAACCGCATTTGTATGACAGTGCAACGCATTTGACTGCTAGCCAAGTTGAGTCTTTTTTGATAAATTTTTCTCTATATAAAAATTCTAATACATTCAGTTAAGCGTCCCGATTGACCAAAATGACCAAAATGTCACCTAGAATTAGAAATATATTTTTACAATAAATATTGCCTATTTTAGGGTAGACCTATGCAATGTGGTGGTGACCTTGAAATTTTAGGTTTTAAGATTTGATCATGGGAAGGTATCTTGATTTATAGGTTTTTGTAATGATTTTAAATATTGAAGTTGATTTATTTGTAAATATGTAGGATTCAAAAGTTGTAGGGAGGAGACATGAAAATTTATTATGTATCCTTAGGAACTTGCCTTAGTTAATCCCTTGTTAAGTATATTTCAACCATCACAAGTAGTAGATGATATGGTTTAAGTTTGTGTCCCATTAAGTGCTAATGTGTTTTATTTAATCAAATATGAAATAAAGGATTCTATTTATATGTATTATGATTCTATGTACAAAGGTACAAGGAAATACATTCAGTAAGGTTTTACCTAAAGGGTAAGAGGAGTTAAAGGGGATTTTTCTTATCTGTAAGAGTAATGATGTTGGCAGTAAATTAAGTAAGAGGGTTACAAGCTATTCACAAAGTAGTGGAAGAAATTTTAGGATATGCATTCACATGAAAAGTATTTGGGGAACTACCAAAAGGAAGCTAGAAAATCCAACTATTTAAATTAGGTAAAGGGTGCTTTTGTTAATTGGATTGAATGATCCATTTGGAAAATATAGGAAAACCACAAAAAATAGTTTTTTTTTTGTATAGAGACAAGTTTGAGCTAAAGGATGTTGCCATGATCATGATGGATACTAGTGTCCATGTGATAAAAAAACTAGAAGAAAATTTTAAAATAGGAAATTGAATATAGTTTAATTTAGCATCTTGGTGAGGGAAAAATCTTTGAGAAATAGGTTGTGTATCCTAGAAAATATTTTGGGAGTGGATGATAAAATGAGTGCATGATACAGATTAAGATTGATATGCTTATACTAGTTCTTACATGTTGATATCATTTTTATGGAACTCGCCTTATGTCTTTCCATTCATATATCTTACATCACTTTCTTATGTTATAATCATATGAGAATGTTATATATGACATGTTTTACTATTACACTCACATGGTGACATATTTTTTCATTCTACTTATCTCACTTATAGGATTATATTGAGTGTGAGGCCACCTCATTATCTTGTATCTTTCCCTCACATTGGTAAAAACATGGGGCACAACCTTTATACATACATTTTCACATGATTTTATCATAATTTCATTCATCACACACATGTTATATTTCTTTTACATGAGCATACTTTATATGGCACATTATATGTATATCTCTTGACATTATCTGAAATCATTAGTATTATATCCACATTTTTCACTCTCGGTATTTACATGATTCATGTTTTTTCCTTCATGAGGCCAACTTAGTTACATCCTCATGATAATTGCTTGCACCATTTTACATTCCATATCATTTTACATGGTTCATAGTATATCCTTCATGGAGGCCAAATTGATTTAAGCTCCATAATTTTTTCTTACAATGTGATTTTGTCTCAATTTTTATATGGTTCATGCTTATATTCTTCACAAGGGCCAAATTATTTGCATCCTCATGATTGTTGTTTATAAGATGCTTACATTTATATCTTAGCTTCACATGGCTTCATTTTTGTATACTTAATGGGGGCTATATTGATTCTAGCTCCATTAATATTTCTTACATCATGATTCCATCCAAACTAATCTCACCCTTTTACACATTATCAATACCATGCTTAGAAAAATGTTAAATGTTTATTATTGTATGTTTTATTCTAATAAAACAATTTTGTAGATGCCAATAATGAATTGTGTGTAGGTTTGGATATGTTTCTTTACCAAAACACAAAGAGATTATAAGACATCGTCCTTACCCTACATTCTTGAGTCTATCTACTTATTTCAGTTATTGATTTAATTACTTTAGCCTGCATGATTCATGTAACTAATGTAGGAGTAAATTGTAGAGGAGAAAAGTGTCTACCTTTCCCTTTTACCCTCTTTTTTTTACACTCATTTTTGTTCCTATAGTAAATGCATTGTTGTTATACTCAATTTACCTTTTTTTAAGCCTAATCTTGATCCTCTCCTTTTTGTGTTGAATCAATGATTACAAGACAAGATTAGTCAATATATGTAGACTTTTTTTACCTTGGAATAAATAAAAGGTGCAAATTTTTCCTCTAGATAGGACCCCACACACAACATAATCCTCTTAATTTAAAAATAATTTCTTGCTTTCTCAAGTTGTCCCTTTCAGAGAATATGACTATTACCCATTGATTTACAAGATATAGCACTTCAAATTGAGCAGCAAAGATCTTGTATTTAAGGAAAATAATTAGGCCACCAGTTAATCATCAAATAGTTAGATTATCAAATCAAATTACTAAAATGTCACTTGCTTAACATCAACACTTACATGAGAAAATACTACTCTATTGATTCATCATCTAGGCATCTTTCATTTTTTCTTGACAGGTATGAGCACACTAAGTTACATGACACATTATATTCCTATCTCTTGACATTATCACACAAAATCATTATTATGTTGTTCCTTAATGCATACATATTATACAAAACATCACAATTCTCTTGAATGATGATGCTTGTAAAATGACTACTATACACTTTTCTCATTTGTCCTCATACATGGTTCTAAAATTAGGGGTATAATTTTGTCCCTCGTCACATGAGATTTCAAGCATATCATTTGATTTACACATTAGGGCTAACACATTTCCACATGTAACCATTACACCTGTTACCCTCCTTAAATTGAATCCATCATTGCAATGTATGCATTCAGTTTGAGGGGGGCATATTATATCCACATTTTTCACTCTTAATATTTACATGATTCATGGTGTTTCCTTTATGGGGACCAGCTTAGCTACATCCTCATGATAATTGCTTACATCATTCTTACATTTCATATATTTTTACATGGTTCATGTTGTATCCTCCATGAGGGCCACATTGGTTTCAATTCCATGATTTTTGCTTAGATTATGCTTCTATTTTAATGCCTTATTTTTTTATGGTTCTTGTTTTATCCTTCATGGACGCCATATTGATTCAAGTTCCATAATTATCACTTACATCATGATTTTGTCTTAATTTTCACACAGTTCATGCTTGTGTCCTCCACAAGGTCCAACTTGGTTGCATCCTCACAATTATTTCTTATATCATGCTTCCATTTCTATCTTAGCTTCACATGGCTTCATTTTTGTATACTTCATGGGGGTAATAACGATTCTAGCTCCATGACTATTGCTTATAGCATGATTCCATCCACACTACTCTCACCCTTTTACACATTATCAATATCATGCTTATAAAATTGCAAAATGCTTATGATTATATTTTTCATTCTACTAACACAAATTTGTAGATGCCACTAATAATTTATGTGTAGGTTTGGATATGTTGCTTTACCAAAACATAAATAAATAGTGAGACATCATCCATATCCTACATTCTTGAATTTCCCCACTTATGTTATCTACTACTTTAATTGATTTAGCATGCATGATTCATGTAACTAATGTGGGAGTAAATTGTAGACAAAAAAAATGCATATGGGTTTTCCCTTTTAACCTCATGTTTTGCAATCATTTTTGGTCCTCTAGTGAATATATCGTCGTTATGCTCAATTTACCTTTCTTTCAATGCAAGCTAAGCCTAATCTGGAACCTCTCCTTTTGTGTTGAACCCATCAATGTAGAACAAGACTAGTCCATCTCTATAGGTTTTGTCACCTTGGACTAGATCGTAGGTGCAAATTTTTCCTTTGAATAGGACCCCACACATGATATAGTCCTCTTGAGATACAAATAATTTCTTTCTTTCTCAAGTTGGCCCTTTTAGAGAATATGATTATTACCCATTAATTTGCAAGCCATGACACTTAGAATTGAGCACCAAAGATCTTGTATTTAAGAGCAATCCTTAGTCCATTAGTTAATCATCAAATAATTAGATTATTAGATCAAATTATTAAAATATCACTTGTGTAGCATCAACACTTACATAAGTGAATGCTATAGTATCAATTCATTGACTTGCAAGACAAAACACTTAGAATTGAGCACCAAAGATCTTGTATTTAAGGATAATCCTTAGGCCATTAGTTAATCATTAGACAATCAAATTATTAGATCAAATTATTAAAATATCACTTGATTAACGTCAACACTTACATAAGTGAAAGCTACACTATCAATTCATTGATTTCCAAGCCAAAACACTTAGAATTGAGCACCAAAGATCTTGTATTTAAGGGTGATCCTTAAGTCATTAGTTGATCATTAGATAATTAGATTATTAAATCAAATTATTAAAACATCACTTGTGTAACATCAACACTTACATGATTGAATACTACACTATCAATTCATCATCTAGACATCTTTTATTTATACTTGACATGCATTAGATCTTGTTCATCTATAATGGAGATTGCCCAATCACTAAGGAAGTTTCATACTCTCCCTTTGCACACTATCAATCTCCCCAAGGTTCTTCTCAACACCTCTCATCTTTAGACACACATGAAAATAGGCTCTACAAACTTACTAAAGGACATATTTACACTAACAAGATTAGATTACATCAAGATTTATGAACTACGTAAACAAATTTGTACCTTATCAACAATCCATATATATTTCTCTATCACTATTCCATTATTAAATTCAAGTTGTGTAACACCATCAACTACAATTTATAAACTAAAACTCCTTTAACTCTTATTTTAAATCATCAATTCTAATTCAGTCCAATCACATACATCAAATAATTAGACTAAATTAATTAGGGTTTATGCAGAATGGGGCAGCAAATGATGAATAATAAAAGCATTGATGCAAAACCCCAAAGGAGGGAAACAGGGGACCAATTTAACGTTGGAAATAACCCTGAACTTTTAGATGTCTCTAGAATAAGCCAACTTTCGCGAGAAATACCAGGAAATGGTGGATGCTTCCAGAGGTTTCGTGTAACGTCCTACCTACGCACATGGACTGCTTTCTGCCCTCTATTTATGCACTCCACTGGTAGTTTGCCAATATTAGAGAGATGTTCTGTGCTGTGCTGTGTAATTCACTGCCATTGTAAAGAGAAATTTTCTGAGTTGTGAGAATGAACAGTTTGGTAAGGGATATGGAGCAGCTGCTGAACATGCCAGAGGAGGAGGAGAAGAAGCTTCAAAGACCTGCGCGCAGGTATGTGAAAGACACCAAGGCAATGTTCAGGACCTCTGCAGATATACTGGAGGCTCCCACCTCTTACACCTTTGTCCTTGACATGCCTGGCCTGGAGAGCAATCACATCAAGGTAACCTAATCCCTGCATCTTTCTGATCTAATTCAGAGTCAAATCTGGTTTTCCAGAATTTGTTGTGACTGTTTCCTTTCTCTCAGGTTAAAGTAGAGAACAATATTCTTCATATAGTGGGTAAAAAGAAGAAGAGCAAGCTCAGTCCGGAGATTAAGATAATCAGACTGGAGCGGAGAAGGGCGAGGTTTATGAGGAAATTTACCCTGCCGGGAGATGCGAATGTGGAAGATATCAAGGCGACTTATAAAGATGGGGTTTTGACTGTTACAGTTGCTAAGCGCCCTGTTTCTGAGTCGGAAAAGCCAAAGTCTGTTACCATTCCCATCGCTTAGAGAAGCTAATGCATCAATTATGTGTATGTCAGAGAAATAATAGGGTTGTCTGTGTAAAGCATTAGGCAGAGAATATTTTATACAGGGGTTTGAAGAAATCTGTGCGTGAAACTTTGATGTGTGGGGGAAATACAGATAACTTCCAATTTGTATTTGTGTGATTTTGAATGTATTCGGCCTGTAGCTCAGCATTACAAGGATCTTATTGGTAACTTGTTGAATGAAAGTCATATAATTTTATTTAAACTAATTTGCAATGATCTTTGTAACCTCTGGAATGAGTTTGGATGTTTGAGAATGTTTATCAAGGTAATGTGAGAAAATGCATCATGAATGTGAATGTTCCAGAATGCTTCTTAAGATAATATGCTAGAAAATGTAACAATAATCACCATTTGTAAATTTGTAATCTTGAACTTGAGACCTATCATAGGGTTGGGGCAAAGGTGCCTGGTTTTGGCTTGCAAATACAAAAAGCTTGGAGGTTTTTTGCATTATGAAACTAATGATTGAGAGCAATGATTTTGATTAATGGTAGTCTTTCCTATTAAGAATAATGGGAATGTATGGTCGATCTTGGTGCCTCATTTTAGGAGTTTTTTGAATGGTCATGCATTTGTTCTAAAATGGATTATATAATTCTAAACTTTAAGTGCTTACTAAATTTCATGGTAGAGGAGTGTATTGGACTGTATTGATTTGTGCTGAGTTCAAATCTCTCAATACAAAAAATAAAAACAAAAAAAATTGGTGAAGATATTTAAAAACAAAAAAAATTGGTGAAGATATTTGAATTTGGTGTAGTATGCATTGCTTTGAGTTTTTTTTTTTTTTTTTTTAAGAAATTTGAGGTTTTCTGTATTTTTAAGGGTAATTATTCAGATCATTGGATCTGATCAATGGTATTGTTTTTGTATCAATGAAAGTGGGAATCTATGGTTCAGCTTGTTGTCTTATTTAAAGTTAAATGGTCAAGCATTTGAGCATTTGATCTAGAGTGTAGTGTGAAGATGATCGCAAGTGTTAGAACTTGTCTATAACATATAGAGCATTATTTTAGAGCATTATTTATGTGGTGAAGTGAAGATACTTATTTGGAATTGATGGATCAATTCTTCACGATCAATTCTTCTTAATGTTTCCAATTCATAGTGAAGAATTGGAGGTGTTGTAAGGATGAGAGGTTGTAGAATTTAGAGCAATGAGAAGCTTATGGTTTCCTAAAATTTTAAGGTAATTGTTGAGATCATTGATTTCAATACACAGTAGTCTTTCATCTTAATGATTAGGCATTTCAAGTTATTTAAATTATCTAATGAAGCCAGTCACATTGTTTGAAAAGTTTGTAAATTATTTCAATATACTTCATAGCGAGGCTAGAGAAAGTATAACATTGTAGAGAGTAGGTGCTAAGTAATTAATATTTTCTAACTTGTATATAGTTAGTACACTTTTTTTTACATTGTAAATATTTTGCATTAATGGTCTGTAGAGAGAGAATTAAAAAATAAATGTGTTTCTTACAAGATCTTGTATTAAATTATTGTAACATATTATAGTAGAAAGGTTTGGACATTTTTTCTCTTTTAATAGATGTAGACATAAGGAGGAAGTTGGGGTTATTGGTATTATATTGGTAAAAGTTACATAAGTTAAGTGAGTTAATAATATTGAAGAGTAGTAATTGATGATATTCGTGATGAATACTAGTATTACCTTATCTTTTGAACCATTAAATCGTCACTCAAATTTCAATAACCTTTTACATTGAAAAAAGTCATAATTATTTTTTAACAAGGTCATAATCATTTTTTTGGTATCTTAATTTATATTAAGAATCATTAAATTGCTCTAATATTTTTTTCTTCAATTCTATATAATAATCATTAAAGATAAAATTGTACCTCTTAAAAAAATTAACTATTGTTTTAATCTTAAATTACAATTTATTTGTATACTGATAAAGAAACACTTCCATAAGTTAAAATGTTAGCGAGAATGAAATGTCCAAGGTGAGGGAGGAAAAGTAAAAAGTCTAAGAAGATCTAAAATAACAAAGTACAATGAATTTTCTTATTCAAAATTTAGGTGAAGAGACATGTAAATGTTTCATTTTTTATAAATATATTATTGTTAAAGAGTGTCTACAAATTATTTTTCTACTAAATATATATATATATATATATATATAAGAACTTTCCATGTCTAGAAATGTGGTCATATTCTTGAAAGAGGAAAGTTAAGACATGAAAAACTGTTATTTAAAGTACATATGTTTATATAGAACAAAATAAATTATTTTCAATTAAACTAATGAAGTCTAAACTAAAACTAAGCTACTATATAATAGATTTGAGATTGAAAAAAAAGGAATAAATTTGGAAATGAAAATGTCATTATAGACTAAATTAGGAAAGAATCTTGTAAGATATTAACATTGAAGTTTTTGAATTTGGTGCACAAAAAAAGTGAAGTTAGATTGCTAAAAATATTTGTAAGAAGTTGGTGATAACTTTAAAGGGCCTTAATATTTTCTATAAAATCCTAGCGAAACTTAGTTAAGTGATGTAGTTTTTATTGTAAATTTTTATTTAATATATATATATATATATAACAAATTTATTCATATTACTACAAATTTTTACTAAATCATTGTGAAAACTAGTTAATACATTAATTAACATGGTGAATCTTTCATTTTTAGAAGAAATTAACTTGACTGTGTTATCATGGAATCTAGCAACGCTCATTCCATGGATAACCCCCCTACAAAACTTGTATGTTTCCTAGGTTTATGAAGTTCAAGCACGCAAAACGAGGTGATTTTCAATCTACCTTGAAGTGCATTCCAAAGCCTCAAACAGTCAGTTTGAGCATCCCCCTATGTTTGCCTCGCGAAGACCTTTGAAACGAGCTCCTTCGTGAAGTCTCACTGATCATACTTAGTTAAATTGTGAAAGATGCAGTTGTGCCAAAAAAGTGCGCTCTAACTCATCCAAATTTTTGGCTAAGTGTTGAAAGTGTAGGGGCGCCAAAAATCAGCGACCCTACATAAAAAGTGATTTTCCAAAAATATGTAGAAGCGCTAAAAAAGTGCACTCTTACACATTGTTGCCAGACTTAGCCAATTTTTTGCTATGGCATTATTTTAAGCACCTTTGCACTTTTTCCATACTTAGTCATTTTTTGTGCAATGGTGCTGAATTTTAGCACCTTTGCACTTTTCTTCTAGACTTAGCCAATTTTTTACTATGGCATTATTTTTAGCACGTTTACACTTTTGGCAGTTTTTATCTTAGTCTCTTCAAACTTGCTCTATTTCCATTCCGGACCCCGTTTCTTTGCTCTCGCATCGTTTTTTGTGCCTAGTTGCTCGTTTCACGCTTGCTCAACATCGTTTCTCACTTCACGCTTCCCAATGCTACTTTTTCTGCTAACGTCTATTGATTCACCATCATTGCAGTTTCTCTCCAGATTTCATCAAGTGATCCTAAAGGTGACATCTTCTGATCCAGTGAACTATCCCAGATCTACAAAGAAGCCGTTATGCAACAAGTTGAGGATGACAGTTTTTCCCAAAGCCTCAATACATATCATTTGTGATATACGACTGACACTTGATAATCTCAAGACGCATCTTCGCAGGTGCAATAAAATCCATTCATTTGCTAGAAGGTCGATCATAAGAGCTCACACCCTTGTAGATTACATAGTTGGCCCAGATGATGCGTTCATACAGGAGACCAAGAGGAAGTATGAAGACTCCGTGCCCAAAGCAAGGAACCATGAAGATTCTTGATCTCCGATGTTGAACATTTTGATACTTCCCATTATGCATCTTGTAAATATTTCCTGACATTTTATGTCTTTTTGTAAATTGTAATTGCACCAAGTTCGAGATGTAATCTTTCGAAAACAAATTACACTTTGACTTTGGTCAAAGTTAGGTGAGATCTCCTTGAATCGCTCACCTAACTTTCCTTGATTTTCTCAATTAGATTCCTAATTTTTCTCATCCCTCTTTCTATATAATGTGAGGGATTTCTATTGCAAATTTATCCTTTAGTATTTTGGAACGAAGTGCTGCCCTTTTTGAAGCAAAATTGTGAAACTTTGTGTTCATACTTTGTGAATGAAATTTGATCAATAAAGAAGAGGATTGCAAACCATACTTTGCGTTGGATTCAATACTTTTATGAATTGATCTCATTTGGTGGTGATTAGCTTATGGAATCTGAAGGACTCTAAGTAATTCATGTAAACTTTGTGTTACATCCTTTATTTAGATTTTCATTTGTGTTTTGTTTATCTTTGGTTGAATGATCTACAAGACTTTGTGCTTGTAATTATTCATGCTCTTTGGATACTTTGGTTGGATAATCTACAAGACTTTGTGCTTGTAATTGTTCATACTGTTCGAGGAATTGCTGCGTCTAAGAAGACTTTGTGCTTCTAACGTGACAAACGACACACTTTTCATAGATCCACCATTGAAAAAGCTACGGAACGACTTTATCCTTCTTGAGCTTTCCCTTTTATTTTACTAGTTTATTGTTAATCACTTTTGGTACCTCTACGCTTTGCTTTGACAAGATAGAGGTATTGGCATTACTGCTCGTTGTTAGTTTAGAGTTATTGTGAATTGAGAACTTCCAACAGTGAAGCATTGTAAACATCTTCTCTGAAAAAAGAGAGAAGAATGAATGTAACACACCCCCCCACTTCATAAGTATTGTGTGCATTTTGTAATTACTTGTTTGTTTTACTATCGCTTATGTCAGCAATAAGAAGGGTGCCTCCCCTTTCTAAGAGGAGAGATTTACATCTCACATAGCTGTGGCTGAAATCCTAGTTGTGTAATCTATTGAAAAGTTGATTACATAATTTTCACCCAACAGTTTTTTGGCGACTTTGTTAGGGACACGATACGCATTTGAAAGCCTCACGCTTTCTTTTGAAGTATACCTGTGTCCTTTTTCATTGTAATTTATTTTCTTGTAAGTTTTCCAAGCTTTCACCAAGGACATGTAAATGGCTGCTCAAGGTCCTTGGGGAAATGCTTTTGGTCCGTTGAGCCTAGATCTACCCCTACATGCTCTTCCTGAAGGCTCACAGAAGAACTTTCCCAATTTTTTTGGTGATGGACAACAACATCCTAACGAGCACGTTGTTGCTTTCTACATCACTTGTGGAGTTCATGGTGTTGAATACGAAGATGTATCTATAAGGTTGTTTGTGGAGACTATCCAAGGTGTTGCTACAGATTGGTTTTATCATCTAGCACCACATACCATCACAAACTAGGTAACTCTCATAGCCAAGTTTGAAGGAAGGTTCAAGCCTCCTTAAGACACTCATGCTTTGTTGGCTCAACTCACCCAATTGAAGAAAGAAACTCACATGCCTATGCGCGAGTTCATTGCTCACTTCAACAAGTTGACATGAAGATTTCCAACTATTGCTCAACCTACAACTGAGAATTTGAAATGTTTCTTTGTAAATGCTCAAGTGCCAAAGGTTGGTTTCCTATTGAGAAGAGCAGCCCCAGCTACTCTTGCAATTGTACAGACCTTGGCGATAGAAATTGAAGATGATCTCATTCTTGCTGGGAAAATAAAAAATTGAATCAAATGAATATGAAGAAATCCCTTCTTTGGAGTTATTTTCTTACATCATAAGGACGGATCCTATGGTGCAAAGGTTGGTAAATGAGCTACTTGTCCTCAAAAAGCAGCTAGCTCATAATTTTGTTGTTGGGAATCAACACAAGTTATCTTCACCTCCGAAGAGGCTTGCTCTTGAGGAACCATTTGTAAAAGCAGCAGCGAAGCATCCTGACTCCAATTCAAGTGATCTCCCTATTCTCTTCCAGGAAAAGGAATTAGACATAGCTGGCGACTCCCATTTCTGGTTTATGTAGTCTCAAAAAGCCATTGATGAAAATCAGAAGGATGAAAGTCATTTTTCTGAAGTTCAAGTGAATGAAGACAATCTTGTCTTGAGATCTGAAAAGATGGACATGCATGAAGGTCTCAGTCAAGTTGAAAAGAATGCATCTGTGTTTTGAGGTCATGAACTTGAACACGTGTTGCATAAAAGAATTTCCCAAAGGCATGATGAGGATCTTCTTATAAATAATTTAAATTTTCCTAAGTTTGAAGATGGTGAACATCTTATTGAGGTATGCAGTGCAGTCATATCTTCATCTGAATCACATGAAGGAGATCATTCCGATCAGCATGAGATTTCCATGGTTGATGAATCAGTTGTTCAAGTAACAACTGGTAAGAAGCATTCAATCTTTGACAGATCAAGGGAATGTCCCATAAGGCATCTTGCTTGGTTGGAGGCCAATGGGAAGATAAAGGTTCCACTTGCACCTACGCGTGAAGATAAACATGAGGATGCAACTAAAGATGTATTTTTAGATGCGCAGGAGCAGTTTGGATTCGATGAGTCATTTTGGAGCAGCAGTATATCTGATATATTTTCAGAGGTAGTTGAACCTGTTCATTTCTTTCATGAAGCAATGCCTCAACTTCATCTACATGTAGCTGCTAATGATCATGGAAGGCATTGCAAGTTGTTAAAGAAAGGCAACTATTTTGTTGAACCTGTGAACGGTTTCATTTGAGAAGGTTTCATTGATGGCTAGTTTTAATTAGGTAGGTTCTTACCTTTTCAATAAGTGCATTTGCATAGGTTTGTGATTTGTTTTCGTAGATTTGCTTTTGTCGTCATCGCCTGACTCAAACCCTAATGGATGGATAAAGGCACTTGAATTCTAGAGTTCTTCTCCCTTCATTCGTTTCAAAGAACGGTTGAAGGAAGATCCCTAGCAGGAGCCAGCTGTTATCAGGAATCTAGCAATGCTCATTCCATGGATAAACCCCCTACGAAACTTGTCTGTTTCCTAGGTTTGTGAAGTTCAAGCACGCAAAACGAGGTGATTTTCAATCCACCTTGAAGTGCATTCCAAAGCCTCAAACAGTCAGTTTGATCATCCCCCTATGTTTTCCTCACGAAGACCTTCGAAACGAGCTCCTTCGCGAAGTCTCACTGATCATACTTAGTTAAATTGTGAAAGATGCAGTTGTGCCAAAAAAGTGCGCTCTAACTCATCCAAATTTTTGGCTAAGTGTTGAAAGTGCAAGGGCGCCAAAAATCAGCGACCCTGCATAAAAAGTGATTTTCCAAAAATATGTAGAAGCGCTAAAAAAGTGCACTCTTACACATTGTTGCCAGACTTAGCCAATTTTTGACTATGGCATTATGTTTAGCACCTTTGCACTTTTTCCAGACTTAATCATTTTTTGTGCAATGGTGCTGAATTTTAGCACCTTTGCACTTTTCTTCCAAACTTAGCCAATTTTTTACTATGGCATTATTTTTAGCACCTTTACACTTTTGGCAATTTTTATCTTAGTCTCTTCAAACTTGCTCTATTTCCATTCCGGACCCCGTTTCTTCACTCCCGCATCATTTTTCGTGCCTAGTTGCTCATTTCACGCTTGCTCAACATCGTTTCTCACTTCACGCTTCCCAATGCTACTTTTTCTGCTAACATCTATTGATTCACCATCCTTGCAGTTTCTCTCCATATTTCATCAAGTGATCCTAAAGGTGACATCTTCTGATCCAGTGAACTATCCCAGATCTACAAAGAAGCCATTATGCAACAAGTTGAGGATGACAGTTTTTCCCAAAGCCTCAATACATATCATTTGCATATACGACTGACACTTGATAATCTCAAGACGCATCTTCGCGGGTGCAAGAAAATCCATTCATTTGCTAGAAGGTCGATCACAAGAGCTCACACCCTTGTAGATTACACAGTTAGCCCAAATGATGCGTTCATACAGGAGACCAAGAGGAAGTATGAAGACTTCATGCCCAAAGCAAGGAACCATGAAGATTCTTGATCTCCGATGTTGAACATTTTGATACTTCCCATTATGCATCTTGTAAATATTTCCTGACATTTTATATGTCTTTTTGTAAATTGTAATTGCACCAAGTTCGAAATGTAATCTTTTGAAAACAAATTACACTTTGACTTTGGTCAAAGTTAGGTGAGATCTCCTTGAATCGCTCACCTAACTTTCCTTGATTTTCTCAATTAGATTCCTAATTTTTCTCATCCCTCTTTCTATATAATGTGATGGATTTCTATTGTAAATTTATCCTTTAGTATTTTGTAACGAAGTGCTGCCCTTTTTGAAGCAGAATTGTGAAACTTTGTGTTCATATTTTGTGAATGAAATTTGATCAATAAAGAAGAGGATTGCAAACCATACTTTGCGTTGGATTCAATACTTTTATGAATTGATCTAATTTGGTGGTGACTAGCTTATGGAATTTGAAGGACTCTAAGTAATTCATGTAAACTTTGTGTTACATCCTTTATTTAGATTTTCATTTGTGTTTTGTTTATCTTTGGTTGAATGATCTATAAGACTTTGTGCTTGTAATTATTCATGCTCTTTGGATACTTTGGTTGGATAATCTACAAGACTTTGTGCTTGTAATTGTTCATACTGTTCGAGGAATTGATGTGTCTAAGAAGACTTTGTGCTTCTAACGTGACAAATGACACACTTTTCATAGATCCACCATTGAAAAAGCTACGGAACGAATTTGTGCCTTCATGAGGTTTCCCTTTTATTTTACTAGTTTATTGTTAATCACTTCTGGTACCTCTACGCTTTGCTTTGACAAGATAGAGGTTCTGGCATTACTGCTCGTTGTTAGTTTAGAGTTATTGTGAATTGAGAACTTCCAACAGTGAAGCATTGTAAACATCTTCTCTGAAAAAAGAGAGAAGGATGAATGTAACATAGCCCCCCCACTTCATAAGTATTGTGTACATTTTGTAATTACTTGTTTGTTTTACTATCGCTTCTGTCAGCAGTAAGAAGGGTGCCTCCCCTTTCTAAGAGGAGAGATTTACATCTCACATAGTTGTGGCTGAAGTCCTAGTTGTGTAATCTATTGAAAAGTTGATTACATAATTTTCACCCAACAAACTGCCCATATAATTAAATATTATTTGAAAAATGGGTCTAGCAACATCTACATCGTTGGTTGGTGTATTCTTCCCATATATTATTTTTATATGATGTTGGCGTAAGGTAGAATCCATTGGTAGTCAATGGGAAGTGCTTGTTTAATGGTCAAAGGGGTTGAGGAATAATGACCTTGGTGCACTTTGTTATAATATAGGTGGGGTTGAGGGAATAAACCTCTCACCACCAAGCACAAATATATTATCAGAAAAGCATTAAAACACACATGGACTAAACACTTCAAAAATTCCATCATTAAAAGAATACTTTAAATTATTAATAAAAAAATGTTCTATATTGTCTTTTGATCCCTCATTTCCAAGACAAATGTACTATTAAAAAAGCATTGGAGCACACATGGACCAAAAAAAATGTATACCATAAAAAGAACTCTAAATTATAAAAGAAATTATGCCTTATATTTCCTTTTGATCAAATGAGTGACTTTATTTTGAGGGTAGTATGCACATGCCATTTACAATCATTACATAGCCCAAAATTATTTTTAGACCCTTCAATTAATGGATCAAATATAGATGTATAATTATAGACATTTTTATTCTCTATGAATCAATGGTTGATACAACTATATATTAATTATTGACCAATACATAATCAAAGGGTCCAAAAGAGTATGAATTGTGTAAAACTATTAAATGGCATGTGTGTATTTCCCTTTAAAATGTCATCAAAATGATCAAATTAACAAGAAAATAATTGTGGGAATGTCATCACTAAAAGTGTGCACTCTTGTTGAGCTTATAGAATCACTAAACCACTTCATGAAACATGGGATGATCTCCCTAAGTGTGGATTCAGATGGTGGAGATCAACCTCCAGATAGGGTTGGTTCCCTTTGAGACTTCACCCAATTAACCTATCCTATTTCATGCATGCTAAGAAAAGGGGAGAAAGAAACATAAAAATGTAACCTAGGATTAATAAGGTGATGCATCAAAATAATTTCAAAGCCTATATTGTTGTTTGGAAACATAAAAAAAATCAACAATTTAAACCCAACACATACACAACTTAGTATTTTGTATGTCATTGCAAAAGTGTTCCATAACTAGGTTTAGTATGTCAAAGATGGCATTTAGAAGAATCTATGAGTGCTATCACAACTTAAATTCTATTTTTGATTAGTTAATACAAGTTATGACCTACAAAAATACATACTTTTTGCTCAAAGGCAATGAGAATAAGACAAAAATCAAAGGGAAAAGATTGTTGAAAAATGAGGCATTTTCTTAGCTTAATACTCTGTAAAACCTTAATATTGCTGATCTAAATAAGCTTTTCCTTTGTTACATATTCTTTGTGGGTGATTATTTTGATTAATCCATTTTACTATTTGTAGAATGTAGACAAAAGTTGATAGAAGAAGTAGACAAGATATCAGAAAGATTACACAAGCATGTACCGTGGAGAAACCCTTTCGGGAAAAAACTCCACCAAGAATTAATCTATTATTCAATCTTTGAAGTAGAGTACAATAGCTCCAATTCTTGCTTGAGAATGCTTCTTTTTTCCTTCACCAATCTTCTTCACAACCTGAAATAAAACTATTGAACTCTCTTCAACTTGAATGAGATATATAGGCAATAAGCAACCTTGTAATCTCCAAAATGTGGTAATTATAATGCTCAAGCCCAAGCCCTAGAAAAGGTATGCCATATTCCTTCAAGTTGAGTTCTACTGTGAAAAAAAAATCTTAGAACATGTGTTTCATCCATTTGGGCATCCCAAACTGAAGCTACAACTCATCCTTTACTTCGGTGATAATTCCAAAGCTCCTCCTCAAAGTTGGTGCCCAAGAGAGGGTCCCACTTAACTGAGCCTTCAAAAATATATTATCATGTAAAGGAGTTAATTATAGGAAGCCAACTTGGGCGCCCAAGGTGGGTCCAAGTTGTTTCTTGTTAACTAAAACATTTCTCAACACCTTTCATGCAAACTTCATGCATGAATGATCTCCCCCTGTTAACTGAAACATTCAAACTATTATCTCACATGCAACTCAAGTATTTAAACATGTATTCCAAGTTGACTGAAGTCAACTACATGCAACTAAAAATAACCAACATGCAATTGCATGCAACTGAAGATAGTTGAATCTGAACTAAACTTAACTTAACTTAACTTAACTTAACTTAACTTAACCGGAACTAATAATGAATTGATAGTACCACTCCTCATACATTGTAATTATCAATCCCTATTCCATAGGGAACCTGACATGCATTTCATAAGAGTTATCAATTCCTCAACCAGTTAATTGAACTGAGGTGTGTCCCACCTCCCATGTGTCCACCCATGTGCTCCTATTTTGTAGGAGCATCTCCAAGGGTGTCCCACATGTTCCTATTATTTAGGAATAACTACAAATGTCAATTTCATGATTTATTTCATCCAAATAATTAATCTCTTTTAATCCTGGTGTTTGTGAACACATTCCAAGGTCTTAGGAGATACATGAAATAATTCCTTATTTAGAATAATTGCAATGTATAATGTCAAGTGGGAGAATGTTGGAAATAGGCAGGATATTAGATGATACACATCATATACTGTGGAGAAACCCTTTCAGGAAAAAAATCCACCAAGAATTATTCTATTATTCAATCTCTGAATTACAATAGCTCCAATTCTTGCTTGAGAATGCTTCTTCTTGCCTTCACCAATCTTCTTCACAACCTGTAATAAAAATTGATAATCACCCACAAAGAATATGTAACAAAGGAAAAGCTTATTTAGATCAACAATATTAAAGTTTTACAAAGTATTAAGCTAAGAAAACACCTCAATTTTCAACAAATATTTCACCACAAGATTACATCAACTATCTTAAGAGATTTGCACAATAAAAAACAATGAGAAAGTAAAATAGCTTAACTTTAAAAAAAGTGTTACATATAGTTGTGCATGTTTAAAAATGGAGTTACAAAGCTACTCTAGCTAGAAAGAACTTTGAAAATAAGTTACAATATATTGCCAAGAGAGTAAATTTTTTTGAAAATTTGTCCTTATGCTTGCTTATAAGCTACTCACCAGCTTGCTAGATAATAGGAACATGTGTTGAGAAAAGAAAAACAAGTGTTCACTTTATAGATTGCTAGATCAAACTTTTTTGGGTCTCCAAAACAGTTACCCCTACTTTTCAATCCTCTAATTTATGCTCCAAAATGATGTTTGAATGAAGAAAACTTGTTATTTTTACTTTTTTCCATCAACCAAGTCCCTTAAACATCTCCTAAATACCCTCAAAAGGTTCAAACTGAGTCACATAACCACCCTATATTCCTTTCATTTGTTTCACAACTCATCAAACTATCCTAGATGTCCCCCAAGTGCTCATAATTTCTCATTATTTCCCTTAAATTGTCTTAACTTTATCCCTAAGTTCATAGGGCATGTGGAAAATATCTTGGGAATGATTATAGGGTTGAGGAATGATACATGCTTCATGTCTTAACACTTCTTTTATGTTGATCTTTTTCACTCCTTTAATAGAAAGATTCTTGAAATTTTCATTTGTATGGTTGAAGTTTGAGAAAACTCCTTATATATTCATTGATCTTCCTTCAAAATTCCATACCATTGCTACTATTCATTGACAATTCCTTCACACCTATAAAACCTTGGCATTCATCATTTCCTAATTGGATTTTGCTTGATGATGGATATGTTCTCTTTCACCTGCAACCTCTCTAGTTCATGTTCACTATCTTGAATCCATGTAGAGATTTCATGTATCTTGATTATTGTACCTTCTCATCTTTGGGCTCTATTAAATTTCATTTAAGTGCCTTGATGTGACTATCATTTAGTCTTCTATACATTGTGTTCTCATTTTTTTAGTTTTTCTCTATCCCCATGCTATCACACCATTTTGTATACCTATGATATTTCCCCCTTTGATCATGTGTCATACATCTCATTTATATCATTGTAACAGGCCTTTTTCTATCATTATGTCACTTTTCTTGGTGACACTCATTTATTTTTCTTGTGCACCTTGGTAAGAGAACTTTGAGCACTTGCTTAACAAAATAATCATAAGAATCTTTCTCAAATGTAGATTTGATGCCCAGATTTAACACCATACAGAGACTTGAAAATGAATTTATAGCACAAATGTCCACATGATTTTAACTAGCATATTACATACTATTCTACTTCATCTTGAAAAATTTGTCCCGTACTTCAACCTTAAACCATGCTCTCTAGTTTGTTGTCCATTGATATATTGTCACATCCTTTTTTTTTTCTCTCTTTTTCATATTTAAGAGTAGATACCCTTCCCATATGTTCTCTTCAAGACCACTCTTAGTGTAATATTTCTAGTATCATGTCAAACTTTCCCCTATGCTTGTGATGACAAACTTGTCTATCATGCATTTACTCCATTGTGGATTGTCATTTAATTCTCTTAGTAATGTCACAACAAGGATGTCACTTTATCATGTTGAGTATCTTCCAAGTCTTCATACATCCATTTTATCATCTCTTAGAATAACACTTGTAGGCCATTTCTTTCTCTATATGGTTGCTTTGAACCATTTCATCATAACTGGAACTACCCTTTGTACCATTGTCACTAATTTGGTGTTCACAAAAGGGTAGGTTATAATAGCTATAAGGAAGCTCAATCTCAACTAAGGTCAGGGAATTGACCTTTACCCATAGATTTGAACCTACAATATATGTATGGGGTAACTTCCAAGGAGATGGAATGCATTTGCATTCTTTAGGATCCCCGGTATGCACAACAAAATCAAAACCCACATTCCAAATCTTGGCCATAACCCGATACCACCAATACCCATATCAAATCCAAAACCCAAAGATCAATGGATCTGTAATGAATTTACTCCCATGTGGACATCTGCAAACCTGGTGTATTATTGTTTGTAGGTCTATCCTTTAAACATTCCCTAAGTGGACTATAACCTTATGATAATCCTTTTCTTTAATACTATTACACAAGCTTTTGTGAAAACATAGTCAACTATCATAGTTAACTGTCCCCTTTCTTCATTGCACGAAATACACCATTTAGTATTGATCTCCTATTTTAGGATAAAATAGTTTGTACAATACAATTAAACCATTATCAAAAGTCTAGTGGCCTAGTAGATGTGATAACATAGTTGATATTACAAAATGTTTTCTTAGCATCACAATCCTCTGAACTACTACTTGTTGGTTGTTGAGTAGGCTTGATGCTCAAGAACTATATATCCTCTTGACTCATCTTCTACAATTATAAAGGAGAGAGTATCTTAAAGGAATAAACATTATTGATAAACTCCTCCCAAGGTCATCTCTAAGGATAAGGATATATTTCGCCTTGTCAACAAATACAAGTTGTCAGCCATGCACACCTTGTCCTTTGAAATTTTGCATTAATAATATTCTAGGGACTCCAACCCCAATGCACAAGGTGTAAGGATATGAGCAGACAAATATTTTGGATTGTATAATTTGCTTAGATCAATATAATCCTCTAAACAAGAGGAACAAAAATTTGCATATATCCCTATGTTGTATACATTTTAGATGGCATCATTCTCTAAAAATGGCAGAGGGACCTAGTCCATAACCCATGAATGGGACAATGTGTCCACCAAAAGCCATGTAACCATCCTTTGATATGCAATAATATCTTGTAGTAGTATTACCCCAGTCCATATGGTAAGTCACAAAATATGTTGTTATAACAAATTTGCTAATAATTATTGCTCAACATTCACCTATGTCAATCATAATATTTAGAATAGGAAAAAATTTCATTCATAAGTCTATGTGAAGACTCTTTTTTTATGTCTCTACAAAGCGGGGTTTGAAATTTGGTAAACAAAGAACTCCCTCGGTTCTATTTTTATTTATATCATAGCAGTGGTCTTGTCAATTTTCTCCTTTTGTAGCAAACCTCGAAGCCCTTTGAAACTTATCTTCTAACTTTGCAATCTTTTTAACAGTTTTCCTCAGAAGTGGATACCAGTTCTTGATAGTTTTTCAGAAATTGAGAGAAAGGAAACTCTTTGGTTAGCTTCCTCTACAAGGGTCTCTTCATACACCCTTGCACAAACTTCCTATAGTATCCTGTAAGTCCCATGAAGCTACTAACTTCTGACACATTCTAAGGCACTGACCATTCCATGATCACCTCGATCTTCTCAGGGTCTATGGAGACTCCTTCAACTGAAATGATATGGCCTAAATAGTGCACTCTGTACTAATAGAATGAACACTTGGATAGCTTCACAAAGAGTTTCCTTTCTCTCAATCGTTGAAAAACTATCCTCAAATGTCTATCATTCTCTTTGACAGTCTTTGAGTAGACTAGAATTTCGTCAATGAAGATCCAAACAAAGTCATCTAAGCAATCTCTGAAGACACTATTCATGAGGTTCATAAAGGTTGCTAATGCATTAGTTAAACCAAAAGGTACCACTATGAACTTGTAATGTCCATATCGAGTTCTAAATGCAATCTTTGGAATATCTTCTTCCTTAATTCTCAATTGATGGTACCTTGACCTAAGATCAATTTTGGAAAACACCATCACTCCCTTCATTTGGTCAAACAATTCATCAATCCATGGAAGTGGATACAGGTTCATGATGGTCACCTTGTTCAACATCCGATAATCTATACACAGTTGCAAAGTTCCATCCTTCTTTTTGTGCTCCCCAAGGATACACACTAGGTATTATAAGTCTTTTATCCAACAATTCCATTAACTAGGCCTTCAACTCATAGAGTTTTGTGGTGGTCATTCGATAAGGTGCCTTGGATTGAGGCTCAGCTCCTAGAACAAGGTCGATAGAAAATTAAAATTCTCGCTTTGGAGGAAACTGTGTAAGTTCATCAGGGAATATGTCTTGGAACTCCTTGAGAATAGGATAGTCATCTATATACGGTTCCTTGATGTTAGGATTACTAACATGCACTACATAAATTTCACACCCCTTTCAACAAGCCTTCTTGAGCTGCATCGTAGAAATCTGTCTAAGCTCTAATGGTCTCTACATTCCACAAACCTCAACTAGATTTCCATAATCATCCAGATAGTTGGCCACCTTATCCTCATAGTTCACTATAGCCTTATGCTCAGTTAACCAATTTATTCCCAAAATTACATCATATGATCCTAAAGGTATTGTTATGCCTTGCATAGCCACCCCATTTTTCCCTTTGCTTGAAAATGGGTCCCCCCTCTCTTTCGTTCGCCTTGTTTTTTTTCTTTATCCGTCCTTCTCTTTTGGTTTTTGGCTTAAGGAGTTGTTTGCTTCGTTGGGTTTCTTTTTGTTTTTCTTTCCCTTGTGTTTTCCTTCCTTTGTCAAGATCGAAACCGGGGTGGAACCTGAACTAGGAACATTTTGAATGTTCCACATTCAATTTTCATTTTGATTCTAACTCCCCTCTTTTGCTTTGAGTTTCTTTTTCTTTTTGTTGTTTCTCGTGGGATCATGTTTCTTCTCTGATCCCACTTCCCTTGTCCTCTTTTATTTTCCTTTGTCCTTTTTGTTTTCGTGCTTTGTCAGGATCGCGTGTAGAGTTGAACTGGAACCTGGAACTTTTTACAAAGTTCCAAAGTCAGTCCCGGTTCTAATCCTGATTTTGCTTCTTTTTTCATTGTTTTTCCTTTTGTCCCTTTTCTTCATTTGTTTTTGTTGAGATTGGTTTCCACTCTGGTCCTGACGTCTTTATTTCCTTGGTTTCGTGTCCCTATCCTTTTTGCAAGATCGCGACTAGAATGGGATTGGAACTTGGAACTTTAACAAAGCTCCATGTTTTGTTTCAACTCTGATCCCAACCCCACCTTGCCTTTTTGAGTCACTTGGGAAATGAGTTCCGCATCTTGCCTCGATCCTGCACCTGACCTAGTGCATTTATTGAGGACTCCCTCGCATGTGTGAAGGTATTTTTAGTCCCAAATCAAGATTATTTCATTCATAATACAATTATCTAACTAATTAGGTGAACTAGAGTGAAAAGGAACCTAGGAAGCACGAGATTCAATCGTGGACGCGTGAATTGAAGAAAATTCGAGTGTAATTTCAAGCATTCAGGGGGTAGGGGGTTTGTTTCGTCTGTTATTTTTCGTTGGTTCCTCATTTTCTAGTTTTCCTCTTTCGTTCCTCATTTGTTCACATGTTTTCTCATTTTTTGTGCTTGTTCGTCATGTGTTCACATTTTTTATTTTCGCTTTGGCTTTTATTTTCGTGTTTTTCTTACTCACTTTATTTTGTTTCTTTGTTTGTCATGTTGCTCTTTGTGACTTCATGGCATTGCACCACCATGCCCTAGTTGTGGATTAGGGTTTCATTTTTGAGGGTTTAAAATTTCACAAACTTGGTAAACTCTATGTTGTAAAACCCTCCCTAACCATTTTAATGTTATTTGAGGAGATTGGCCCTGAGTTTGATACCTTAGGTTTTGAAAACGATCAAATTTTAAAACTAGGGTTTTGATGTTGTTACAGTGGTTACGTGACCTATGCCTAGAAAGGTTTCGATTCTGATCACCTTATGTGGAGTCAGACTCAATGTTAGTGTTGCTTTGAGTAAAATTTAGCGATTCATAGTTTTGGAAATTTCCCCGATTCCGATCTCGAGCACTCACTTTTTGTGGGATCGAAGCGTGGAATGAATCTACCTCATTGAACATTTGCTAAAGTGTTAGTTCCAAAAATTTCCCCGATCCCGACCCCATCTATGTTATTTTGAGCCTTCATTTCCTATCCTAGTCCCAATCCCGATCCCAATAGACTCTCAAATTTGGATAAGTATACAAAATTACCTTTTGAGGGGGGGTATGAATGAATATGAAAGTTAAAAAAATTTAATGTTTTTTGTGTGAGCTTAATAAAGGTTGTTTTGCAGGATTAAATCATGTTTGAAGCAAGGGAAGAGGTTCCACCAAAGTGTAAGGAAAGCTTAGGTGCGGAACAAACTCTCCTAACGTCAAAACCTCAGGGAAGAATGCAGAGATGACTTTAAATTTTCAATTACAATCAAATTACGATACACTTGAAAGAATTAACAGAATAGAGAAATGAACATACACAATTTGAACACCAGATTTACGTGGGAAAATCCTTCCGAGAGAAAAAACCACCATACCAAGAAAAGCCTCTTTGTATTAGAGTAAAGAAAATTACATACAGAGTTCAGACTTAACTTTTTGATTTCAATTTACAACAGCATAATTTCCTTGATCAACCTTGTATAGAACATCCTAGTTACAATGCTCTCTGAATTTAATTCATACACACTGATCACACGTCAAACTGTTCACCGAACCGATCATCATCTTCAATTACAGAGTATATCCATGTCGTTCATGGTCTGTTGATCTTCCTCACAGGAATGGCCGCAACAGTCCAACTGCTAGCAGTTCACATTCTGCTTCTCTGATTGGTCAAAAACAAACCACGTAGGATAGACATTCGGTAAGGGCGTTCAGACAATATCACATGTCAGTGAGACACTAGGTCGTGTCTCCCCGATGCCACAATGCCCGACTGTCTTTATCGCCCAGAGTCACCACCATCGGTAAGAGTCATATCGAGTTCAAACCTGTCGCCCAAACTCACTCTATCGCTAAGATATCATATCGATATCCACTGCAGAAGCATCGGCCAGACCATTGCTATTGGCGAGAGGTCATACCAAATGCAAATCCATCTTGTGCAAATCTATCGGCGAGACAAGTGTTATCGGCAAGAGTTCTCACATAAAGCACCTGCCTGTCGGCGAGAGAAACCTTATTGCTGAGACTTCACACCGACATTCAACTCATGTAGCTCTATCGGCAAGACCATCGCTATCGCCAGGACGTCATATTGAATGCATTAGCCTGTCAACGAGACCACATCCATCGGCAAGAGTTCTTACCAAAAGCAAACCCGCCAACCAAGAGTCTCCCCGATGACATACTTGTGAATAGCCGTCGGTGAGACATACACTGTCGGGATGAGTAATTCTGAATGTTCAAGCCTCTCCCCGATGACTTATGTCACCACAAGTCTCCTCGATAACCATTAGACATCAACCCGTCGGCAAGAGATTTTCTTGGGCAGAAAGAGTTAGGAATCTTCATAGCGATCGACATGTCTTGTCGATGACTCCCGTCGGCAAGACAGAAACGTCTCGGTGACTTGAGCATTTCAAATGATTAGAACACAGCTGCTAGTCGGTAAGACTTCTAGAGGATCTCACCAACTTTTCTCTTTCAAGAGTTTCATGCCAGTAAGATTGAGGCACATTTTCCAACAATCTCCCACTTGTCGAAGATCTTATTGACACCCCCAAAGCACAACAAAACTATTGAAATTCATGGGCACTAAGCCCCATCGAACTGCACACCACCTGAACTTGTCTGTGCTCACTAGCTTTGTCAATACATCTGCAACATTTTCCAAAGTATCCACTTTTTCTAAAGAGACCTTTCCATCCTCCACCATATCTCGTACAAAATGATACTGCACATCAATATGTTTTGTCCTAGCATGGAAAGTAGGATTTTTTGCCAAACAAATAACACTCTGACTGTCGCAGTATATTGTAATTATCCCTACATCAAACCCAATGTTAGAACACAAACGCTTTAACCAGATTGCTTTTTTACAGGCGTGTGTTGCTGCCATGTATTCTTCCTATGTAGTGGACAAAGCGACTGCAACCTGCCACTTACTCATCCAACTAACTGCACCACTATTCATCATGAAAATATATCCACTAGTGGATCTTTTGCTGTCAATGTCCCCTGCCCAATCAGAATCCACATAGCCTCGAATGTTGAGAGTCCTCTGTGATTCAACCAAATTTCCATGGTAACACAAATCATATTCTGAAGTGCCCTTCAGATATCTAAACACTCTTTTCACAGCATCCCAATGTGTCCTTCCAGGATTTTCCATTTAACGACTAAGTAATCCCACTGCCTGGGCAATGTCTGGCCTTGTACAGACCATTGCATACATTAAACTACCAACTACACTAGCATAAGGCACTCTAGTCATGTCCTCTATCTCAGTAGGAGAATTTGGATAGTCTTCAACAAATAGCTTCGTTCCCTGCAAAATTGGAACAACTAGCTACTTGCAATCATTCATACAAAATCTCTCCAGAACAGTATTAATATACTTACTCTGACTGAGCCAAAGTTTTCTACTTTTCATGTCCCTGGTTATTTTCATTCCCAGAATATACCTAGCTGCACCAAGGTCTTTCATTTCGAACTTTGCAGACAACTGAGACTTAAGATTAGAAATCATTAACTTACTATTGCCTATGAACAACATATCATCAGCATAGAGAGCAATAATAAGAACACGATCATTTTCAGCTTTGTAGTACACACAATGATCAGATTTCGATCGTACAAATCCCAATGACAAAATAAAAGTGTCAAAATTCTGGTACCACATTCTAGGAGATTGTTTTAATCCATACAAATATTTTTTCAACTTGCAAACCAATTTTTCTTTACTTTTTTCCACAAAGTGCTCAGGTTGGGACATATAAATTTCTTCTTCAAGGTCACCATGAAGAAATGTTGTCTTCACATCCATCTATTCAACATCTAAGTCATACGCTGCTGCAAGTGACAAAAGAAATCTGATAGATGTCAGCTTAGCTACAGGAGAAAAAATTTCTCCATAATCAATTCCCTCTACCTGGGAATATTCCTTCACAACCAACCTTGCCTTATACTTTTCCACACTACCATCCAGACCTATTTTCTTTTTAAGTACCCATTTGCAGACAACCTCTTTTCTGCCTTCAGGTAAGGGAACCAAACTCCAAGTATCATTCTTTTCTAATGATGCCATTTCTTCATTCATGGCTTCCAACCAAGAGTGTGAATCAGACATTTTAAATGCCTCTTTCACAATCCTAGGCTCATCAGTGCTAGAAATTAAAGCATAGGCACAAGTAGAATCTAACAAAGAAAACCCATACCTATTAGGTTTCTTTATTTCACATGTTGACCTCCTCACAGGCTGAGGCTGAGGTTGATCTTCTTCTTCAGAACTTTCAGAACTACTTGAGCTCTCCTCAGTTTCAGGTACATTTTGAATTTTCAATTCCTCTTTATCTGGTGTCGGAGGAATTTCAACTACATCCTTTTTATTTTCTAATTTTGTCTTTGACTGCATATCCAAGGTAGAAGGCTTCAACTCACGAAAGATAACACTTCTGATGTATAGAACCTTCTCCATATCAGGATTCCAAAGCTCGTATCCTTTTATGCCAGCACTATAACCAATAAAAATTCATTTAACAACCTTGTTTTCCAATTTAGATCTTTTTTCATTCGACTCATATGCATATTCCTCACAACCAAAGACACGAATGTGTCTCAAAGAGGGCGTCTTCCCAGACCATGCTTCCAAAGGTGTTTTCTCAACAAGAGTAGAATTAGGTGAATGGTTTATCAAGTAACATGTTGTTGCAACTTCCCCAACCCATAACTTCTCCTCCAAGCCAGCACTGCTTAGCATACTTCGTGCTCTTTCCATCACTGTCTTGTTGAACCTTTTTGCAACTCCATTTTGTTGTGGAGTGTAAGGTGTAGTTTTATGTCTTTTAATCCCATGATCTTTACAATACCTCTTGAACTCATCAGAACAAAAATCACCGCCATTGTTAGTCCTTAAACATTTTATTTTTCTTCCAGTCTAATTTTTCACAAGGTTTTTAAATTCCTTAAAGCAATTGAACACTTCTGATTTACTTTTCAAAAAATAAACAAATACCCTTCTTGAATAATCATCAATAAACGATACATAATATCTTGATTTAGACAAAGAAGGAACATTTACTAGACCAAAAACATCATAATGTATTTAATCAAGTAAACCAGAAGATTTGTGAGGACTGGAGTAAAATGAAACACAGTGTTGTTTACCATATATACAATGTTCACAAAATTCAAATTCAAGGTTACAATCATCAAGCCCTTCAACTAGGTTTTTATTCTTCAAGGTTTTTAAACCTTTTTCACCAATGTGGCCTAGCCTATGATGCCAGAGCATAGTCTTTTTTGTTGGAAGTTTAACTTCCATAGAGTTTGCACTATCAAGAACTTTTTCCTCTTTTTCTCCATGAGTAGCTTTCTGTGACTTTACAGAGACACTATTGTATTGCACATGTGCATCCAACTTATACAAGGTACCAATACGAACACCCCTAGCTAGCACCATTGAGCCTCTAGTCATCTTGCAATCATTTCCAGAGAACATGACTTGCACTCCAATATCATTCAGCTTACTAACAGAAAGTAGGTTTCGAGCCAGACCTGGTATATGCATTACATCATTGATTCCCTTCACTCTTCCATCAGGGAATTGAATTCTGACTCTTCCATGGCCAACTATTTCCAGAGATGAATCACTTGCCAAATACACCCTTCCACCATTTTATTTTTCATACTTCATGAACCAGTCTCTATGAGATGTCATGTGGAAAGATGCTCCAGAATCAATCAGCCAGACATCATCTGATGCATGTGTAGCCAAGGCTACAATGAAAGCATTTGCATCACTCTGAGAAGAATCATTGTAGGAAGAATACTTCTTCTTCTTCTTTTCTCCTCTTTACAATCCTTTCAGACATGACCAGGTTTCCCACAATTCCAGCACTTTACCTTGGACTTCTTACCAGGAGACTTTGATCTCCCTTCTGATTTCGATTTGGACTTCTTGTCCTTCTTCTTGCCTTTTTCTTTTGATCTTCCTCTAACATCAAGAGCCTCCTTCGCCATCTCAGAAGATTTTCTTCTCATCTCTTCTGATAACAAAGAAGCAACAACATCTTCCATATTAAAAATGGATGTCATACTCCCAATGGCCATCACCAAGTAATCCGAAGAATCTGGCAAAGAACATAACAACAACATACAACGATCTTCTTCATCAATCTTCACACCCACAGATGCTAACTGAGCAATCAACATGTTGAAAGCATTCAAGTGATCAGCAACAGACACTCCTTCCTACATTTTCAAAGAGTATAGCTTCTTCCTCAAGAACAACTTATTCACCAAGGACTTTCCCTGATAAATAGATCCCAATATTTTCCACAAAGAAGATGCAGTCTTTTCTTCATGAACATTCAGAAGAATAGAGTTTTCCAAACAGAGCCTTATAAGCCCCTTTGATTTTTGATTTGCAAGGTCCCAATCCTCTTGCTTCATTCCTGTAGGCTTCGTTCCAGACACAACAAGCCAAAGGTCACGATCAACCAACAGATCTTCCATTTTAAGTTTCCACAACTCAAAATTGTTGCCATTGAATTTCTCAATTTCAATCTTTCTGACGTGCTTTCCATCTTATTCTGTAATTCAAATTACCAAACTTCTACAAGACTCCCACTGAACAGAATTGACTCAAAAAACCCAACGTACCCACAAGGATAAAACAACTAGCCAAGCTCTGATACCACTTGTAAGGAAAGCTTAGGTGCGGAATAAACTCTCCTAACGTCAAAACCTTAGGGAAGAATGCAGAGATGACTTTAAATTTTCAATTATAGTCAAATTAGATACACTTGAAAGGATTAACAGAATAGAGAAATGAACATACACAATTTGAACACCAGATTTACATGGGAAAACCCTTATGGGAGAAAAACCCACCACACCAAGAAAAGCCTCTTTGTATTACAGTAAAGAAAATTACATACAGAGTTCAGACTTAACTTTCTAATGTCAATTTATAGTAGCATAATTTCCTTGATCAACCTTGTAGAGAACATCCCAGTTACAATGCTCTCTAAATTTAATTCACACACACTGATCACACATCGAACTGTTCACCGAACCGATCATCATCTTCAATTACAGAGTATATCCATGTCGTTCATGGTCTGTTGATCTTCCTCACAGGAACAACCGCAACAGTCCAACTGCTAGTAGTTCACATTCCGCTTCTCTAATTGGTCGAAAAAAAACCACGTAGGATAGACATTCGGTCAAGGTGTTCAGACAGTATAGCATGTCGGTGAGACACTAGGCCGTGTCTCCCTGATGCCACAATGCCCAACTGTCTTTATCGCCCAGAGTCACCACCATCGGCAAGATTCATATTGAGTCCAAACCTGTCACCCAGACTCACTCTATCGCTAAGATATCATATCGGTATCCACTGTAGAAGCATCGGCCAAACCATCGCTATTGGTGAGAGGTCATACCGAATGAAAATCCATCTTGTGCTGATCTATTGGCGATACAAGTGCTATCGGCAAGAGTTCTCACTGAAAGCACCTACCTGTCGGCAAGAGAAACCTTATCACTAAGACTTCACACCGACGTTCAACTCATGTAGCTCTATCAGCAAGACCATCGCTATCACCAAGAGGTCATATCGAATGCATCAGCTTGTCAGCAAGACCACATCCATCGGCAAGAGTTCTTACCGAAAGTAAACCCGCCAGCCAAGAGTCTCCCCGATGACATACTTGTGAATAACCGTCGGTGAGACATACACTGTCGGGATGAGTTATTCTGAATGTTCAAGCCTCTCCTCGATGACTTATTTTGCCACAAGTCTCCTCGATAACCATTAGACATCAACCTGTCGACAAGATATCTGCTCAGGCGGAAAGAGTTAGGAATCTTCATAGTGATCGACATGTCTTTCCAATGACTCTCGTCGTCAAGACAGAAACAATGTGTTGGTGACCTAAGCATTTCAAATGATTAGAACACAGCTGCTAGTCGGTAAGACTTCCAGAGGGTCTCACCGAATTTTCTCTTGCAGGAGTTTCATGCCAGTAAGATTGAGGCACATTTTCCAACACAAAGGAGGGGTAGACAACTGAGAGTTCAAAAGGGGGGAAGATCAAAAAGGTGAAACTAGAACAACTGCCTTATACAATGAAGTATAAGTACCAAGACACCCTGGTGCCAACAAAGATTGAATTTGACCTAGTAGAGGTTACTGATTCCATCTTGGGACAATTTGATTTAAGTGAACTAACCCAGGATATTTTCTCAGATGTAGCTCCAAGGTCCCAAGGGATAGCTCAATCTGGCCTTGCACATCTTACCCTTTTTCCTATCTCAGTCGAGAGCCCAAAGCTTATATTGATAGCAGTAGGGCATATAACCCTGTACAAAGAAAATGTATTGATTCCCAAGGAAATGACATTATTGACTTGTCTCCTTAGATGATGAGGTTTATGTTCAACACTCCTAGTCATGCTAATCCCAAAATAATGACAAAGACTGATGCATTGAATATGTTTAACAAAGACAAGGATGCGAATAGAGCCTATATGAATAAGAAATAGTTGAAGACTGAAAAGAAGTCTCTGAAAAAAGTTCCCAAGTACCCCAATAGGATAGAGTTTTATAAGGATATTTTTGATATAATCATGATGCTATCTAGGGTATTTGGGAAAAAGGACTCTCAAGTTTTTGAGGAATGGATGTTTCCCTTCATCAGTGCAATATTAGATCGTAAGTAGTTCATAGATTGGGGGAAAGTACTATCTAATAACATACATAATTAGATGCTCCAAGTGTAGAAAATAAAGACCTTCTACATGACCTCATATGTAGTATACTCAGCTACAAGATTGGGAAGGTATCTAGGCTTGAATAAAATAGGCACATTGGGAGAAGCCCCCGGGTAGATCAAGCCATGGGAGAATTATGATCAGTTGACCTTGAAGGCATCTAAGTCACACTACCGGAGGGTCAATGATGCCTTCCTCTATATTATCATTGATCAACTTACAAGAGATGTAGGATATAGGCTAAGTATAGATTCCATGACTTTTATTGCTTAATGGGGGAATCGGTATATTCAATATCCCAAGTTTACATACTTCAAATTGGCTGGGTTTGATTGTCACCCCAATAGACTTCCAAGGTGTTGCAGTGATAGAATGGTATTGATGGAATTCATATATCAGGTAGTAGAAATAAATGAAAAATTTGGTGATAAGCACAAACCTGGTAGTCACAAGTTCCTGATGAAGTTGGGATACTACTCTTGCTCCCACATTACAACTACAAAGGCAGTGTGTACAAAAATAAATGGCATAATCTTGGGATTTTACATAGCCCAGAAGTATTTTGACCCCCAAGGTAAGATGAATAACCTATATGCTCCCTTATTTCCTAAACATCACAATCTGTTGAAAGACTTTTGGGCCAATCTACAAGATCAGTATGAGGTAAGAAAAAGGGGTTATGAGAGGCTTACCATCCCTCAAATGATTGAATATGGAATTAAGGAGGATATACCAGATGCTTTGTTTGATGATGGTTTTTTGTTGGACCTTGGTTATGAGACTAACAAGGTTGGTACTAAGAACTTGGATCCTGTTAACTGGGATGAAAAAGAAACTATTGATATTAACCGAGTTTCAGGAACAGTGGTGGATAGGAATCTTCAATGGGTCACCACAAGGCTGAATGAACCTATGGCCTAGACCTCAAAGAAGAGAAAGGTTGGAGCAGTTAAGAAGTATAGGATAACTAGAAGAAAGAAAAATCCTAAGGAAAAGCTTGAAAATATCCCCCAAACATGTACAAAGATGTCGAACTTGAAACACCTATTCAGAAAACACAGCTGCCTCAAGGTCCACAAGCTACAACAAGTGAGGTTGGAGCAAGGTCTTCATCTCAAATACCCCTTGCAGAAGGATCCACTAGAGAGATGTCCACAAGGGATCTCCATAAGGAGACTGCAACATTAAATTAAATAGAGCATGAAGTGGAAATTCATGATGTGCAATCCGAATCTGAGGCCACTGAGTCTGATAGAGAGCAAGCCCAAGTAGTCACAACTGAAGATGTTGAGTACATTGGGGAGGAGCATGTTTTAACTCTGGGAGAGCAAGAGGAACTCCTTGAAGCTATCAACAAAGCTTCAACTCAAAGTGTTGAGGAAGTCAAAATGAGAGAAGATCAAGAAGTGGTTGCCCAATCAAGAGAGTCCAGAGCTAGTGAAGAGGATGATAATTTGACTTTGCAATAAACGTAGTAGGAGCTTGAGGCAAGAGAAAAGGCTGAAGAATTGGTGAGGCTACAGAAAGAAAAGAATTATCATTTACAAAAGAAATCTGAGGAAAAGGCCAAGGCCGAAAGAGAAAAACTAGCCTTATTGCAAAAGGTTAAGGAATTGGAAGAAGAAAAGGATTAGCATCAGAGAGAAAGAGGAGTTTGAAGAAAAAGTCAAGGTTGAGGAGATAGCTCAAAAGAAGAAGGAAGAACAAGATCTTCTACAACAAAAATGGATGAAGAAGAACAAGCCCAGATTAATGAAGAACAATCTAGGCTAATGCATAAAATTAAGGAGTTGGAAAGGGAAAGAGAGAACCTGTTAGAGAAAAAAAGGTTAGAGGAAGAAGAAGAAAAGAGGGAAGAAAAAATCGACCAAGGAGAAGGAGGATAAGGGACAACAACAAAAGGCTTCCACACATCCCATAGTGACAATGATGCAATCTCCTTCCCCTACACCTCCTCCTTCATATAAAATGATCACTCCCCATTAATCTCCCACTTGGCTTAAGTTAAATCTTGAAAAGAGGCAACAAGTGCAACCCCAACCTTTAAATTAGGAAGATATGATGAAGGAAATTGAGAGGGAAAATCCAAGAAAAAGGTATCAAACAATTCATGCCATGAGACTAAAAGATGATGGAGATCTCATTGCAGAATATGCTACTCCCCTAGTTGACAAGGATGAATGAGAAATGCAATTGAGTGACTATCATGTGAGCAATGCAAACTTGGGAAAGTAGACTAGAAATCAACAAATGAACTTGCTTGATATTGCCACATCTACTACCAAGTCAAGGATGATAAAGGATAAGTAGGATGAGCTTAAGGCTCAAGTTGATCAGATGCATATATTTTTGAAGGAATTAGCTTCTCCCATTTTAGAGTGGTTAAGTACTCCTGAAGCACCTTAAGTCGGAAAGAGGTTGATGACCTCACTGAAATGAGAATAAAAATAGGTATGATGGATAACTGGATTGATCAACTGAATGAGGAGGTTGAAGAGTTGCTTTCCAAAGGTCACAAAATCCATACCGGTGTTTGGGAATTGATGGATGTTATTTCGAAGTATGTTGAGGAAACATGAAAACAGGAAGAAGAATATAGAAATTATATGAAAAAACTAAAGGACATAAACAACTTACCTTAGCAGGTACTCATTGATCAGGCAATTTTGGATGAGGATAATTTAGATTTTATTAAGAAAATAATGAATATCATCATCTTTAGATCCTCACTCCTTTGTGGACATAGGGGGAATATTCAACAAGTCGAAAAGGACTTGGAAGACCAATTAGTAGAGTTTGAGGCTACTATAGCCATGATTAAGAATGAAGACATCCCTATAAAAGATGGTCTTCCCATTGAAGAGTTGAAGGGAAAATGGGTCAATAGATTAAGGGAACTAATACAAAAAGGGGATGATGATGATGGTTTGTTGATTGATAAGTTGACAGACTTTAAGGATGTGGTCAGAATTTCTCAAAAGGAGCTCACTAAGTTAGAGGATATGTGTGATTCAACCTCTGGGGAGTTGAATAGAATTACATTTGAATATTCCTGGATTGATAGACCCAATGAGGATACACTCAAGCAAGTCTTGGATAGTTATGAGGAATATTTACAAGAAGAGAAGATGGAAGAATGAGAGTAGCAACTAAATATTCTCATTTAAAAAGGAAAATCAACATGGGATTTCCCTACTTTACAAGAGCCGACTACGAGTTCAACTGGAGTTGCCAATAGTTTGAGGATCTTCCTTTGCATGTAGATTTTTGGAGCTATCCCTTATCCATTTTTTAAGCACTTTCCTTATGGAGCTCTGGTCGCTCCTATTATTGTGGATCTTATTTTTGATGCTTTATGGGGATTAGGTCATATAATTTTCTATAAAATGGGACCTCTTCCCCACATTGTAGGGGTCAGAAAATTGAAGTTATGATTCTCTAAACTATTTAATTAAGTTGGTGTTACTGGAGGCAATGTTTTTTTTGTATCTTAGTGATTTTTCTAAGATAAATGTTGCTTAGTTGAATACAATCAATTGGAAGGAGACAGATTTAAAGCTATCTTTGGTTACACTTGGTGAATGGTATTGCTTTTATTCATTGATCTATTATTTTATGATGAGTGAATGGATATGTGATGTTGTGATCTATGGGAAGATTAAGGTTTAATCTCAACACCTTGAATATATATGATTGCATTTGTTCACATGGATTATGTTATTCACTAGATTTGTTTTAAATAAAGCTCATCATTTAATTATATGTTTGAATGCAAAATGATGTTGTTTACTATTTCTTTTCTAAGTTCTAACTCATATTTTTATATTTATTCGAGGAAATTTGTACTTTGTTTCATTGGATGTTCATAGTTTTTTCATAATACCAGCATTCCCCTTGCATATTATAGCCACATTGACCACTTGGTGAAATAGTAGGTTGAGACCCAACATCAAGAGCCTTGGGAAGTGGGTGGTTTAATCATCATTTCACTTCTTTCAAGAGAGGCGAGGTGATTCCACCTCCCTGCCTATTAGTGAGTCAGTTTGGCCCATCAAAAAGTGCCACATATAAGTTGGCCTAAGTTTGAAAGGTTGGAAGCTCTAACTCACTGCAAAAGAGATAGGTATCTACCCTCTACTCTGCTCGATTACCATACCAGACTATCCATGAATTTTCCATGTATACAAGTCTAATGGGTATCTTAGATATTATTCTTGGATCTATAAAATATTTAGTAGCTCCAGTATCAATTAAGATAGAGATAGATTGGCCATAGAGCTTACCTGTCAGCTGAATTGGAAAAGCCTGATACTCTGCCTACCTATTGTCCACTGTAGCATGGATCTAGTGATGCTGAGTCTGCTGGTAGTTTCTTTCCTTTCGTGACTTTGACTGTTGAGGACAATTCAAGGCATAATGGTAGCCTCCAAAAATATAACATCCATCTTGAGGCCCTTTGTGACCTCTTGGATTTTCCTCTCTAAATCCCTTCTACTTATGGTTGTTTTTACCCCTTGCCTTTGTTTTCTTTCTTGTTCTTTCCACAATTACCATCTTCACCCTTCTCCTATGACTCACTTCCCCTCTTGAGATTACAGATCTGGTGGCTCTTGTCTCCTTTGTGAAATCTCTTTTTCTCATACTGTGACTTAGAATTTGAGTCGCTCCAAAGATTGGATAGTTGTTGCATTTTATGTTCCTATTTGGTGGCTTTTTGGAAGACTTCATTCATGGTTTGAGGTTCATGCATATCCACTTCAGCTCCTATGTGAGGTTTGAGTCCCATTATAAATTTTTGAATACAAAACCGTTCATCTCCCTGATACTGAGGCACATATTTCAATAGGTTGGTGAAATTTTCCCAATACTGTTCATCATAGTCATATTTCCCTGGGTTAAGTTCTAAAATTCTGTCACTTTCTTGTCAAAGAAAAGTTACACTAACCATCTCTTCCTAAAAACTTGGAGGAAGAGTTCCCAAGTGATCTCAGCAGGCTAAATATTTTTGTTCTAACTTCTCATTATCCACCAAGTCGTTGCTTCACCTGAGAGCTGATACATAGCCTATGTCGCCTTAGTTTTTTCAAAAAGGTTACGGAGCCCAAAGAATTTTTCCATCTCTATAATCCAAGCCTCAGCTCCTTCTCTGATAGCCTTACCATCAAACTTGGGAAGTGTTACTCTTTTGATGTCTTTCCCAAGCTCTTCCTCAATTTGTCCTCATGGACCTGCCCCTGGACCACCGTCTCCTTCATTTCCTTTTGCATTCTTGCAGTCCTGATCCTCATGTACTACTCAGAATTCTTGCTCTATACAATCCATGTGAGACTCTTATCGATTCAAAAGCTCTAGAATTTGTTCCAACCACTTTTTAGGTCCATTATTGGAACCACTACCACCCACGTCTTTCCTGGTGGTCACCATGTCATCCCACACTTATCCTGCAACACATTCACATTTTTCACATCTCAACACAAGGTTCTATGAATAAACGTTCTTATGCTACATCACATTTTTTTTTTCATGTGCATACATCCCTCATTCTAGAAGACATACACATTCATGCATAATATACACATTTTAGAGTCCTTCTTTGAACACATCAAAAAGAATATTATCTGATTTTATTTATATTAAAGGTGAGTCAATAATCCCTTAGTTACAATATGCTTCTTGTTATATCATTATGATTCCTTAGAGTCAAAAAGAGGAAATTCCTCTAGGACCCCATCTAAATTTACAACAATCTTTATAGAATGGGATGGTTGAGCACACGGGCTCTCTTTTTCCTCTTTAGTTAACAAGGGTGCATTGGGTCCACACCCTAGAGGCTAGTCTCGAATTGTGGAAAGCTTTTTGATCTTAGGTGTTCACTTCTACTCAATCTTTGAGCCTCTCTCTAGCTTGAGTCATGTAAGAGTCTGAGCTAGAGTTTCGTTATCGATAATTTATGATTGAACCTCCATCTTGGCATTTCCTTCCTTTGTGTCATTCTTATGTGAGGTTTTAACAATTTTCCCTTTCCTTCATCCTTCCTTTTACCTTCCCATTCCTACATTCAATCCAGGTTCAATCAATTCTCAAGACAACCAAATTTTGGGTCAAGGGTCAACTACCCCTAGTCAATTATGGTAGACTCAAAAGGTCTAGAGTTGAACCATAAGCTCGGATACCAAATGAAATAACCCATCCTGAATTATTACTTAATTAACATTATTGTATTTGACACATCAATATATTCCAAATTAAAAAGATATAACTAGTGGCTAAAATCAATCATAGCTACACGTGTCCATTTCAAATGAGTCAATGATTCATATATTCACTTAAAAAGTCAAATTACAATATTAGGTTTGACTTGGCTCCTAAGGCCACAAATTCATTACATTGTACACTTTTCATCAAACAAATGAATGTATTACATCAAGTTACATCTTAGACTAAAATAGTATTGTGAACAACTAAGGTTCTTCTTTCACACTCGCCTCCACTGGTGGACGAGAACATGGTTGGATCACTTTACCGACCAACCATGAAGCTTACACTTCTAGGGAATTCTTCTGACCTAAAGAATGCCTGACCCGACACAGAAAGTTTAGCAAGAGAACAATCTGCAATTTGGGATCTAGTGCGTGCCCATACATCAACATGCAATTTCTATCTACAAGTTAGAAAACAAAATGCAATCTCTATGCTAGGAATAGTAGAGAGTGATATCATAGAGTTCATACATACAAAATAAACTATATTGCTTCTCCAAGCATAATAAATGTGTTGCAACAACAACAAACACTAGGTTTTGGTAAAGCAAACCTATACAATTTGAACTCCATTTTGGCACCCATCCCAAAAGGTAACTTTCTACTATACAACATCTCATAATAGCTATCTACCCTCTAGCAGCATCTACCCTAAGGTGCTCTAGTCAACTAAGGTATCACTATTCCATTCAAGTATTAGAATATTCTTTCACATATGTCTTCGAAAGAAGAATCGGATTACTAATTTACTCTCTAAATAGAAATCAGATTTATGATTCGATAGAGTAATTCAACAATCAATCATATAATTCTTATGACTATTATATACTTTTCATCATAAGCATTTTCCATTTAAAAATGAACTAAGAACAAAAGAAGGTATGTCAAAAGTATGTGTATGTACATAGAGGAAGTCTATGTGCATACACATATATGTGCCTACTTAAGTTTTTGATTTATGCATACATTATGAAATAATCATTAATTTATATTGCAATCATTAAATAATATTCCTTTTGGTGTTTCTTTTTATCAAAAATAAAGAATCAGAACAAGTCTATATTAACAGTTTCACACATACTGTTGTTTCTTTTTCATTCTCACAAAACTATGATACTCTAACATTGTTGTTTACATATGAACATTCATTGTTTCAATAGAACAAACATTGTTTCCTAATAAACAGTTATAAGACAAGTTATTTCTTAAAGAACGTTCATTGTTTACAACTATTCAATGTTGTTCCAGCTAAACAATTTAATGAGCAAGGTTATTTTCAGCTACAAAAATAACTTAACAACAAAACAATATCATTTACAACAGATTATTCACTATTTACATCAATACAATACTATTTTAGACTAAACGGTAACATTTAATGACAAAAAAAATGTCATTTTCCAACAGAACACTCACTATTTGCAATTACTCATTACTTTTTCAAGTTGTTTAGAAGCTAATTGGTAGCATTACATTTAAATGTTAAATGTTTTAAAATAGAACGGATTTTTCCACAATGAACTAAAAATAAACAATGATGTTTTTCCAGTAATAAAATTGTCTATAGCTTCTCATTTGTCAATTTCAAGCAAGCCAAAATATTTCTCTAACAAATCAAATAGCCCAGTTTCATACATGAGAATAGAATGCCTAATATTCAGATCTTGAACACTTTCATTACTTAAATTCAATGTGCAACTTAATAATATAAAGAATCTAAGTTCGACATGCTTGTCGATGTAAAAATTGAGCAAATATTTTGATCAAGAGATAGGAATAGAAGTTTCAGGTTCTAAGAAGAATTCATGCCTATTCAGGCTACAAGCAAAAAAACCATAGGTTGCTCTGGAATTGACCCTTCTTATAGGCCGAGTGCTTTCTTTCTTAGCAACAAGAGTTATATTTGAAAATTCCCATATGGGCTTGCTGGTTTATACCATGCATACAATTATATTCAACATGCAGACTTATGTTTGTACCATATACATATTTAGGAATCAGCCCATTGATCTTTTAGATCAACCCAAGCAACGCTTGGTGATTCTCAAACTTAGAATCATTCCATCGTTCCTATCGAACGAAATTAGCTTCACACAAAACAATAATACACATATATATGAAAAGTTCTAAAAGCATCTATTTAAGCCCTTTGTCGTTATCTTCCCATCTGATAATGAGCATTAGTAATTATAGAAAAAGAAATACTGGGAATCATTCCCCTCCCACAAGATCATTAGTCAATCCTTTTCAAGGATAATCTATGCAAAATAACACTGTCGATCAGAATAAATTCTAATAGCCTTTATAAGGCTAGCACCATCATGCATAAATAAAAATGAAGGTCAAGCTATCTAAGGCTCTCTAGTCTCAACCTAGCTCTGCAAATAGCCGCGAAAGGCTCTAATCTTAAATGGTTTCCATACTAAGCAGGTCGTAGGCCATGCAACCCCACACAAGGTGGTTGAAACTTCTCAAGCATTCAGATCATGGTTGATTAAAAACATAGATATTCACTCACATTTTTACTGTGATATGAAAAAAATTGATCAAAAGAAGGAATACTTCTAGCATATTTCAATATTGACAATAAAACCAAGTCTATTGCTTAAGAGATTGATTTACCTCCAATTCAATCTTTTTGTGAAGTTTCCCACAGATTTTTCCCTGTATCGAGTTCTTTCTCTACCTTTTTCCTTTGAGCCAAATAATTTTCTTCCTTCACTCTGCTTTTTCACCAGGGTATCAATCAAAAATGGAAACAACAATGTCTTTTGCATCTTACTAGGTTGTGGCATTATTTCCTTGCCACCGACCACTACTTGATTTGAATATTGTTATTAAACTTGCAGCAATCCACATCCTTCGTGGGATTCCTTTGTGATTTTTTATTGATTTTAAACAATCCGATTTAGAATATATCGATTATCGAATTTGAATTCGATAAGCATATGAATATGTATACATATATGTATATGTATGTATATGTAATATCTATATATATACTTATATACATATATTTATATGTATTTTTATGATTTCATTCATATTTACCATGTTCGTTCTTCATTTCATATATATATATATATATATATATATATGTAGACACATAAAAATGACCTAAGCCTGCAAGTTCTATTTTCGCCACATTCCTCCTAGCATGATTAAAATATTTAATTATGTCCTATGATCCAATTTCAACTATTAATTAAATAATTCCTAATTATTTAATTAATTCATGTCTCTTATTCCTCTTGATTATTTAAATAAATAAATTTTATTTATTTATTTAAATACATCATTAATTTCTAATGTCCTTTCATGATTAAATTTTTTTTTAATTTATTTAATTATTGTCCACCTTGTCATTTTAAATAAAATTGTTTAGTTAAAATTGTCTCACATGGTCCCACCTTTTGAATTAAATTATTTTTTTATTCAAATTGACAACATTCTTCTAATAAATCAAATAATTTCTAATATTATTTGATTTTCCAACTCTCTCTTTTTTTGTGCCATCCTTATCTTCTTGGCACATGCATTCTTGTCCCTTGATTTGATCTTCTAGAAGGCAAATCTTGTCCATTCATTTCAAATTTACCCTAATGTTTCCCTAACCCTAATTTTGTGGGTTGTCACATTGAATTTTGTTCATTAATTCTAGGGCATTTTGTCAATCTTCAATCTTGGCCATTCATCCAAAATGGCAATTTTGGTCTCATTTTGACATCTCTTACAATCTACATCTCATGCAATCTTGTCTTAGGCATACTTTACATCTCTTGGAATTTTGACATCTTGGTATTTTAGGCATACATTAGGCTTGCTTACTAGTTGCATAGTTACATAGTGTAGCATTTGTGATCAAATCCTTCAACATTTGCTTAGGTCTTGGCATAGTAATAGGTTGCTCACACAAAATCTGAGGGAAAACTACATATTGAAGCAAATAGAGAAGGTGCAATGGAGGTCAATCATGGAGGTTGAAGACACTTGGTAATATTTTTCTTTGTTTTCATGTTATTATCTCCTTTGTACTTCATTGCTTACTTGGGGTTTTGTTTAGTTATCCACTAATTTGCTAACCTAAATATTTCTCACAGTTACATTGGTGAACCCGACACCAAACATATTTTTTTTGTAGATTTTTGTACGACCTTTTTGCATTTTTGTAGGTACAGGTATGGCGAGTCACTTTTGTAGATTCTAAAAATGCAATCGCTGCATCGCGATGCATTCGGCATACAGAACTATGTATCCATAGAGTTGAGCTGCATTTTCTATCCCTTGAGATGCATTTGCTCGGATCTAACACATTAGTCAGCTCGAATGACACATTTGTAGGCCGAGATGCATCTGCTACACAAAACAACGCATCTTCCTGGTAAATTCCAGCCTTGGCCCTGAGACGCATTTGCTTTGCAAAGTGATGCATTCGTCTAGTAAAATTTATTTTCAGGTTTTTTCCAAAATTTTCCAGATTTCTCATTTCAAGTTAGTAATTTAGAGGTTTTTGTAGGTTACTAATTTGTTGTTGCAGCGTGTGGCTTTAATTTTTCATGGGTCCAAGGCATATTTTTGAGACTACTAACAAGTGGTTTTGTAGGTTCGAATGTCCAAGGATGTTATTTTGAAACCATTTGTGTTTGTTTTAGATTAGAAAACACTTCCATTGGTGCTTTAAAAAGAACATTTGCTTGTCTCATTTAGTTTTAATTAGGAGGTTAAAGAACATTGCTTGATTGTGCTTGAAGGTGGTAGGTGATTATGCTCTCACTTTGTGCAAACTAGGTGATCAGAAAGCCAAACCCATCTATTTTATGTTTTTGAACCTTAGAGGGACATGCCTTGAAAGAGGGAATGACTCCAACCAATTTTTCGCTCGGGCGAATATATAAAATGATGAGTCTAAATTGTCAATTCCTCACGATATGTAGGCCTTAGCCGTGTAGTGTCATTTGAAAATGGGTACCTACCTTTTCTTTTAAAGGTATAAGAGCCCCTAGTAGATTGATTAAAACCTTAAGTGGCTTGTTATATTCTCGCGAGGTGTCATGTCTTTGAGTATTTACTAGAACCCTTTTGTTTAGTGGTCAAAAATCCATCTATTTGCTAGCACAACAATAGTTGTTGCAAACGCATCCACATTCTCGCAGTTCTTAGTAGAGGTGATAAGTCTGCCATGGGAGATTTATGGAGGCTTGAAGCTTGGTTGACCTTAGAAATGAGTGCAATGTAAAGGGGAGCCTGTATATCCAAGCTTATAGATTCATCCACTAAGAATAAGTGTGGTTGAGGAAACCCACGTGGAATCTAGCAAATATAGTCCTTGCCTAACCTAGGGTTGTATTTGTCTTCTTTGTGCATGTTTTTGAAATATTTTGTTTTCCAAGTGTTTTTAGAGACATTAAACAAACAAACACCATTTCAAAGACCTAGAAACAATCATTCAACTTGAAACAATTCATAATTTTTAACAAATTTACAAACAAACTAGACTTATTCTGCCTGCAACGCATTTGCTGCAACACATTCGCTATTCTACACCGCATTTGGCACTTTATGTAACGCATTCGCTCTGCTAAGTCACATTTTCCACTCTTTGCAACACATTTGTTTGTATTGCACCACATTTGATTTACAGACACCACAATTGCTTTGTTGAGTTGTATTTGTCACCTATAATGCTGCATTCACTGAATTTGTGATGCATCTGACAAACTGCAATGCATCTTTGACCTAAAATGATGCATTTTCCTAGCAAAAACAAAAACATTGTCACAGTCCAAAACCTAAGATCAAACTTGTCCAATATGCTATCAAACATCTTTTCCCAGTATCCTATGTTAGAAACCAGACCAGGAATTGCTCAAATCCTTCATTCTTTGCATACTTTAGCTTGCATTTACCCATAAGTCAAAACTTACAAAAAATTTAGTTGCATCCTTAGAGTCCATTATCTTCATTTTCAGTCATAAACCAGCTTTAGGTCCTCATTTCATTTGCATATTTTGTTGAGAATATGTGTCTCAAACTCATTGGTATAACGTTGGTTTTGTCACATATCATCTCATAATGGCATAAGTGTTACCTTCATGCTTGTACCGCTAGGTGATTGTGAGAGAGGTGTGATAGTGTGGTGTACTACCATACCGCGGGAGCCTGCTATCTATCTAGCAGTAGCACGGTGTATACCGCCATACCACGGGAGTTTTCTAACTGAGGTGTGGTAGTGCGGTAGTGTGGTATATTTCCATACCACAGGACCCTGTTGTCTATCAAATGATAGTGCAGTATACCACCACCCCACGGGAGCCTTCAAACTAATGAGCAGTAGTGTGATGTTATACCATGGGTGAATGAGCGTGGACCTGGTTGACTATTAAGGTGTACGTCGATCAGTGGAGGATGTTACTAACTTGGAGGTGGTCATTTGATGATTGGTAAGTTTGATAGTTGCTCAACAGAGGAAGTTGAATAGAACTGATTGTACAGAGAACGTTTCAATAATGGTTGTTGATATGCATTGCAACGTACTATAACTGTTAAGAGTTAGATGGTTTGATGGTCAAAATGATTAGTGAGTGTTCTTCTTTGTATGTTGTATATGCATTGTAATAGAGAGACATAACAAAGTGATTGATCAGAAAAATTATATTGTTGCCATTATTGAGACTGTGAGATTGATTATCTAAAAGGAGAGTTTATAACTTGTATGTAATTCAATTACTGTAATACAAGAGATTTTTCTTTGGTGTGGTGGGTTTTTCTCCCGTAAGGGTTTTCCCATGTAAATTTGGTGTCCAAATTGTGTATGTGTTTATTTCTCTATTTTTTTATTTCTTTCATGTGCATCTTAATGAACTGTATTTGCAAAATTTAAAGACATATCTGCATTCTCCTCTAAGTTATGACATTAGTAAAGTTTGTTCCACACCTTAAGTTTTCCTTACAAGTGGTATAAGAGCCTAGCCAGTTGTGTTATCCTTGTGGGTAGGTTGGGTTTTTTGTGTCAATCCTGTTTAGTGGGAGTTTTTTGTAGAAGTCTGGTAATATCGATAGCAGATTAAGATGGCAAGAACATCAAGAAAGATTGAAATTGAGAAATTCAATGGTAGCAATTTTGAGTCGTGGAAACTCAAAATGGAAGACCTATTGGTGGATTGTGATCTTTGGCTTGTTGTGTCTGGAACAAAACCTTCTAGCATGAAGCAAGAAGATTGGGAAGTTGCAAACAGAAAAGAAAACGGGTTGATAAGACTCTGTTTGGTGGACTTTGTTCTCATGAACGTTCACGAAGAGAAGTTGCATCTTCTTTGTGGAAGAAGCTTGGAGACATTTATCAAGGCAAGTCCTTGGTGAATAAGTTGTTCTTAAGGAAGAAGTTGTACTCTTTGAAGATAGAGGAAGGGGCATATGTGGTTGATCATCTAAATACGTTTAACACATTGATTGCTCAGTTAACATCTGTTAGTGTGAAAAATGATGATGAAGATCGTTGTATGCTTTTGTTGTGTTCTTTGCTCGATTCTTGGGATCATTTAGTAATGGTGATTGGGAGCACAACAACCACTTTCAAGATGAAAGATGTGGTTGCTTCTTTTTTGTGAGAATAAATGAGAATGAAATCTTCAGAGATGGCAAAGGAATCTCTTGTTGTTCGTGGTAGATCGAAAGAAAAAGGAAAGAAGAAGGATAAAAGGTCCAAATCAAAATCAGAAGGGAGATCAAAGTCTCCTAGAAAAAATTCCAAGGTGAAATGCTAGAAGTGTGGGTAGCCTAGTCATGTCTGAAAGGATTGCAAAGAGGAGAAAAAGAAGAAGAACTCTTTTGATAATGATTCTTTTTAGAGTGAAGCAAATGCCTTTATTGCAGCCTTGGCAACTCAGGCATCGGATAATGTCTAGCTGATTGATTCTGGAGCATCTTTCCACATGACATCTCATAGAGAATGGTTTACAAAGTATGAAAAATATGATGGTGGAAAGGTTTATTTAGCAAGTGATTCATCTTTGGAAATAGTTGGTTGTGGAAGAGTCAGAATTTAGTTTCTCGATGGAATAATTAAGGGAATTGATGGCATAATGCATATACCAGGTCTGGCTCAGAATTTACTTTCTATAAGTAAGCTAAATGATGTTGGAGTGCAAGTCTCATTCTCAAGCAATGGCTGTAAAATGACTAGAGGCTCAATGGTGTTGGCTAGGGGTGCCCAAATAGGTACTATGTATAAGTTGGACGCAATTGTTGTTCAATGTAACAGTGTCTCTACAAAGTCACAAAAGGTTGTTCATGTAAAGGAGACTGAAGCTCCTATAGGTGCTAATTCTTTGGAAGTTGAACTTCCTGTAGAGAATACTATGCTCTAGAATCAAAGGCTCAGTCACATTGGTGAAAAATGTTTAAAAGCCTTGAAAAATAAAAAACCTGGTTGAGGGGCTTGATGATTGTAATCTGGAATTTGAATTATGTGAACATTGTATATATGGTAAAAATCATCGTGTTTCTTTTTACTCTAGTCCTCACAAATCTTTTGGTGTTCTAGATTATATTCACTTTGATGTTTTTGGTCTAGTAAATGTTCCTTCATTGTCGAATTCAAAATATTATGTATCATTTATTGATGATTATTCAAGGAGGGCATTTGTATTTTTTTTTGAAAAATAAATCAAAAGTATTCAGTTGGTTTAAAGAGTTTAAGAACTTGGTAGAAAATTAGACTGGAAGAAAAATTAAATGTTTAAGGACTGATAACGGTGGTGAATTTTGTTCTGGAGATTTTGAAAGATATTGTAAAGACCATGGAATTAAGAGGCATAAAACAACACCTTACACTCTACAACAAAATGGATTTGTTGAAAGGTTGAACAACACGCTGATGGAGAAGGCAAGAAGTATGTTGAGCAATGTTGGTCTAGAGCAGAAGTTATGGGCTGAGGTTGTGGCTACAACATGTTACTTGTTGAATCGGTCTCCTTCATCAGCACTTGTTGACAAAACGCCTATGGAAGCCTAGTGTGGTAAGAAGCCCTCTCTGAGACATGTTTGTGTCTTTGGCTATGAAGCATATGTTTATGTGCTAGATGAAAAGAGATCTAAGTTGGAGAACAAAGTTGTTAAATGTATCTTCATTGGCTACAACATTGGTGTGAAAGGATACAAGCTTTGGAATCCTGTGAATGAAAAGGTTGTATATAGTAGAAGTGTTATTTTTCGTGAGTTGAAGCCTCCTACTTTAGAATTGTAGTCAAGGATGAAATAAAATAAAGAGGAAAATGATGTTGTTGAAATACCTCTAACTCCTAAAAAATAGGAACAACACATTGATAGTGTACCTAAAACTGAGGAGAGTTTGAGCATCTTTGACAGTTTTGAAGAAGAACCACAACCTCAGCCTTAGCCTGTGAGGAGGTCTACACGTGAAAGGCGACAACCAAATAGGTATGGATTCTCTATGTTGGATTCTATTTGTGCCTATGCTTTGATTACTAATACTGATGAGCCTAGGACTGTAAAAGAGGCAACTACAATGAGTGATTGAAATTCCTGGTTGGAAGCCATGAATGAAGAAATGGCATCATTAAAGAAAAATGATACTTGGGATCTAGTTCCATTGCCTGAAGGTAGAAATATTGTGGGATGCAAATGGGTATTTAAAAAGAAAATCGGTCTGGATAGCAATTTTGAAAAGTACAAAGCGAGGTTGGTTGCTAAGGGATATTCCCAGGTAGAGGGAATTGATTATGGGGAAATATTTTCTCCGGTAGCAAAGCTGACATCTATTAGATTTCTTTTTTCACTTGCAACAGCATATGACTTGGAGATTGAGCAGATGGATGTGAAGACAACATTTCTTCATGGTGATCTTGAAGAATAAATCTATATGTCCTAGCCTGAGCACTTTGTGGAAAAAGGTAAAGAAAAACTATTTTTCAAGTTAAAGAAACATTTATATGGTTTGAAACAGTCACCTAGAATGTGGTACCAGAAATTTGACACATTTGTTTTGTCACTGAGATTTGTAAGATCGAAATTAGATCATTATGTGTACTTCAAGACTAAAAATGATCATGTTCTTATTATTGCTCTTTACATTGATGATATGTTGTTCATAGGGAATAGTAAGTTTATGATATCTGATCTAAAATCTTAGTTGTTTGAAAAGTTCGAAATGAAAGATCTTGGTGCAGCAAGGTATATTTTGGGGATGGAAATAACTAGGGTCATAAAGAGTGGAAAGATTTGGCTTAGCCAGAGTAAGTATATTAATATTGTTCTAGAGAGATTTGGCATGAGTGATTGCAAGCAGCTAGTTGTTCCAGTTTTGCAAGGAACAAAACTATCTGTTGAAGATTTTCCAAAATCTCCTACTGAGATGGAGGACATGACCAGAGTGCCTTATGCAAGTGCAGTTGGTAGTTTAATGTATGTAATGGTCTATACTAGACTGGACATTTCCCAAGCAGTGGGAGTACTTAGTCAGTTTATGGAAAATCCAGGAAGGTCACACTGGGATGCTATGAAAAGAGTGTTTAGATATCTAAAGGGCACTTCAGAATATGCTTTGTGTTACCATGGAAATTTTGTTGAATCACAGAGAACTCTCAACATTCTTGGATATGTGGATTCTGATTGGGAAAGGGACATTAACAGTAGAAAATCCACTAGCGGATATATTTTCATGATGAATGGTGGTGCAATTAGTTGGATGAGCAAGCAGTAGGTTGTAGTCAATTTATCCACTACATAGGCTGAGTACATGGTAGCAAATCACACTTGTAAGGAAGCCATTTGGCTTAGGAAATTTTGTTCTGATATTGGTTTTGATGCAAGGAAAATTATTATTTGTTGTGATAATCAGAATGACATTTGTCTGGTGAACCAGGATGAAACATATTGATGTGCAATACCACTTTGTACATGATATGGTGGAGGATGGAAAGGTCTGTTTGGAAAAGGTTGATACTCTAAAGAATTTTTCTAATGCATTGACAAATCCAGTGAGCACAGATAAGTTCAGATGGTGTGCAAATTTGATGTGCCTTGGGGTCCAGAATATTTAGTAACTTCATGTATTGGAAAGGGTTCAATGAGTTCTTCATCAAGTGGGAGATTTTTGAGAATATGTGTCTCAAACTCACTGGTATAACCCCGGTTTTGTCACATATCAACTCAGAATGGCATAAGTGTTACCTTCATGCTTGTACCACTATACTGCTAGGCGATTGTGAGAGAGGTGCAGTAGTGCAGTATACCGCCATACCGTTGGAGCCTATTGTCTTTCTAGCGGTAGCGCGGTGTATACCACCATACCATGGGATTTTTCTAACTAAGGTGTGGTAGTGCAGTATACCACCATACCGCAGTAGCCAATTGTATGTCGAGTGGTAGCACAGTATACCACCACCCCATGGGAGCCTTCAAACTGACGAGCAGTAGCGCAGTGTCTAACCATGGGTGAACGAGCGTGGACTTGGTTGACTGCTAAGGTGTACACCGATCAGTGGAGGACATAGCTGACTTGGAGGTGTTCATTCAATGACTGGTAAGTTTTACAATTGCTCAACAGAGGAAGTTGAACTGAACTGATTGTACAAAGAACGTTTTGATAATGGTTGTTGATATACATTGCAATGTATTGTAACTATTAAGAGTTAGATGGTTGAAATGATCAGTGAGTGTTCTTCTTTGTATGTTGTATATGCATTGTAACAGAGAGACATAACGAAGTGATTCATCAGAAAAATTGTATTGTTGCCATTGTTGAGACTATGATATTGATTATTTGAAAGGAGAGGATGTAACTTGTATGTAATTTAATTACTATAATACAAGAGATTTTTCTTTGGTGTGGTGGTTTTTCTCCCTTAAGGGTTTTCCCATGTAAATCTAGTGTCCAAATTGTGTATGTGTTTATTTCTCTATTCTATTATTTCTTTCATGTGCATCTTAATGAATTGTAATTGTAAAATTTAAAGACATGTCTGCATTCTCCTCTGAGTTTTGACATTAGGAGAGTTTGTTCCACACCTTAAGTTTTCCTTACAGATTTTGGAATAGGGAAACTTACCATACTTTGCAAAATCATTGCCTTCAAGAGTAGGTTATCATTGGACTTAGTCAAACTCATTCCTTTTTAGTCATTATCCTTTTTTGTGATACTTTCCAACTCAAAAGACTAGTTAGGAAACCTCACTTTGTCATCTTGTCATCGTGTCCTTTAGTCACATTAATAAGCCCTTTGATGATACAAATTGAGACATAGATCAAGTTGTGGGTGGTTGAGTAACCTTTTCCAAATTGCTTTGACCTTTGCATTTGCATACCTTAGAACATTCAAGTCATCTTAGTCCTCATTTTGCATACCTTATTCCTAAAAATCCAAAAAATAGTCATCATTGTCCTTTGGCATTTGTCATTTCCTTTAAACAAAATTGTCATATTATATTTCCTATTGTCAAAAATCCAAAATAAAAATTGCATTTGTATTCCTTATTCAAAAATCCCAAAAACATAGTGTCATTATCTAGTCGTCATTTTCGTCCTTCTTCCAAATTTGAGCAACTCCTTATATGGTTGAGACTAGGCTTTAAAGAAAAAGAAGACAAATGGAGAATTTTGGACAAGAGACCAACAACTATACCTTTTCACATGACATCAATCAAAAAATGAAAAAAGACACATCCTTTTATCAATCCTTTTAGTGACATAAACATGCCATCTTCCTCACGCAACCCCTTCAAACCATTCATATGTATCTAGATGAACACAGACGTATATTTGAGGAAGACATAGAAGTTGTAGCTCAAAACCTAAAGTGACCTCTTTTGTGGAATATTTGGTCTTGCATGATGGAGATAGATATTTAGCCATGCTTTTACACCAATGGGCCAAATTTCCACGTGGATTTGACATTAACACTTTGAGACCAGCCTCTCCTGATCACAATGTGAACAACAATACAAACAATATGTCCAACACTGCTCAACCTCAACACAATGCACATAATACCTTCATTGGTACCACCACACAAATTCCCACAAGAACTATCAATGCTACTTCTAATGGCACATCCAATCAAAAATACTTCCAACACAATCAATGCAACATCTATTGGAGGGACACCAACCATGTCACAAGCTATGTCACAATCAATTCCTACCATGTCAACAACATCTTCACAGTCAATTAGAGCTACCTTTGGATCCTCAACAATGGGGGTAAGCTCTTCAAACCCCATATTTGGAGCTTCATCTAGTGCCATGGCAACATCATCATCAAATTATTTGATTGGGTATTCATTCAATCCCTTTGGGGGAAATAAACGATGGATTTCCTTTCTAGGACCACAACCAAACGTCAATACATCATCACAAGTTAATACCAATACCAATATATCCCAAAGGAAAAACACCAACATTCCCCATGGAAAATTCTATCAATTTGGACAAGGTGATCAAATTACTAAGCATATGACTTCATTTGGGCACCAAAATATTCAAGGACAACACATCCCACAGATATCGACTAATATGGTTGGAGGACACATTCCCACATATGCATCACATATCCATACCCATCAACATGTCCCTAATCAAAACTTGCAATACCAATAACATTCAAGTCAAAACACTTCATACATCTCACAGCAACACATTCCACAACAATATCAAAACACATCTTCACAACAAATGTTGGCTCATGGAGTACCTATCACTAGCATGTGTGATGCAGCAACAATCCCATAATTGATGCACTTATAGCCCAAATCGTAACCTTGCAAAAACAAGTGGGGAGTATCCAAGTACAATAGAAAAGGACGCACACATCGTATGACCTATTTCCATACCCTTTTGACACAAGTCTATACATGCTACCATTCCCTCCTAGATATGTGGTGCCAAATTTCACTAAATACAAAGGCAAGACAAATCCCCTTGAACACATTCAAGAATTCACAACCAATTGTGTGGAAATTGCCTATGAACATACATACTTGATGAGCCTCTTCCCTAAGAGTCTTGTAGGCCCCACACTAGAATGTTTTTCCACTTTACAAAAGGGAATAAAATCATGGGATGAACTTGCAGACAAATTTGTGGAAAATTATGCCTATAACATTGACACAGATGTTTCCATCACCAGCCTACGGACACTTACACAAGAAGAATTTGGTGATACTTTCATTCCATTCTTCCAAAGATGGAGAAGTTTAGTAAGTTGTTGGCATATTGACATACCAGAGAAAGAAAAATTTGACATGTTTGTCTAAAACCTCCTAGGCCCATTGAAATACGGCTTGCAAGTCCACTGCTGCACAACCTTCACAGACTTGGTCAAAAAGGGTGTACAACTTGAGAAGGCCCTTATTGCTAAAGGAGAACTAAAATATGGCCCCAAGAACATGAACACAAACCCACCTGTGGACAAAAATAAATACTAGGTCAAGAATAAGCACATTACCAATGATGGAGTTGTTGACGGTAAGGCAGAAAACACAATAGGTCCTATACTTACTCTTAAAGGAGCTCAACCACAAAACAATCAACGACCACACTGACACCTCCTGCCAATGTCATCCAAAATAATCAAAAGAGTCAAAATAGTCAAAACCAAGGGCAGCCACATCAGACCAGACAATTTCCAAAGAGACACACATATACTCCCTTGGGTGAACCAATCGAAGACGTCCTTAAGAAGCTCCTTCAAAACGGTGTCATCAAATTAGAAGATCCTAATCCATATGACCCATGACAATTTAAACCATCATGGTGGGATGACAACGCATTTTGTGATTATCACCGTGCTAAAGGGCATAAAACCTCCTCTTGTCGACAACTAAGAAATCTTGTACAAGACCTCATTAAAAATCACACTATTGAATTGGGTGGACAATAGTTTGCATCAAACACAAACCATACTATTCACAAAAACCCACTGCAAGACTATGGTTCAAATAATACCTCTATGTCAGGTCCTAAGACTAATAATAACCGAGCCAATTATACCCGTACTGCCTTCGATTATTCTGGTGGACCCATTGTTAATCATCTTCGAGCTACTGATGAATCTGTCAATACAATTACCATCAAGAAATCACCTTAATTTAATGTCACTACCCATGGTGGAAAAGTCACAATAGTTGGTCCTCCTCCCCCTAGACAGCCAAAAATCACAATACCTGGTCCATCCGCCAAACAATCGCAATCTGGTCCATCCACCAAACAGTCACAACCAAAGGGACAGTTCAACCTTATTAACCAACTAGGCAAGACACCCGCTTAGATCTCTATACTTGAGTTGTTACACATTTCTCTCATGCATAAGGCCATACTTGACAAAACCTTATAGGAGTCCTCTGTCCCTCATGACATTGATGTCAACCAATTTGAAGCCATGGTGGGATACCTAACCACACCCCATCACGTAACATTTTCAGACCAAGATTATTTGTCACCAAAGTCCACTCATAATGACGCATTGTACATCGAAGTCTTTATTCATAAGCATAAGGTCATATGAGTTTTAGTAGATGGCAGAGCAAGACTGAACATATGCTCTCTAAAACTGGTTAAGGCTCTAGGCTTCTATGATGCTTGTGTATACCCTACTAAGAGAATTGTTATTAAGGTGTATGATGATGAACACTCCTCTCGAGGTGTTATCACTCTTCTTATTTGAGTTGGGCTAGTCATTGGGGATACGACTTGTCAAGTCCTAGATCTTGAGCTACTGTATAACATCTTACTTGGTCGACCATGGATTCACGCCTTAAAAGTTGTTCCATCCACCTACCATCAATGCTTAAATTTCCCTTTTGGCGGCACTGAGATCACCATATATGGAGACCCCGATCCCTTTTAGTATTGCACCAATCTAAGGGGTATTTTAGAACATCAAGTGTCTATCAACCGAGAAGCTTCAACTCCCTCTTCTTCCAAATACATCAACCCGTCTACACTAGCCAAACCATCCAAATCCACTCCTTCCACATCTTCCGCCACACCATCTCCCTCCATCCCAAAGGTTGATCCTAATATCAAGATCCAAGAACAAGGATGTGGAGAGTATAAATTGAACACAGTCTACTGCATTACAAAAATACCCAAGCCTCCTAAGGTTTATGGTTGACCCTATTTCAGAATGGAGCCTAAAGAGATTTTCAATGTTCCTCCATCGTGCATTTTTATAAAATGGGTTGAAATGAGAAAAGAAGACATCGACGATCTATCAACTTGGATTTACAAAGACCCAGAAGATCCATCCCCATTACCAGTCTAGATATATGGCAAAGGCTATGATATAATGAAGGAAAAAGGCTACGATGGAACTAGTGGCTTGGGAAAAATAAAAATGGAAAGCGAGAACCTATAATGCCTTCTTGAAGACCAAAACTTCTTGGATTAGGGTTTGGGCTGCCCAAAACTGATGATCAATGTACCAATGTACTTTTGGGTGAGAGTGTGAATGCTTCAAAAAGTGTCAAGACTATTGAGGATTCACTTGCCAAAACTAACTCCTATGAATGGGAATTTGGCTCCCAGCGATCCCTGAGTGAATGTTTCCTTGATGAATTATTCCTTGAACCTAGAGAACCTACTTTTGAAGAAATATTTTGGAAAATGTTTAATATTGATCCTGCATAGAATAATGACAACCTCAAAATCCTAAGGAAAAGACAATATTGGGATAGATTATTTTGTTCAAGGAACAATGACAAGTATGAATTATCTTCCAATCCCATTGACCCTCATCCTAAAATACCTATTCGACTAGCTGACCCTAATGACCATTATTCAGATTCATCTGACTCGCCACACGACAATACCAATCCTAATGCCAATCCATTTGTCCCCTATTTTGATAGTGATTCTGAATCAAGTGAAGCAGAATACTGGATAGAATCTTATTGGTAGTTGGAGGATGACAACTTCATCTTCAACCTCTTTGAATCCATCTGCATTCTTTTTGTGTCCTCCCCACCATTCATCAATGTTGATGATGGTATTTCCTTAGTCTACCCACAGCTAATTGATTGGGATCAACAAGGCTAGCTAGTGATGGACATATTTCAAAATGATGAAGCCATTGCAAAATTCATGGGACTACGTGAGGGAATACCAATTAGATACCACAAGGATGGATTTTCTATAGACCTAGATTGTGCATCCTATTTCGAGGAGAATGCACCATCCTTTAGTCACAAAATTAAAAAAATAAATAAAACAAAAAATGACACGTCTTTAGGTGAAAACTAAAACACACCTTCTAACGATAAAAAAGTAAAAATAAAGGACATATCCGCGGGTGAAAACCTCTTCCAAGCGCCCAAGGATGGAAGATTGGACTTTCTCCCAATGACTTAGGAAAAATTGGAAATTATCATAAAGAACACCATGGAAGCCAACATAGCTACAACAGAAGATCCCAAAATTGTCCTCTTTGCAGCATCTTTGATAGAGGAAAAGAAACCTAAATTTCACAAAAAAAATTCAGAGCGTAAGATTAACTTTGCATGGTCATATGTTGATATGCTTGGATTGGATCTAGAACTAGTCTTGCACCACTTTCCCTTACTTCTAAATGCCAATCCAGTAAAACATAAGTTGTGTAAGATGCACCCATAGATCGCCTTGTTAGTGAAAGTCGAGCTCAAGAAATTGTTAGACATGGGATTCATACAATCAATAGACTATGTTGAGTGGATCTAAAATCTGGTACCTATCACCAAACCAAATGGTCAAATTTGCATCTGCATAGACTTTCATGACTTGAACAAAGCATGCCTAAAGGATGACTTTCCATTAGCCAACATAGACATCATAGTTGACCTTACAGCAAGATACAAGATGTTGTCCCTCATGGATGGTTTATCCGGTTATAATCAAATTCATATTGCCCCTGAAGATCAGCATAAAATAGCATTCACATGTCCTTGGGGTACATACTACTGGAACGTCATTCCTTTTGGCCTCAAGAATGCAGGTGCCACATATCAAAGAGCCATGACATGATGCACAAGCTAATGGAAGATTATGTGGATGACCTTTTGGAAAAGTCTTTGACACATAAGGATCACTTGAATGTACTAGAAAAAATATTTAAGAGACTGGAAGAGTACAAGGTCCTCTTGAATCCTAAGAAGTGTATCTTTGGTGTGACATCAAGAAAAATTTTGGGATATATAGTTTCTCACAGAGGCATTGAAGTTGATCCTGCCAAAGTGAAAGCAATATTAGACATGCCTCCGCCAAAAGGAATAAGTGATCTAAGGACAGTGCAAGGTAGATTACAGTCTATCCAATGTTTCATTGTACAATTGGCAGACAAGTGTCAACCATTTCAATATCTCCTACGCAAGGGTATCCTCTTTCTGTGGACTGATAGATGTCAAGAGGCCTTCCAACAAATAAAGGAATATCTATTGTCACCACCTGTTCTAATGCCACCTATCGAAGGAAAACCTTTGATTCTATACATTTCTACAACAACTTCAGCATTAGGGGCATTACTAGTGCAAAATGATCATGATGAGAAGGAAAGGGCAATATACTACATCATTCGGACACTAGTTGGATATGAGCTAAAATACACATCCATTGAACGTGTTTGTCTAGCGGTGATTTTTGCAGCTAAAAAATTAAGACATTACATGTTGAATCACAAGACACATCTAGTAGCAAAGATTGATCCCCTAAAATATCTCCTAAGTCACACAGCATTGACAGGATGCTTGGCAAAGTGGGTCATGATCTTGAGTGAGTGTGACATATAGTATGTGGAACGAAAGGCTATAAAGGGACAAGTGACAGTAGATCAACTGGAAGATGCACCTATACAAGGTGATCATCAATTGGTAGTAGACTTTCCTGATGAGTCCATATTTCATATAGAGACTAAGTCACCATGGAAACTCTACTTTGATGGATCTCATACTAGTCATGGCTCAGGGGTAGGAATATTGTTCATCACACAGAAAGGAGACTCCATCCCTAAGTCATTTTGAATTGCTTTTCCATGTACAAATAATGTTGCAAAAAATGAGGCACTTGTCATAGGACTCAGAATGGCCATAAAATGGAAAATTAAAAATTAGCATGTCTATAAAGACTCTCAGTTGGTCATAAATTAGGTCAATGACAACTACGACACCAAAGATGAAAATTTAATGTCTTACAAATGAATGGTCGATAGTTTTCAGTCACACTTCCACATGCTTGCTTTTGAACAAATTCATAGGGCACAAAACAAGGTGGCAGACGCAATGGCTAAAATCATATCTCTCCTAGACATTCCAAGTAATGTGCCTCAATTTAAGTTCTTGGTGGAACAGCTTTTGGTTCCTGCATATGACATTCCATAATCAAAAATGGTTTGTGAACTTGTTGGTCCCAATTCACCATGGTATTTGAGACCCTTCCCCCAAACCTTTCAAACAATCAATGAAAATCCTTTATCTGTAAGGCCGCCTGATACACCATCATCAGTGACACCCTATACCGCCATAGCTTTGACAACACCCTTCTTCAATGTCTCGACACTAACAAAGCATGAACAAACTTACGCGAGGTACATGAGGGTATATGTGGATCTCATTCAAGTGGCCCTACCTTAGCTAAGAAGATCATGAGACTTGGGTATTATTGGTCGACAACAGAAAAAGATGCACTTGAGCTTGTCAGAACATGTCGCCAATGTTAGATACATAGTGATTTGATTCATGTGCCAGCACAAGAATTTTGGAAAATTAATTTCTCCTTCGCCCTTCACACAATGGGGACTCACCTCATGGGAAAAATCCATCCTACCTCTTCCAATGGCCATAAATTCATTATCACAACCACTGAGTACTTCACTAAGTAGATCGAAGCCATCCCCCTCACATACATAACCGACAAACAAATTTCCAAATTTATCCTCACCTACATCATCTGCCAGTATGGTGTCCCATAGTCCATCATCACAGAAAATGGTCATCCCTTCAAAAACTAGGATTTCCATGAGTTATGTGAACACTTCCACATCCAACATCATTTCTCCACGCCATACTACCCGCAAGGAAATAGTCAAGATGAGGCATCCGATAAGACAATCATCAAAATTCTTAAGAAGACAGTCAATGACGTTGGCTGTGATTGGCACATACAACTCAACCCTGCTCTGTGGGCTTACCGCACCAACATCCACACACCTACAAGAGCCACTCCATTCACCTTGGTCTTTGGAGCCGAAGCCATCCTACCCATCAAGGTTGAAATTCCATCTTTAAGAGTCTCCATGAAGGGCCTAATTGATTATGAAGAGTATAGACAATCATGACTGAATGAGCTAGAAATGTTAGACAAAAGAATACATAATTCCTTGAATCACTTGTAGCCATATCAGAATTGTCTATGTCGCAGTTACAAAAAGAGAGTCATGGTCCAAAAATTTGACATTGGCAACTTGGTCCTAATGCAAAATCCCAAGAATCAGTCTGACAAAAAAAAAAACCTAGCAAGTTTGAACCCAATTGGCTGGGTCCTTACATCATCACGTCCTCTTCTGGTTTTGGAGCATACCAACTAGCTACTCCAGATGGTGAACAACTGATAGAGCCTATCAACAATCTACATCTTCAAAATTTCTATGCATAGAAACAAAGAGTCTGGCCAAAAACCATAAAAATACAAAAAAAAAATGAAAAATATAAAAAATCATCACCCTGATGAAAACCTGGCAAACAGGCATCTTGGTAACACCAAAAATAATAATAATAATAAAATGACAAAAATAGTAAAGAGAAATAATTCATCCAATAGTGAAAACCTGGTAAACAGGCGCTTTGGATAAGTACCATGGTGAAAATCGTGCAAAAAGGAACCATGTGTAGTTTGTCTTTGTTATGTCATCTACTGTCACTCTATCTACCTTAGTCCATAATAAATACCCACTTTTCTAACACCATCATGACACTCGTCACAAAAACCTCGTCACTTCTTTCCATGGCTAACAATGTTTGACATCAAGTCTTGCCATACCGTCCATCAGTCATCCCATGCATGACCCTTTGCACGCCCTTCAAATTTGGCTAGTCCTAGACCTGACTGGGGGCCACCCTTTGTCATCTGATGTAGTGGGTATTGCACATGGTCCTACAATCAAAAAATGTCCTAAAACAAGACCTAAAAATCAAAAAAAGTCCTAAAAAAAGACCTAAAAATTAAAAAATGTCCTTAAAAAAGACCTAAAAATTGAAAAATGTCTTAAAAAAAGACCGAAAAAATCAAAAAATGTCTTGAACAAAGACCTAAAAATCAAAAAACATCTTGAAAAAAGACTTAAATTTTGAAAAATGTCCTGAAAAAAGACCTAAAAAATCAAAAAACATCCTGAAGAAATACAAAAATTCAAAATATGACAAAAACATAAAAACAAAGTTGTATCTTGTCAAGTCAGTCATGTCAGTCAGTCCATGTCATTGTCAAACTATGTTGTCTCTATGCATTTTCCATGTAGGCAACGCTCATCTTTCGGCCATTGAGACATTAGGTTGGTCTTTTTAGGTTTTTCCAAAATAAAATTATGACTCAATATTTTGTCATCAAAGCAAAGTCATTGGTCATGTTGAACTACGAGGTCTCTAAGTGTATGACGTAGGCAAGGCCATCAATTGATGAGCCCCCAAGGCCGCACTAGGTCAGTTCATTAGGGTTCATGACACTGCATTGGCACACACGTCAAAAGTCTCCAAGTTAAACAAATTATTTCTAAAATAGACAAACTCCTAAGACAAATTATGACAATCATTTAATCAACATGTCAATTATATCAGCATGTCAACATCAGCATGTGGTCAATTTTGTCAACACAAGTCAATTCTGTCAAAATAAATCTAACTCAGTCAACTTCAGTCATAGCAAGTCAAACTATTAACTCTTGGCTCTTCTTTAAATCTATCTTTCTGAAGAATAGCCCTTGTCATTTATTTATGCCTTAGGATGTGTCCTTCCTAGGCACTGTCACTGTCATTTGGCATTTTGAGGGATTCTCCTAACATTTGAGGAATTGATCCTCTCGACATCGACATCATTCAGGATGTGTCCTTCCTGAATTTGAAAACTTTGGCATTCGTCACCTAGACATCGTCAAACCTGACATCTCGACACCATCAAACCTGGCATCTTGACATCAAAACATTTGACATTTAGACACACTTGGAAAACACTTGGATTTTTCATCATGCTACTAGTTTCTCGAGGATGTCCTAACAATAGGATTTAGAGAAGTAGCAACATATCATGATGATTGGTTTGTCCTGTCTTTTTCGGGCGGTCATGTTGCTAGTTCCTTGAGGATGTCCTACCAATAGGATTTAGAGGAGCAATGATGTTTCATGGCTTGTCTTTCTTATGCTTGTGGTTGATCGTGACAAAAAGGTTGGGGCAATCGCGCTCTTAGTATGAGTCATTATCATCCTTGTCTGTGACTGCTTGTCTCATGTGATGGTAGGACCTTGCACACCATCGACCTATGTCATATCAGGGTGTTTATTGGCCATTACAATCATCTACCCAATGATGATTAAGAGCAAAAACTATTAGTTCTTTTGCAATATGTTGAAGGATTTAGTCTCCACACTAACATCTATCTCCTTATGTCCTGTTGTTTCTTCTCTTCCATCTGCTAATGATATCCTGTGACATACAAAAATAATTGCATACATAATCATATAGACATTGCATTATTCTAGTACACATTCACATATATCCATTCATTTAGTCACATTTCCATTTACATCATTAGCATATCATTTGCATTCATCAATTGGCATCCATATTATTAAGACATATACATCATAACATAAGACATTGTATGTCACATTATCCATACATATATAGTCATACACCACATACATCCATAATCATAAACATGACATCCATTAGAAACAAAACATTATGCATCCATATAGAACATCATAATCATAATCATCATGGCATATAATACATCATATAATCATCATAACAACATACTTCACATGACATATAAAATGCACCATCATAATCATTATCATAAAAGAATATATCATAAATATAATCAACACATAATACATCATCACATAACATAAAGCATATAGGCTACATAAAACTGTATCATATATATATAATCTCAAAAAACCATGTCACAAGATAGAGTCGTGAGATATCCTAAAAATAGAGCTCGCAGGCTCAATGGTCAAAATATAAATAACATAATGTCTGAAACATGATAACAAGACAACAATCAAAATGTATATGTTGTGCTCTCCTTATCCCCTCAAGGATAATATTGAGGTGACTAGTGCTCAGTAATAGGAAATAATATTGATGGAATAGTGGACATGGCAGCATGAGTCTACGAGGCTACTGCAACATGAGTCTAAGAGGTTGATCGATTTATAACTGGAGGTTGACTATGCTTTGATCTATTCCCTAAACTAGATGACCCATGATTGTGGCTCAATCTATGACTGGAAGAGTTCCTATGACTGTGATGAGATCGGTGACATGAATGCCCTAAGGAAGTGGAGCCACCCACACTGCTCTAACAGCGGCTATTGCTCCTTGACCATGTCCCTGTCCTGCTCTGTGACCTAGATAATCTAGGATCTCTCTGGTCAATTGTAACTTCTCTCTCGTATAGCATCCTATATTTGCCTCTGCTAGCACTAACTTTGGCTAACTCTCTAGCAACATTTCCAACTGGCCCTGTAACTAACTGTGCAAATTGAGTGCACCAGCTCTCTATCTCCCGTCGTCGGATCTCTACCTAGTCTCTCTCAACCTGTGTAACCTCCAGCTCTACACGTAGGGCTCTAATCTTTGTTGTGGCCTCATCCAGTCTCTATTGCATATCAGCTAAATGTTGATCCACGATGGCATCTCGCGGCAATGGTGGCACCCTGGATATATCCTACTCCCTCTCTATCATCCTCTCTCAGAGCTGCCTCTCTACCTCATCCATGTCCTCATACCCACTGATGTATAACTCCTCATCATCACCCACATCCTCCTCACCCCCAATGGCCTCCTCCTCTCTACCAACATCCAGGGTCTCCTCTGCTATGTGTACCTCGGCCTCCATATCTCCCTCGTACCTGACCTTTTACTCTGACTATCCCACCTCTACCTATGCCCTCCCTTCCTCTTGTCTAACCTAAACATTTGGTTGCTCCTCCTCTTTCATGTCTCCCTCCTCTCTCTCCTCCTCCTCAGCTACCTCAAGGATCACCTCTAGTGGTACCCTCTCAACACACTACCTCACCCTCCTCGCATGCCTCCCTCTGTCCCCTCATCTCCTCCTCAATCTCCGCCACCTCTCCCCCCATCTCCTAAGCCTTCGTCTCTCCCTCTACCTCCTTGACCTCTATCTCTCCCACTACCTCCTTGGCCTCCTCACTACACCCATGGAATTATTGACCTGCAATCAATCGAGGCTAGACCATCTGGATCTATCAATGGTTGTGGCCTATGTGTCTACCACCATAAATCATAATCTGTGGACATCCCTAGATCTACCGTACCCCCACTCCAACCCCATGGTTGTGCTACCAACCCATCTATCTGCTGCTCAGCCAAAGGAATTGATATCGTTGGCCCCCACATCGGCTCTTGTGATGACCGCACATACTTTTTTGTCCCAATAGGTACACCCTGATGCTCACCAAACTAATGTAATACCTGTTGGGGTAGGTACATCTCAATGATCAGTTGTGACTGCACAGTCCGCCCAATCACATATTGAAACTGCCAACAAAATGCCAAGTAATCTCCCTCTCCAGCCCACTGCAGACAATCCTTGTAAGGCCTCTAGACAAATGTCATCATAGTATCAATCCTGTGCCGCAAGAATATAGTCTCTCCAACTCTTGTATATTGTAGGGCACCCGCATATAAGAAAACATAGGGCATCCCATCCGCTAATTGTAGCCTTTGAATCGGTGGACAAAAGATGGGAATATGCTCCAAAGCCCAGATCATCAGCAATGTCATCCCGCAACTAATGCTATGTACACCTCTGTAGGCTATCTCATGTAACTGGTGATACAACATACCAAGCAAATAGGGTCCCCGTGCAAAAAATGTCATGTCCCATCATATGCATACTAGCACATCTCCCCATCCGATCAGGAACCCATGTCCCCGACGATCTGGAATGAGGACTCTAACAATCAAGGTACATAACATGGCATTCCACCACAGATACTACTTAGCCAGGTACTCCCATCGAATCTTGTACCCCTTGATGCCAAGGCCTATGCCATCATCTACCTCATACAACTCAGTCACAGCCTGCACTCCCCAGTGTGGATCATACACCACTCACTCCCCTCTGATTGGAATGTGTAGAATCCTTTACACGTCCTCAAGTATGATAGTGGCCTCCCCCGTTGGAAAGTGGAAAGAACAAGTCTCTAAATGCCATCTCTCATCCAGTGTTGTCAAAAGCCCCCTATTAGCCCTGATAATGGGCATATAGGTGACATAATATAACCCCAGCCACATCAGTCACCTCTGTTCCCAGTTTGTCAATTGATCCCGAAATGCATAAGTCGATGGTCTGAACTCACGTGTATAGATCGGTGGTAATCATTTCTACACATGCAGAAACGAAATTTAACACATTATTAAATATCATTATTACCATCTATCTCATTAAACATAAGCAAAAACTAAGTCAACTCTGGTCAACCCTAGTCGAAGTCAAATGTGTCATGTTGAATTCATTTGCATTGTGCCATGACATTTATGTCGTTTCATCTAGTGTTTGCATCGCGTTATTGGGCTTGTGTCATTTTGATTCACAAATGTGGCATCTTCTATCAAGTGTGTCGATCCATCTATCAAATGTGTCACTTACAATCAAATGCATCGCATGGCTCCACGTTTGTGTCTCAATCCTTTGATTGTGTCACTAAACCTTTCACTTGCGGTGCAAGACAGCGAATGTGTCTCACTAGACCTCAAATGCATCACTCCTAATTGCAACCTAACGAGTCTATCATGTTTGTTCCATGACGCATCAAATGCGTCAAACATGAATATGACTTACGCGAACGCACATGTGTCATGGCGCATTCGTTGACCTTCCTAAAAACCCTAAAAAAGTGCGTAAATCAAGAAAATGAAAAAGTGGGTCAGGTGTACTTATCGGTGGCTCTGCGCCCACTAGCCGTTTAAATGTCTGCACGATGTATCTGCAGTGCTCGATCACAGGAATCACCATCTTCATGCGAGGTCTCCTACCTCTGAGCTCTCAAAATTTACAAAGGTGAAAATGAAAGTAATTTGACTTTTTACCTATTTTGAACCTATTTATAGGGTCAAAGTAGGATTTTCTTTAAAAATTTATTACTAGAGGCTCATTTGACCAACTTTGACTAGCCCATTCATTGTCTTAGACACCTCGAAATCCAAAACCGTTTGCGCCATTGCTTTTCTAGTCATCAAATTAGCTTGTCAGGACACTTTCCAATTTTTTCTGTCTTCGAGCCAAAATTTAAAAATTATCCCGAGGGGGCATAGATACTTCGTACCTTTGTTGGGGAATATTTCTGATTAAAATTTCTTTGTCACAATGCGACAAGTTGCATTATGACAAAGAGGGGAAAAATGTAGACACATAAAAATGACCTAGGCCTGCAAGTTCTATTTTCACCACATTCCTCCTAGCATGATTAAAATATTTAATTATGTCCTATGGTCCAATTTCAACTATTAATTAAATAATTCATAATTATTCAATTAATTCATGTCTCTTATTCCTCTTGATTATTTAAATAAATAAATTTTATTTATTTATTTATTTAAATATGTCGCTAATTGTCTAATGTCTTTCTACAATTAAATAAATTCTTAAATTTGTTTAGTTATCTTGGTCCATTGATTCCTCCTAATTATTTAAATAAATAAATTTTATTTATTTATTTAAATACGTCATTAATTTTGAATGTCCTCTCATAAATAAATTCTTTAATTTATTTAATTATTGTCCACCTTGTCATTTTAAATAAAATTGTCTATTTAAAATTGCCTCACATGGTCCCACCTTTTGAATTAAATTATTTTTTTATTCAAATTGACAACTTTCTTCTAATAAATCAAATAATTTCTAATATTATTTGATTTCTCAGCTCTCTCTTTTTCTGTGCCATCCTTATCTTCTTGTCACATGCATTCTTGTCCCTTGATTTGATCTTCTAGAATGAAAATCATGTCCATTCATTTCAAATTTACCCTAATGTTGCCCTAACCCTAATTGTGGGTTGTCACATTGAATTTTGTCCATTGATTCTAGGGCATTTTTCCAATCTTCAATCTTGGCCTTTCATCCAAAATGGCATTTTCTATAAAATGGCAATTTTGGTCTCATTTTGACATCTCTTGCAATCTACATCTCATGCAATCTTGTCTTAGGCATACTTCACATCTCTTGGCATTTTGATACCTTGGTATTTTAGGCATACTTTAGGCTTGCTTACTAGTTGCATAGTTGCATAGTGTAGCATTTGTGATCAAATCCTTCAACATTTTCTTAGGTCTTGGCATAGTCATAGGTTACTCACACAAAATCTGAGGGAAAAATAAATATTGAAGCAAATAGAGAAGGTGCAATGGAGGTAAATCATGGAGGTTGAAGACACTTGGTAATATCTTTCTTTGTTTTCATGTTATTATCTCCTTTGTACTTCATTGCTTACTTTGGGTTTTTTTTATTTATGCACTAATCTGCTAACCTGAATATTTCCCATAGTTACAATATATATACATTCATGTGTAAATTATTTGTTTGGGAGAGCTTATAAGTTCCATATGCTATCATTTAAATTAAGGAACTTTAATTTTATCTCAAGCATCCATATATATAAACTAAAAGGATTTTTTTTTCATTTAATTTTCACATAATGAAATCTCTTATCCTTTTTAATCATTCTTTACAATAATTACTTTCATTTTCTTCAAAAAATTGAGTTTGAGTAGACAAATTAATCTACAATTCATACATTTTCAATCACTGAAACAATTCAAGTCATGAAATTGCGTTCTTCTATATATGCAAAATAGTTCAAATTCAAGTCATCATGCCATTTGTGGTGTGTGCACCCAGATTCCAACTAGCTTACCGTTCAATCCGGCTAAACAATCCTACTTCAATCGTGCTCTTGTCCTTCAACCTATCACCTTGTAACTACACACACTTGCACTTGCAAAAAAATTCAGTAGCGTTCTGTTCTTAATAACATATAAGGTAATATTCAAAAGATCACATAGTCAACATTAGTCAACTTCTTTTCATCCATTTTCTAAAAAAATTCAAATTTCCCATTTAATATATATTTAATTTCTTCAATAGTTCAATTTTCCATATTATAATAAATATTCAATAAAATTGGGTTATGACATCCTTCCCTTCTCGGAAGAGACATTGTCCCAATGTCCAATAAATCAAAAAGAAAAGAACATCATGTCAAATTGGAGTATACATGTCTATTTCAACATCACAACAAATTAAACATGTCTATTTCAACATCTCAACAAAATTATATATGTCTATTTCAACATCTCAAAAAAATTATATATGTCTATTTCAACATCTCAACAAAATTATGTCTATTTTGACATCACATCAAATCATAGCATGAAATATCATAGTATCTCAATCCAAAAATTTCAAGAAAAATTATTGAAGTCTCTTTCTCAAGAAAGAAAATGTGGAAAGGAGCATTCTATTTCTTCCACATCCTCCCAAGTAGCACTATCCTCTAAATGTTGGTCCCATTGGACCTTAAAATCAGCAATATCTTTGCTCTACAACTTAAAGTTGCGTCTATCCAGGATTCTAATGGGATCCACTAGCACCACTCCTGGATCTTGTACTTGCAAGGATTACCAATCAAGCACATGAGTCACATCAAGATGATACAACTTAAGCAAGGAAACATGAAACACATTATGAAGTCAAGCCAGAGCAAGTGGTAGAGCTAGTCTATAAGCAACTGGGTTAATCACTTCCAAGACTTCAAATGGTCCCACATATCTTGGGGCCAACTTGGAAAACTTTCCAAAAGTAATAGAACTTTTATGAGGTTTAACTCTCAAGAAAACTTTATTCCCGGTTGTGAATTGTCTAAGAGTTTGATTCTTGTCAACATAACTCTTCTGTCAACTTGCCGCCTCCTTCAGTCTGCTCTGAATGACCCTCATTTTTTCTTCCATTTCCTTAAGAATTTTAGGTCCTACTATGATCATGTCCTCCAATTTATCCCAACTGATTGGGTTATGGAACTTCCACCCATACAAGGCTTCAAACGGTGCCATGCCTGCAGATGTATGATAGGAGTTGTTGTAAGCAAACTCTACCAAAGGAAAATATTATTTTCACCTATACTGTTGGTCCATAAAATACATTCAGAGGAGGTCTTCGACTACTTGATTCACCCTCTCTGTCTACCCATCAACCTGAGGATGATAAGCCAATATAAAATTTAGTTTGGTCCCCAATGCAACATTCAAGGTCATCCAAAACCTTGAGGTCATCCATGTGTCCCTATTAGAAATGATAGTCTCTGGCACTCCATGCAAGCGAAAGATCTTCTAGACAAATTTCTTAGCTAGGGTCAACGATCCATCCTTAAGGTTTCCTAGAATGAAGTGTGCAACCTTACTCAACTTATCAATCATGACCAAGATAACATCATGCTTTTTATTACTCAACGACAACCACTGTACATAATCCATACTAATCACCTTTCATTTATACTCAGGTATTTCATGAGGATACAGTAACCTGGTTGGATATGCATGCCCAGCCTTGACTCACTGGCTCTCTAATCATCTGGATACATACTTGACTACATCCTTCTTGAGTTTAGGCCAAAAATATAGATTCTTCAACTCTGCGATCATCTTGATACTCTAGGGTGTCCTAAATAAGGTGCATTGTGAACCTCTTCTAAAACAAACTTTCTCAGCTCTCCAAAGTCAAGAATATACATTCTTCTTTGATATCTTAAAATACCATCTGGCTCAATCTCATACCCATCAAACTGATGACTTGAAAAATTTACTGCTAGGGCACTCTTCACTCTCTCATAGTGCTCATCCCCTGGAAAATTCTGATTCACCTATTGTCTCAAGTTAGACCTTGTTGAGATCATGGTGGCTAGATTTCTTTGTCTACTGAGAGCATCAACCACTCTATTATCTTTTCCCTTTATATATTCAATTCCAAAGTCATATTTGCTAAGGAATCCCAACCACCTTCTCTATTGTGCATTAAGGTTTAGCTAGGTAAATATGTATCTCAATCCTAAGTGGTCTATCTTGAGTTAAAATGGATTTCCCAAAAGATTATGTCTCCACATTTGTAAGGCATGAACTATGACCACCAATTCTAAATCATGAGGCATGTAGTTCACTTCGTACTGCTTAAGCTTCCTTGATTCATATGATACCACTTGTCCATCTTGTATTAATACTTCTCCCAATACCTCTCCTGAAGCATATGTGATTACTATGAATCTCCCATTAGTATAAGGGATAGTCAGTACTAGTGTTGTTGTGAGCCTCCCCTTTAGGAGTTGGAATTACTGCTCACATTTCTTGGTCCATTCAAACCGTGTTCTCTTCCTTTGGAGTGAGGTAATAGAAGATGCAATCTAGGAGAACCCTTGCAAAAACTTCCTATCATATCTTGCGAGGCTCATGAAGCTACTAACTTCTAACACATTATGAGGCACTAGCCATTCCATGATCGCCTTGATCTTCTCGGGGCCTACGGAGACTCCTTCATCTGAAATGATATGGCCTAAATAGTGCACTCTTTCTTGATAGAATGAACACTTGGATAGCTTCCCAAAGAGTTTCCTTTCTCTCAATCCCTGAAAAACTATCCTCAAATGTCTATCATGCTCTTCGATAGCCTTTGAGTAGACTAGAATGTCGTCAATGAAGATCAGAACAAATTCATCTAAGCAATCTTTGAACACACTATTCATGAGGTTCATAAAGGTTGTTGGTGCATTAGTTAAACCAAAAGGTACCACTGTGAACTCATAATGTCCATATTGAGTTCTAAATGCAGTCTTTAGAATATCTTCTTCCTTAATTCTCAATTGATGGTACCCTGACTTGAGATCAATTTTGGAGAACACTGTTGCTCCCTTCATTCGGTCAATTAGGTCATCAATCCTCAGAAGTGGATACTAGTTCTTGATGGTCACCTTGTTCAACATTCGATAATCTATACATAGACGCAAAGTTCCATCCTTCTTTTTCACAAAAATAACCAACGCTCCCCAAGGAGACACACTAGATCTTATAAGTCCTTTATCCATCAATTCCATTAATTGGGCCTTGACCTCATAGATTTCTATGGTTGTCATCTGATAAGGTGCCTTGGATTGAGGATCAACTCCACGAACAAGGTCGATAGAAATTTCGAATTTTCACTTTGGAGGAAACTTCGTAATTTCATCAAGGACGTCTTGGAACTCCTTGAGAATAGGATAGACATATAAATGCGATTCCTTGTTGTCAGGATTATTGACATGCACTACATAAATTGCACACGCCTTTCAATGAGCCTTCTTGGGTTGCATCACAGAAATCTATCTAAGTTCTAAGGGTCTTTGCATTCCACAAACCTCAAATGGGTCTCCATAATCATCCAAATAGTTGACCACCTTATCCTCATAGTTCACTATATCCTTATGCTTATTTAACCAATTTATTCCCAAAATTACATCATCTGAGCCTAAAGGTTCCACATACAAGTTGAAATTAGTTTGAAAGGTTGGAAGCTCTAACTCACTGCAAAAGAGACAAGTATCTACCCTCCGCTCTGCTCGATTACCATATTATATTTTCCATGAATTTTCCATGTATCCAAGTCTAATGGGTATCTTGGATATTATTCTAGGATCTATAAAACATTCAGTAGCTCCAATATCAATTAAGATGGAGATAGATTGGCCACGGAGCTTACCCGCTAGCTGAATTGGCAAAGCCTGATACTCTGCCTACCTGTTGTCCATTGCAGCGTGGATTTGGTGATGCTGAGTCTATTGGTAGTTTCCTTCCTTTCATGACTTTGACCACTGAGTAAAATTCAAGGCATAATGGTCACCTCCACAAATATAACATCCATCCCAAGGCCCTCTGCGACCTCCTGGATTGTCCTCTCTAAAGCCCTTTTGCTTATGGTCATCTTTACCCTCGCCTTTTTTTTCTTTATTTTTCTTTCCACCATTACCATCTTCACCCTTCTCCTACGGCTCACTTCCCCTCTTGAGATTATGGATTTGGTGGCTCTTGTCTCCTTTATGAAATTTCTTTTTCTCGTACTGTGACTTAGAATTTGAGTCACTATGAAGATTGGATAGTTTTTGCAAATTTTTTTCTTGTTTGGTGGCTTTTTGGAAGACTTCATTCATGGTTTGAGGTTCATGCATATCCACTTCAGCTCCTATGCAAGATATGAGTCCCATTATAAATTTTTGGATACGGAACCATTCATCTCCTTGATACTAAGGAACATATTTCAACAGGTTGGTGAACTTTTCCCAATACTAAATCACAATCATATTTGCTTGGGTTAAGTTCTGAAATTTGGTTACTTTCTTGTCAAAGAAAAGATAAGGTAATCATCTCTTCCTAAAATCTTGGAGGAAGAGTTCCCAAGTGATCTCAATAGGTTGAATATCTTGTTCTAACTTCTCATTATCCCACCAAGTCGCTACTTCACCTGAGAGCTGATATGTAGCCCATGTTGCCTTAGTCTGTTCTAAAAGGTTATGAAGCCCAAAGTATTTTTCCATCTCTATAATCCAAGCCTCAGCTCCTACTCTAATAGCCTTACAATCAAACTTGGGTGGTGCTACTCTTTTTAGGTCTTCCCCAAGCTCTTCCTCAATTCGTCCTCATGGACCTGCCCCTGGACCATCGTCTCCTTGATTTCCTTCTGCATTCCTGCGGTCCCGGTCCTCTCATGCCACTTGGACTTCTTGCCCTATACGATCCATGTGAGACTTTTACTGACTTAGAAGCTCTATAATTTGTTTCATCCTCTTGGTAGGTCTGTTATCGAAACCACTACCACCCATGTCTTCCCTGGTGGTCACCATGTCATCCCACACTTATCTTGCAACACATTTACATTTTTCGCATCTCAACACAAGGTTCTATGAATAAATGTTCTTATGCTACATCACATAATTTTTTCATGTGCATACATCCCTCATTCTAGAAGACATACACATTCATGCATAATATACACATTTTAGAGTCCTTCTTTGAACACACCAAAAAAAATATTATATGATTTTATTTATATTAAAGGTGAGTCAATAAACCCTTATTTACAATAGGCTTCTTGTTACATTATTTTGATTCCTCGACATCAAAAAGAAGGCATTCCTCTGGGCCCTGATCTAAATTTACATCAATATTTATAGAAGAGGATGGTTGAGCATGCAGGCTCTCCTTTTCCTCTTTAGTCAACAAGGGTGCATTGGGTCCACACCCTAGAGGCCAATCTCAGATTGCAAAAATCTTTTTGATATTAGGTGTTCGCTTCTCCTCAATCTTCGAGCCTCTCTCTAGATTGAGTCGTGTAAGAGCCTGAGCTAGAGTTTTTTCAGCGGGAATTTTTTATTGAACCTTTGTCTTGGCATTTCCTTCCTTTACATCATTCTTATGTGAGGTTCTAACAGTTTTCCCTTTCCTTCGTCATGCCTTTGACCTTCCCATTCTTGCATTCAATCCAGGTTTGGTCAATTCTCAAGACAACCAAATTTTGGGTCAAGGGTCAACTACCCCAAGTCAACTATGGTAGACTCAAAAGGCCTAGAGTTGAACCCTAAGCTCTGATGTAATAACCCATCCTAAATTATTACTTAATTAACATTATTGTATTTGACACATGAATATATTCCAAATTAAAAATACATAACTAGATGCTAAAGTCAATCATAGCTACACATGTCCATTTAAAATGAGTCAATGATTTATATATTCACTTCAAAATTCAAATTACAATATCAATTTTGACTTGGCTCCTAAGGCCACAAAGGCATTACATTGTACACTTTTCATCAAATACATGAATGTATTACATCAAGTTACATCTTAGACTAAAATAGTCTTGTGAATTACTAAGGTTCTTCTTTGATGCTCGCCTCCACTGATGGACAAGAAAATGGTTGAAGTGATCTACCACCCAACCACAAAGCTTACGCTTCCCCAAAATTATTTTGACTTGAATGCCCAACCTTGCATGAAAATTTTAGCAAGAGAACAATCTACAAGATGGAATCCGGTGCGTACCCATACATCAACATGCAATTTATATCTACAAGTTAGAAAAGAAAATGCAAGATCTATGCTAAGAATGGCAGAGAGTGATATCATAGAGTTCATACAAAAAAAATAAACTATATTTCTTGTCCAAGAATAATAAATGTGTTACAACAACAACAAACAATAGGTTCTGGTAAAGCAAATCTACACTCTCTGAATTCCATTTCGGCAGCTATCTTGGAAGGGAACTTTCTACTATACAACATATCATAATAGCTATCTACCCTCTAGTAGCATCTACCCTAAGTTGCTCTAGTCAACTAAGGTATCACTATTCCGTTCAAGTATTAGAATATTCTTTCACATATCTCTTTGAAAGAAGAATCAGATTACTAATTTACTCTCTAAACAAAAATCAAATTTATGATTCAATAGAGTAATTGAACAATCAGTCATATCATTCTTATGACTATTATATACTTTTCATCATAAGCATTTTCCATTTAAAAATGAACTAAGAACAAAAGAAGGTATGTCACAAGTATGTGTATGTACATAGACGAAGTCTATGTGCATACACATATATGTGCCTACTTAAGTTTTTGATTTATGCATACATTATGAAATAATCATTAATTCATATTGCAATCATTAAATAATATTCCATTTGATATTTATTTTATCAAAAATAAAGAATCAAAACAAGTCTATATTAACAGTTTCACACATACTGTTGTTTCCTACTAAACAGTTATAAGACAAGTTGTTTCTTAAAGAACGTTCATTGTTTACAACTTTTCAATGTTGTTCCAACTAAACATTTTAATGAGCAAGGCTATTTTCAACTACAAAAAATAACTTAACAACAAAATAGTGTCGTTTACAATAGATTATTCACTGTTTACATCAATACAATTATGTTTCAGAATAAACAGTTACATTTAATGACAGAAAATGTAATTTTCCAACAGAACACTCATTGTTTGAAATTACTCATTGCTTTTTCAATTTCTTTATAAGCTAATTGGTAACATTACATTTAAATGTTCACTATTTTAAAATAGAACGGGTTTTTCCACAATGAACTAAAAATAAACAATGTTGTTTTTCTAGTAACAATATTGTCTACAACTTCTCATTTGTCAATTTCAAGCAAGCCAAAATATTTCTCTAACAAATCAAATATCCCAATTTCATAAATGAAAATAGAATGCCTAATATTCAGATCTTGAACACATTCATTATTGAAATTCAATGTGCAATTTAATAATACAAAGAATCTAAGTTCAACATGCTTGTTGATGTAAAACTTGAGCAAATATTCCGGTCAATAGATAGGCATAGAAGTTTCATGTTCTAAATAGAATTCATGCCTATTCAGGCTACAAGCAAAACAATCATAGGTTTCTCTAAAATTGACCCTTCTTATAGGTCGGGTGCTTTCTTTCTTAGCAACAAGAGTTATATTTCAAAATTCCCATATGGGCTTGCTGATTTATACCATGCATACAGTTATATTCAACATGCAAACTTATTCTTTGTACCATATACATATTCGGGAATTAGCTCGTCGATCTTTTAGATAGACCCAAGCAAGGCTTGGTGATTCTCAAACTTAGAATCATTCCATCATTCCTATCAAATGAGGTTGGCTTCACATAAAACAACAATACATGTACATATGAAAAGTTATAAATGTAAGGAAATCAAGGGAGCGTATCTAATGAAAACTCCAAACAGTAGTGCCTTCAGTAACTTTAATTTTTATTAGGTTACCTCAAAGACACAAACAACTATGTCCTAAAGCGGAAATAGACACAGTTCATTTCCCACATTAATCCTTCTGAGAAAAACATATGTGAATTCAACAGCATGCATTAACAGATTCTCTAACAGAATCAATACAGACATGAAAGATGAGACAAAAGCAGAACACAAATATTTTACGTGGGGAAAACCCTTTCGGGTAAAAAACCCCTCTCCAAAGTTTGAGCCATTGTATTATTTAGCAACAGAAAGTTACAATAAAGTTTCAGGCTCTTAGCCTTTTTCAGAGATTACATCTTGTTCATCTGGATACAACTAGTAACACACTATCCCTGAGAGATCAGGAGAGATTCCAGCATAACACTGCCTTTCTCTTCCTCTGATTTGACCTCATGGCTTCGGCCTTTCGACCAACCATTCGGTCCTCACTCTATCGCTCTCTCTCTGGCTCTTGGCTCTTCAACTCCTTGGCTTATCAGCACACCTTCTTCAGAATGTCTAATGCATACATATATATACATTTGTTCTATGTAGGCTCTATGAAATCGTTATTTTCCAACTGTCGGATCAGAACTCACGAATCATCCAGCCCAGCATAATTAGATGTTTCCACTTCCTCGTGTTTTAGTTTTCCAACTTCCACACAGAAACGGTACAGCAAATGGTTCACATCCTACTTTCTCAGATTGGTCCACATCGCACCATGTCGGACAGTCTTCACTCGGTCACCAGCGATAAACTTGTGTCGCATGTCGGTGAGACACAAGAAGTGTCTCCCCGATGCCACAAGACCCGTTTGCGCGTTGTCACCAAGAGTCGTCTCCATCGGCAAGAGGTTCCACCGAGCTTACCATCGACCTCAGCATGCACATCGGTGAGACTATCGCTATCGCCAGGAAATCACATCGAGCCTTCAAGTCATACCGAAACCCATTGTATCAACATTCATCTATCGGCAAGAGTCTCCCCATCGGCATGATCAGTGAGACCTCTCACCGACCTCCAGTTGAACTCATTCACCAATGCTATCACTAAGACATCCAACTATCACCAAGAGGATATACCAAGTCTCCTCAAGTTTCACCGAAGCAGCCGACAGTCGGCAAGACATTCGTCTTTCGCCAAGACCTCACATCGAGCAAAACATGTCATACCAAGTCGGCAAGACTTATCGCTTTCGCCGAGACATTATACCGACATCAGGATTCCCATCGGCAAGACAACCACTCTTCGCCAAGACCTCTCACCAAGTATTCATGTTGTTCTGAAGCATCCACCAGTCGGCAAGACTCAGCGCTTTTGCTAGGACTTCATACCGAGGTCCTAAGTCATACCAAGTGCCCCAATCACCAGTCGGCAAGAATTTTGTCTTTCGTCGAAACCTCACATTGAGCACCCATATATTACTGAGTCGGTAAGACATTTGAACTTCGCCAAGACCTTTCACCAAAGTCTCCAAGTTACCTCGAGCCCACCTTTCGCTAGGAGTCATGTTGAACACATCCTACACCATCAGTGAGACAAATGCCCATCGCCAAGACTTCATAGCAAAGTCTTTTGAGTCACCGCGAAGACCCCAAGCACTGTCGCTGAGACTTCTCCATTGTCACTGGGACATCATACCAAAGCCCTTGTGATTACCCTGATAGCCATATGTTATCGGTGAGACTTTCACCAGTCGCTGGGACTTCTCCCCGATGCCCGATAAGAGCATTCTCCTGAGTGTTCAAGTCACCCCGATGACTTCAATCGACGAGACATCTCCCAGTCGCTAGGAACACATACCGACACACTTGAGTTACAGCGATAGACTTCATTCGGCAAGACATCAGCTTTGTCTCAGCGACATGAGCAAAACACAAGGTTATCAAACTACCAGTCGGCCAGACAACATGAATGTCACAGCGACCATGCTTTCTCAGAGGTTTCAGCCTGTGAGATTGAGGCATATTTTCCAACAATAAAAGCATAAGCCCCTTTTTTGTTATCAACCCATCCTATAATGAGCATTAGTAATTATAGAAAAACAAATACTGGGAATCATGCCCCTCCCACAGGATCATTAGTTGATCCTTTTCAAGGATAATCTATGCAAAATAACACTGTCAATCAGAATAAATTTTGATAGCCTTTATAAGACTATACCATCATACAAAAATAAAAATGAAGGTCGAGATGTTTAAGGTTCTTGAGCCTCGGCCTAGCTCTGCAAATAGCCATGAAGGCTCTAATATTAAATGGTTTCCATACTAAACAGGTCGTAGGCCATGCGACCCCACACAAGGTGGTTGACACTTCTCAAGCATTCAACTCATGGCTGATTCAAAACACAGACAATGACTCACATTTTTACTGTGCTATGAAAACATTCGATCAAAAGAAGGAATAATTTTAGCATATTTCAATATTAACAATAAAACCAAGTCTATTGCTTAAGAGATCAATTTACCTCCAATTCGAGATTTTTGTGAAGTTTCCCACAAAATTTTCCCTGTCTCGAGTTCTTTCTCTATTTTTTTCCTTCGAGCTAGATGATTGTCTTCCTTTGCTCTGCTTTTTCGCTAGGGTATCAATCAAAAATGGAAACAACAATATATTTTGCATGTTATTGGGTGATGGCATTATTTCCTTGCCAGCGTCCACTACTTGATTTGAATATTGTCATTAAACTTGTGGTAGACCACATCCTTCGTGGGATGCCTTCATGATTTTTCATTGATTTTAAACAGTCTGATTTAGAATATATCGGTTATCAAATTTGAATTCAATAAGAATATGAATATGTATACATATATATGAATATGTAATTTATATACATATATCTATATGTATTTATATGGTTTCATTCATATTTACCATGTTCATTCTTCATTTCAAATATATATATATATATATTGACATCTTTTTACATACATGTATATAAATATATTTATTTATTTATTTATTTATTTGCATTCATGTGTAGATTGTTTGTTTGGGAGATCTTATAAGTTCTATATGTTATCATTTAAATTAAGGAACTTTAATTTTTTCTCGAGCATCCATATATATAAACTAAAAGGAATTTATTTTCACTTAATTTTCACATAATGAAATCTCTTATCTTTTTTAATCATTCTTTACAATACTTTCATTTTCTTCAAAACACAGAGTTTGAGCAGACAATTTAATCTACAAGCCATCCATTTTCAATCACTGAAACAATTCAAATCATGAAATTATGTTCTTCTATATATGTAAAATAGTTCAAATGCAAGTCATCATTCCATTTGTGGTGTGTGCACCCAGATTCCAATTGGCTTACTATTTGATCCAACTAAAAAATCCTACTTCAATTGTTCTCTCATCCTTCAACCTATCACCCTACAACTGCACACACTTGCACTTGCAAAAAATTTCAATAACGTTCAATTCTTAATAGCATATAAGGTAATTTTCAAAATATCACATAGTCAACATTAGTCAACTTATTTTTTATCTATTTTCCAAAAAAAATCAAATTTTCCATTTTATATATATTCAATGTATTCAATAGTTCAATTTTCCATATTATGATAAATATGCAATAAAATTGGGTTATGAAAGATTTAGACGAAATAAGAGAAAAGATAGGCTTCATAGTATATGATAGACTCAACATTCTTCTCATGGTTCTGACAAAATTTAATGGAATGCTAACAAAAGCTTAAGAAAATAAAGAATGCACTATATTTATGAAACTTTTACTTCATCGGCACACTTACCTCCTTTAATATCATCATTGTATTATAGTTTAGTGGCCTACCATTTTCCCTCTAATATCCACCATGAGATGTTACCACATTGGGCTATCAAAATGTGAAAAAAAACTCCATGATAACTGCCACAAAATTCTTAACTGCCTCTTATTTTATTTTCCACATGCAACCATGGCCTTCAAGACTCCTTAAACATAACAACCAACCAAAAACCCTAACATCCTTCACTTCTACGTGTCCTATTTTCTTATCTTATTTTCATCAACATTCTCTTTCAAAGCAAAAGATGACCTAACCCTAAAGCTTCTCTCTCTAAAACTTTCACCTTTTCAAAACAACTTCCCCCTTAGCTTATGTACTTAGATTTTACAAGACGAGGAGGATTTTTGAACATGTTTCATAATACTATGATATTTTCAACTTTATCGTAACTAAGACTCTTTTTTCAAATATGAAGATGTGAACTATCCCTCAAAAATAGATAAAACACCTTTAATAAAAAAATTTGGGTTCCAAGCATACTTCTTTCAAATTCCCTTAACAAGACTACAACCTTTTTAAAATGACATGATCAATTTGAATAATAGGCTATATTGACCCTAAAGGAGTAAAAAATAGGCTAACATGGAAATAAAGATTTATTGTTTCACATATATAGGGAGGAAGAGACTTAAAGATTAAGTAATGTAAGTTAATCCCACCTTTTAAATGTATATTTTTTACACAAATTATCTAATAAATTGAAGATCAATAAGAATAATATTTTTATCAACTAAATAAACTTTACTAGACACATATAATTCATACATGAATCACCATAATTTATATGTCAATTAAATAAGTAAGAAGTCGTATTCATGTCTCATCTTGCATCAACACTAGAAGAGTAATTGCAAGAATTATATAAGTGAATACCTATTATAGATTGTAGAAAAGATCTCAATTTCTTATCTATAAAAATATTAAATAATGATAGTACATTAATTGTACATTACTTATTCTTCATAATCATCAAATTTGACGCCTTGTATTCCTTAAGTTGTAGATGTTCTAGTGTTGTAAATTATCAACCTTGATAATTTCACACTATATTGACACCATAGTTGGCCTATAACATTAATTATAATAATGACTCCCATAAGTAAATAATAGTTATCTTTGAGGAATCAAGCTCTCTTCGAGTTGTTCTATTTTTTTTCAAAATCCTTTGAAGGTGGGAAAGTCTAGTTTGCTTCCTAGTGGTAATGGTGGTAGGTGTGATGATGAGAATGCTGATGGTGTGGAAGTGTCAGTCTGTAGCAAGGCTAATGGTAATGATGGTGGGTCCTCTTTAGTTTCTTTTGTCCTGGACTCTTTGGTCTATGTGGATGGTGCTCTTTCTATCCCTTGTGTGGGGGCCTCTCTGTGCCCTCTTAATGTGGGATTTTCCTCTTCTCCTCATCCGAAGATTCCTGAGAATTTCTCTATCACGGAAGGATAAAAGTGTGTGGGGGTCATGTTTGATGGGCCCAAATGGTCAAATATTTTTGGTGCTAAGCCTAAAGGTAAGAGTTCTTCTCTAGTTATTTCTTTTGTGAATCCAGTTGTTGGGGAGTACTTGATTTCTATTCCTAACTACATCATTAAGAAAATTTTGGAATCAATGGATTTATCCTTCGTGGGGAAATTTATGGATCCTCGTCCAAACATTGAACTAGTTTGTAATTTTTTCTTCAAAATATGGATATTGAAAGGTCAGATGGAGGTGGCTACGATGGCTAGAGGTTTCTTCTCATTTTCCTTCACCTATGACGAGGATATGGTTAGTGTGTTGACTGGTGGTCCTTGGATGATTGGAAAATCATTGTTGGTCCTTAAGAAGTGGGAAGTAGGCTTTAATCTAAGTTCATGCTCATTTTCCTCCGCCCCTATTTGGGTTCATCTCTTAGCTCTTTTGTTGGAGTTTTGGGATGAGCAGGTTTTTGCTAGTATTGCAAATACTTTTGGGAAGCTTCTTTCTATTGACCAGATGACTACTTCTTAGAAAAGGTTGGTGTATGCTCACTTTTGTGTGATTGTTGATCAATCTATGGATTTACCTAAGAAAGTATCGATAAACTCAAAGTTGGGTGTCTGGAATCAAGTGATTAAGTATGAGTTTATTCCTTTTGCTTGTTTTCACTGTAAGAAAGTTGGGCATTGAGCAAGGAAATTTCCTTCAAAGCCTACTAAACTGACTCCTTCCTAGCCCTTGAAGAAGTGGAGGGAAAAGGTGAAGTTGAAGGAGGAGATGAGGGCAGAAGTTGAAAGAACTAATGTATCATCAAAGCAGTATGTGGTCAAAAATTTGGAGAAAGATGACTTGAGTAAGATTGAGGAGGGTATAGGGAAGAACCATGTTGCTCTTGTTGTATCTCTAAAAGATTTCTCTGTGAAAGAGACATTTCTGGTGTCTAGTGACCAGATTCATCATGTGGATGATCTCAAACTTTTGTTGAATGAGACTATTTTGGAAGAAGGGGAGTTGAATGCTCATGCAGAGGATAACCTCCTTGGAATGGCTGAGGAGCCAAGGAGTGGAGGGGAAATGTTGGTGGGTGATGGTAAGGGGCTTAAGATTCCTAAGGTGGAGAATTATGCTTGTCCTATTGATGTCTTTGATTCACCTATTAAACCAAATGCAGTGCTCACCTCTTCTGTCATTGGGAATAAATTGGGTAGCTCTTTTCCTATGGAACCTCCCTTTTCACCTATTAAGACCAAAACAAGGAAGAAACATGCTTCCCCCCAGGGTGTTGCGACTAGGAATTTCAAGAAAGTTGGTTGTGGTTCAGAGTAGAGGGGCAGGGGAAGACCTTCTCTGACACAACATAGGGGGAAAGAAAGTAAGGAAAAAATTGTTGATGATTCCCATAAAACCTTATTTGAGATGTTCTTGAAGAAAACATCTCAAAATCTCCTATGAAGATCCTTTCTTGGAATATCCAAGGGTTGAATAACCCTCATAAGCAGGATCTCCTTGCTAATTTAGTAAGGGGTCATAAATCGGATATTATTTTGATTTAGGAAACTAAAATGCCTATGGATAAGCTGGATGGTTTAAAGAAAATGTTGTTTAAGGAATGTGGGCTCCATGGCTTTGATGCAGAGGGAGCGTCTGGAGGTGTGGCTACTTTTTGGAATTTGAAGATGGTTATTGGGAGGGTTGTCTTTGGTGAATCTAGCCATATTGCTACATCCTTTTAACACATCAAGAATCATTTTTCCTAGGTTTCTTCTAATATTTACGCCCCTAATTTGAAGTAAGCAATTCTGGGGGAATTTAAATTCCTTCAAAGCTTGTCACCCTATAGACCATTGGCTAGTTGTGGGTAACTTCAATTCTCCTCTGAGTAACTTGGAAAAGATGGGGGGATCCCAAGTGGATGATGAGAGTAGATTTGATTTGATGTCTTTTATCAATGATAGTGCCTTTTTTTATGTTGACTTGCAGGAGGCCTCCTATACCTGGTCGAACCGAAGAATTGGGGATGCGTTGATTCAAATTAAGTTGGAAAAGGCCCTCCTTTCTCTTGATTGGTTGATTTATTATTCCTAATCCCTTTTTTCCCTCACTAGATTGGGTTCGGATCACTTCCCCATCTCCTTGTCGGTGGATTTGGGTTGTAGAAGGTGATCCTTCCCTTTTCAGTTTGAAAAAAAGTGGGTGTCACATCCTAATTTTAAAAATAATTTATTAGCATGGTGGGATATCCACGTTGATGGTTCGACAATGTATAGAATTGCTAAGAAGTTGGCTTTAGTGAAGAATAATGTGAGGATTTTTAATAAGTATTCCTTTGGGAATATTTTTCATGATAAATCTTATATTAAGGAGGAATTGGACCTATTGCAGTAGACTATTCAAGCTTTAGGGTATAATGCTAATGTGGCCAATGAGGAGAGTCTACTCTTATCTCATCTGCATAATATTGTTGCTAAAGAGGAAGAATTTTGGGAGCATAGGTATCATGCAATTTGGCTCAATTGCGGTGACAGGAACACGAAATTATTTCATATCACTACTTTGAAGCATCATGCCTCCAACTAGATTGATTGTATCTGTCATAATGGTAGGGTGATTGAGAATGATGGGGAGATTCGTCAAGCTACCTTTTCTTACTTTGTTGATCTCCTATTTGGTGATTTTTCTCCTGACCCGGCTGTTCAAGACCAAATGTTGGAGGTTATTCCTAGAATCTTGACTGAGGATTTAAATAACATGTTATGTAGCATCCCTTCTATGGAGGAGGTTAAGAAGGCTATTTTTTATTTTTTTGGGAATAAATCCCCTGGTTTGGATGGCTTCCCCTTGTTTTTCTTTCAGGATTTTTAGACGATTGTTTCCAAAGATGTGGTTGATATTACCAATGAGTTTTTTGGTAGTCAATTTTTTTTTAAGGAGCTTAATTCCACCTTCATTGTTCTTATCTAGAAGATTTCAGGTGTCTCTTCCTTTAATTAGTTTCATCCTATCATCCTTTGCAACTCTATTTATAAAATCTTCTCAAAGGTTTTGACTTTAAGGTTGTAAAGAGTTCTTCCATTGATTATCTCTCAGCATCAAAGTTCTTTTTTTCCAATAGAGAAATCCTTGATCCTATCATTACGGTTCATGAAAATATCCATTCACTGATGGTTAACAAGAAGGTTGGTTTTTTTCTAAAACTGGATTTAGTGAAGGCTTATGACCGTGTGAACTGGAAATTTATTGTAAAATTTTTATTTTCTTTTGGATTTTTTGATAAATTCCTAAAGTTGATAATGATTCTTATATCGACAATTTCTTTTGTTGTGTTGGTGAATCTCTCCCCCTCTGATTTCTTTAGGATTTCTTGGGGTGTGAGATAGGGTTACCCCATTTCTCCCTTTCTTTTTTTTCATTCTAGCTAAAGTTCTTGGGAGAACTCTTCAAAAGTAGGTGTCTATTGGTGTCATTAAGGGGCTTCGCCTGAACTCTTCCTCTCCTCCTTGTTCACATCAACAGTTCATGGATGATATGATGATTTTTAGGGATTCTTTTGTGATAGAAGCTAAAGACATCAAATCGGTTCTTCATAGTTATGAAGTTGCCTTGGGCCAATTGGTGAGTCTTCCTAAAAGTACTTCATTTTTTATGAATACCCCAAAAAGAAGGAGGCAGAGAATCGCTAACATTCTTCAATGTGCTATTGAGGCTCTTTCGTCCATGTATTTGGGTTTTCCACTCTATGCTAATTTTGTTCCTAACTCATTTTGGAATGGATTGATTGACAAGTTTAATGCTAAGCTTGTGGGCTAGAAAGGTTCCCTTCATATTCAAGTTGGAAAGTTGGTCTTGATCAAATCTATGATGTAGAACCTCCCAGTGTATGTGTTAAGCCTATTCCAGATCCTGCAGAAGTTTTGGGAGAAGATTGAAAGCATTTAGAAGTGGTTCTTATAGTCTGGTGTGGAGGATAAGAAATGGATGAGTCTTGTCTCATGGGAGGAGGTGTGTCGATCCAAAGCCCAAGGTGGTTTAGGTCAGAGGAAAGTTAAGGTTTTTAATTTTTCCCTCATGGCTAAGCAGTTATGGTTTCTTCTAGCTGGTGAAAAGGATTGGACAGGTATTCTTGCTTCTAAATATCTCTCTGGCATTGACAAGTTTAGGGAGTTCTTGAGGGAAGATTTATTTCATCCTTCGGGTTCTATCTTTTGGAATTCCTTAACCAAGGTGAGAAGCATTATCTCCAATGGTCTTCTTTTTTTGGTTGGCAATGGTAGAGACATTCTCTTCTGGGATGACTAGTGGATTGGTCATGGTCCTCTTCGTGATGCTATCTAGGCGGCTCCTTTTAGGGATCTTTTTGTTAGGGAATTTGGTGTTTTTATTGCTTATTACATTGTGGATGGTGTGTGGAAAATAATTCATGAGTATTTTAGGGAGCTGGAACCTCTTTTTGGTTTTCTATCTTAGATTCATATCCATGTTGTTCCTTAGAGGGATAAGGTGGTTTGGAGGTTTCTTCCTCAAGGTTAGTTCCTGGTGGCATCTTCTATCCATTATTTGAACAATATTGTGGGCTCATGCCCCCTTAGGCCCTTGTTTGGTCCTTGAATGTGATTCCTAAGATCAATATGTTTTGTTGGTTGTTCGTTCAGGATAAAATCTTGACTATTAACAACCTCTGGAAAGGAGGCTTCTCCATGCCTAATAGATGTTATCTTTGTGAGGAGGATGTGGAAGATTCCCATCATTTGTTTATTGGGTGTAGATATTCTCAGGAGGTGTGGGGGTTCTTAATTAATCTCTGGAAGTTGGAGTGGGTCTTCCCTTCTTTGGTTATGGAGCTTTGGAGTCAGTGGCGGGATCCTTCCAATCCTTCTCTATGTTTTCTCTGGTCACTTATCCTTCCTCATGTTGTTTGGGGTCTTTGGAAGGAGAGGAATAATAGAATTTTTAGGAATGTTGCTCTCTCTCTGGTCTCACTATTTTTCAAGCTCTTAGCAGCCATTAAGGAGAATTTCTTGCAGGTTGTGGTTAATTCTTTTTTCCCTAGTCGTGTGGCAGTTTCAATTTATGATTTATGGGTGGCTAAGCAGTGGAAGCTTTTCTTTGATATTTCCCAACCTTTGAAAAAAGACAAGTCTGATAGAACGGGGGTTATTTGGTATTATCCTCCTCCTAGGTGGTTTAAAGTCAACTTCGATGGTTCTGCTAAAGGTAATCTAGGTCCTGCTAGCTGTGGGGAAGTGTTAATAGATCATAATGGTAGGTTAGTTTCGGCAGTGGAACTCCCTTTGGGGATCCAAACAAACCACTATGTTGAAGCTACGGCAACCTATCATGGTTTAATTTTGGAAAGTGACAAGGGGGTTTCCAAGATTTGATTGGAAGGGGACTCGTTGAACATTATAAACTACCCTAGGAAGCTCTCTCCTCCTTCTTGGTCCATAGAAATACTTATCTTTGATACTATTATTTTTTTGAATAATTTTAAAGAAGTTTATATTTCCCATGCATTTCGTGAGGCTAATGGTGTTGCAGAATTCTTAGCCAACTATGGTGTGTCCTCAGCTAGGTCATGGGAGATTAATGACAACCTCTTGGTGGAGCTTATTACCTTGCTTAACAATGATAGTCTCTAATTATTTGAAGGGGGGCAAATTTTCTTCTAAACATAAGGGATGGAAGTTTAATGATTACCCTCTTATGTCAATTAGACATTTGATGGACGTATCCCTTATTGGAAATTGTGGGAGGATGTTTTGTATTCTCAGGAGGGATCTAGTCATTATTTCTAGTTGTACCTCAAAATTCAAGATCGCATGCTTTTTGGGTGTGATTCTCTCCTTGGTGTTGTTGATTATCTGTATTTGTGCTTTGTTGGGTTTCATTCTTGTGAATTTCTTGGTGTTGTTGAAGATGGGGGGCGATAGATGAAAAACGGAGCCCTTATGGTGTGCTAAGATCAAAGATAATGGTGAAGTGTGGAAGATTTTATAGAAAGGTGGGGTCACTCCTTTCATGGAGAAATTGCATGGGTTCGAAGATAAGGCCTCACAGGAGTTTGTGGAAGCTCGGCATGGTCGAGTGCTTAGCTTGTTTGGCATTGACATCATTGTAAATGAGGATTTTATTATAGAAGTTACTGGGTTGTTGACTCAGGGGAGGAAATTCTTCAGAGAAAAATCCATGTAAGGGGTGGTGAGAATGAATTTCCTAAGGGACAAAGAGAAAGCTAGAATGGTTAGACTCTAGTGTGGTGGCTTTGATTGCACCAAAATTAAGCCAATTTGGGGTGATGTGGCTATGGCTCTTATGTAGTATTTTACATTGGAAGGGTAGTATATGACTCTTTATGGGCACCATTTTATGCTGCTAAACCATTTTCCCATGATAAGTTGATCTCTTTCCCGTTTTATCTTCTTTCATCTATGGAGAATGGGATATGGATTATAGAAAGAATCCCAACAATCCATTTTTACATAAGGGTTTGATGTTATTAATTATGGATTATATCAAAGCTAGATATGTTATTGCTTCTCCTGTTCCTAGTAATGTTGACAAGCCTAAGAAGAAGAAGGCTAAACCAAAAGGGAAATGTCAGTCTAAAGAGGAGGAAGATGATGGCAAGATGAATTCTAAAGATGATTCTATGGCTCGATTTGATGGCTACCAGATGGATTTGGATTATGTTACCCCTTCTATTAGGGTCAGGAAAAATTTTGGGAAAAATGCTAAACCCTCATCCTCACGTGTTAAGTGAAAAATTAGGGTTGATAGTGAAGAGGCAGTTATGGAGGGAAAAGGAAGTGGTAGAAAGGTTCCTAAACATCGTCTAGAAAAAGCTACAATTTCCCTTGATGGTGTGGAGAGTTTGCAGGAGGGTGTCAGGTTTACTAAAGCTAGTGAGGTGGTGAAAAATGTTATTGATGAAAAACTTCTAGAATGTGGTGGGGATAAGAGGGCCCTAGCTAAGGGGGAGGTGAATTTGTAAAATTTCATTGATTTGGATGCATCCACTGCTATGTCATTTTCAAAAGGAAAAGGTAAAGATAAGTTTGTATTACCTGCTAGTTTTTAGGAAGAGGGTCCCCCGATGAGCTCTCATCAGGGGAGGGGTTTGTATTGGGGTACACTGGATTTTACTCAAGTGTCATGTTTGGTGAAGGAAGGGGTAGATGTCTTTTTTAATCTGCTCATGTGGAAGAAGTCCAGGATCTTCAAGGTAAGTATGATGTACAATTGCTCATTGTAACATCTCTACTCTAAGAAGTTTTAGGGAGTAGGATTCTATTTTTAGTATGGTGAGGTCTTTGAACTCTAATCTCGGCCTAATGGTGGAAGATATTGCTAATCTGAAAAGAGACCATGATCCAAGGCTATCTACTTTGGAAAGGAATTCCTAGCAAATTTGTAAAGATCCTAATGCCTTAATTAATCACAACAAGGATTTACTTGAGACCACGGTTGAGGGATTGGTGTTTCTAAACAATAAATCTAAAGAATGGATTGGTAAGCCCCATGTTCAATGACCTTGTGAAGCAGGCTATGGGTGAGGATGTTGGGATGGGTAAGTAGGTTGCTGATTTGGGGACTGGTTCGAGTGTTCGTACTCACAGCAAAACAAAGAAAAGCAATGTGGTTCCCATGTAGGATATTAAAGAGATAATGGATATGCATGATAAATTGATTACCAAGGATGTGGAAGCAATAAGGATGTTAAAGGACCTTATGTAGTGGCTACTTTAGTTGTTACTTATATTTTTGATGTCTTTTTTGTTTAGTACTGATGGTTGGCTAATTGTTGTTAAATCAACCTAGTGTTTTTTGGGGTAGCTTTTAAAGCTTTATCTTTGTGTTTCCTTTCCTTTTATATAGGGCTTCAGGGTCCCTTCAAAACCTATTTTACACTAATTAAAAACATTAATTATAATAATAATTTATTTATTTTGGGGCCATATTGATTAAATATAGTAAATTCCCCAGCATCTTAACAAATTTGGGGCAAATCACCTGGTCAAAGGTGGGAGTTCCATTGACCTAAGGGTGACCTATTTCAAATTCTAACATTTTTGGTGTTAGCCTTGTGTGTTATAAAATGACCCCAGGTCAACCCATTATCAAAAAGATCAATTGAAATGCATATATATACAATTTTTCTCCTCATTTAAACATTAGGAATCATTAGGAATAAGTTATTATGAATCACTTATTGTGAAGATGTATTGAGTTATCATCTACATGCTAGCTACATCAATTTATTGTGTGTTGAGGACTAACGCCTATTACAAGTCTTCAAGCAATTCAAGCATCCATCATACAACCTTTGATAGCAACTTATAGTGTGGACATAACTTTGGCATAGATTTCATACCATGATAACATTACCATGTATCATTTATTATTTCAATCAATTATTGTTAGTTGGCCTTTTTTCAACCTAGGGTAAGCCCTCTTGATCACCATCATTTGATTTTCAAGGATGTGGAAACACCAAAATAGGGTTTGACTTAGGCAAGATCCTATAGAACATAACCTTTCCCTCTCTTTTCATGTGTGCAAGTCAAATCAAGGATTTTTGTTAGGAACAAGTCATACAAAATATAGAGAAGATTGTAATACATCATCAAAGTTTTACAAATATCATAAAAGCATCTTTTCTAGTTTAGGGTGGTGTAGTGTAGAAAATTGTATACCTTGAAAATTTCACACTATGTTTTGGCCTCCCTAAATTATTGAACCTAATTGACCCCATAATTGCCTAAAATTATGAATTTTGAAGCCCATTTATACCACTTTTCAATAAAATGCAAGCATTGAATAAATGCATCGAACTCATATGTTACCCTCGACATTGAGTGTCCTAGAAATTTGGGCCAGGACCAATTCGCCCATGGGTGAATAAGTCCCCCTTCTTAGCCAGGACCCATTTTTGGATATGTTGTTGGCAGCATTTTAACATTCAAAATTCAAATTACAATGTTGTCTTTTAGGATCTAATTTTCAAAAAAATAGATAAATTTCCTATAAATACCTAGATATTACATCATTCCAAATCTAACAAGCTAGAGGTAAACTTCAAGAGCATTTTAGAATAATTCAAGATAAGCATTTCATAGATTCATTGTATCAATTCAAAATATAACTATCATGTCAATGTGTATGTGAGTTCATGTTGTTTTATCGTCATTGTTTTGTGAAGGTTAACCCTTTGTTGTATCTCTCCAAAGCATTCAAGCATTTAAGCAAACAAAGATCCAAATCCTTGAGATAATGTGTATGAATTCAATCCCTCAAGATAGCCATTGAAGGGTAGTGAGTTGTAGCACATTGTGATTTCATCATTCCTTCCTTTAAATTATCATTTTATCATTGATATTTCCATTGTGGAAGTGGGAACACTTACACATGGTTTTACTGAGGTAAGCCCCTATATGGCACAAAATTTTCCCTCTCTTCAAATGTGTAGGTTATAGGTTTAAAGATGATTGAAGAGAGCTTGAAGATCCATTTTGTATTGTTGCATTTAAAGCCCTAAAAGTTCTCAAACCATAGAAACTCACTTACATAATTTATTGACAACATTCTGATAAATTTGCAAGTAGAAAACCAAAGCTCAGATCCAGTACCAAAGGACCCCAAAAGTTGAGTAGAATCCCCTATAAGGGACTCAAATTCCCTTGGGAAACTATTTCCTTCTAGAGTACCTAAAACAAGCTTTTCTAGGTTGGTACATATCACTCTATTGCACTTCCTAGATGCACTTGTAATTGATTGTTCCATTTATTGGTTACTAGATTCTTACAATTTTAGTATTAGGGCACATTATCTAATTAGGTTAATTATTTCAAATTATTTCCAATCCATTCCCATATTCAAAATTAGATGTAGATTCAATTTTGATTGGCTTACCTTCATGCTTGTAAGACAATCTAATTACCTTGTTAATCTACATCTTAATGTAATTTGGAAAAAGGTTGCTTGCATCCTATGTTCTTTACATTTAGGACCTAGGATCCCTTTTTCTATGTTTCACTATGTGGCATTGGTAGCTTTATGTATTTTTCTCATCATCATCCATGGTGGTACAATCTTAAGTGTAACCATATTTTTCATGGCAACAACATGATATTCCTTGGTGTGGTTGTCCTTGTCTCTATGCTTGGGGGGAAAGGATAACTAGTTTTTGGAAGTGTGTATTCTTGTCAAGAATCCCCTCTTCCCCTCTTTCTCCTTAAAATACCAACATAGCAAGTATGTTGACACTTTAAGTGGAGGCATATATTACCCTTATCCATTTCATCTTGTGATGTTTGACCTATTGACATAAGTCTTGGTTATGTATGTATCTATGTATGTATGAATGTATGTATGTATGTATGTATGTATGTATGTATGTATGTATGTATGTATGTATGTATGTATGTATGTATGTATGTATGTATGTATGTATGTATGTATGTATGTATGTATGTATGTATGTATGTATGTATGTATGTATGTATGTATATGTAATTATATTCGACTTACTTCCCTTATTGATATGGGATGGACATCATATTTGACTCACTTTTTATGAAGTGGTGTCTCATTGCTATGGGATGGACATCGTATGTTCACCCACCCTCTTGCTCGATCTGGTAAATAACATGACCACTATAACTCTTTGAAAAGATTAATCCATGTCCCTTATAACATGATTCCATCCCAAAAGGGTAATGTACATTTAAGTGATCTAACTAACCAACTAGGCTACTCCCAACCTTGGTTTATCATAATCCCGGGATTAAACCTCATTTACATAACATCACAATTTGGCATTTCCAACATGGTACTTCTATATCTTACCATTTTCCCAAAAATTACAATTAATATTGCCATATATTTGACCTACGATAACCCAGATATTATAATGATACCTTCTAGTTTTCACTTTTCATCTATTACCATCAAATTCTACAAACATGCATATCTAATAAATATGATTTATCTCATCAACATGCCCTTCCATTTCTCATGAATCTTTCCAATTTATCATATATGATTTCTATGTTTTCATGTTCATAAATAATCGTAAATCCTTTCTTTCAATAAGACTCAAATATTCACACGTGTACAATGTACACTAATTTCATATCTACTCTGAAGGACATTTTTAGCATGAGAGGAGTTTGTGCTTTTGGACCTTATATTCTCCTCACATTATGGATTTGGGTTGCTGAGATGTAAAGTCCTCTTCTAGAATTTTGTGAATCATAATAGACGCTTAGTTAGGTATGAGACAATAGCATAGTCAGAACATACATTTTCAACCCTATTATTGAATATCGATATAATAATCAAGTGTACACCCTAACCCTAGGGAAAAGACTATTCTCTTGTCTTCAAGGGTTATAAACTATTGAGAACATTAGTTCTCCACCCATGGTTAAACTACCAACATGGTTTGCATAACATCATGACCTTATCAATGATGACACATCTAGTTCATGTTATCATTCTCGTTACATTACTGACAATTTCAATATAGAAATTCAATGTAACATCATTTCCCATACTTCATGATCCATGTAAGCATATATATGGCCTATAACAACCGAGGTGTTATACTAATACTCTATGGTTATCTTGTTTAGCAAACACAACCACATAATTCCAACATAATGGATAAATATATATGAATCAATCAATAAGGTTTCACCAACATAGAATTCACTAAAGATTATGCAAGTGAGCTCAAAATAATATATTATCATCTTTTCCTCAACCACTTGCACTCATAAGAAAATATGGTATCAAACGTAAAATGACTAGAAAAGTAATACTAGCATGTCTAGAATATAGCTCCCAATGAAGAATTTTCCTCCTAAGCTTGGTACCAAAACTTTGTTTACTGCTCCTACTTTCAGGTTTCTCACCAATCTAGCTCTAACTCCAAACTCTCAAACTATACAAGAAAAACCTCTAATTCTCTCAATAAAAAACTCACTCTCTCACACCTCTCTATAACACTCAAGAACTCAGCTTTATGCTCAAGAAATTCTACAACAAAATGGATTACAACAATGAAAAGAAAAAATTCCCAAAACTCAAAAGAGTATCCTCTATTTATACAAAATGTTGAGAAGTTTAATTCTACAATTAAGTCCTCAAATCTGCCACCTTTTCCCTTCCAATTGCCACCACTGAATAGCAAAAACCAACTTTATCTTCTAAATGAGTTGATGCAGCAACATAAACACTCAGATTTCCAACACATAAATAGTTCAAGAAAACTCGGTTACTCAAACATAGTTGAGTCATCTCCAAAACTGCCAACAATGATTGTTTTATTGCTTAGTTTCTTTGTCCTTAAATGCATCTTCATACTTCGCATAGTGCTTCAATAAGCGCTCTTCCATTGTTTTATCTTTTTAAATGAAATGTTGTTTATACAGTAATTACAATCCAAATGCATTTCAAATAGTATTAACTTCCTTTTCCACCTTACCTTTGACTTATTCTAACGCATTATTCATGCGTTGTGCAGTTCCACGTTATAACTTAGCTTTCATTTACTTAACAAAGGTGATATTATTGTATCCTTAGTGCATTATGCTATATTCACAATGCATTATATTGTACTATATCCATAGTGCATTATATTATATCCATAGCGATTTATATCATACAATACACTTCAGCTTAATACATTGTATATTGAACCGCTTTAATATATGTGATTGGTATTATATCATTCAATAAACATTAATATATATATCATAATACCCATTATTATAATATATATGTATTAATATATATATTATAAATCATTCATTTGTCAATCAAATACATTATATATAATACAAATGTATATCAATATGTTAGTATATACATATGTATGTATGTATACGCTATTCATTATGTACATTTATGCATATGTATTAATATATATATCATTATTTTAACATCTAATAATAAGTATATATATACATACATACATACATACATATATATATATTCATCGATAGGTATATATATGAAGTGTGTATATATATATATCATATATTTCCAATCGATTTCCCCATGCATATGATGTATCCGTGTATGAGTATGTGTAAGTATTTCTACCTACATATATACACACACGTATATGCTCATATGCATTAGTTATCGCACATACATATATACCTATATACATTCAATGTATATAGTTATTGATTAATGTATAAATACACGAAGGACTTCAACTCAATAAAGAGATTGTCATTTAATTCAAACCAAAGAAACAATCATAGGAAATCAAAGACAACCACACAATCATTTCAATCATCCCAAAACTATGACTGAAGGTTTACTTACCAATTCCTAAACTAACTCAACTCAACTTGACCAAACTAGGATGTGAGTGTGTGATAGCTCAAATAGGCACATTAGCAATTACCAAACCAAGCTCTTCTCTTGGGTGATACTTATCCTCCCTTACTAGAGGACTTGATTCTTTCATGCATCCTACTTGGTGCATCACAAATGTAGTTAGCCGATCACATGAGAATCATATTCATCATATTGTATAAGAGTGAATTTGCACCCTAGGTGCAATTCCCCTTTTTTCCTTATTGCACTTTAGAAAACCTAAGTCGAAGGCTTAATTCACTTAAGCCCGCTGATGGGATCCCACTTTGGCACCTGTTTTGCATGTCGGTGGAGGTGTTTCTATCAAGGATGCCCGTTCAGCACGCAAACGTCTGCACAACGTGCTTACGTCCCTAGCAGATTCTTGTGGCTGAGCCAATAGAGGCATTACTCTTCCCATTGGCAATAAAGTTGTAACACCTCCTTTAGCCACCTGAGCCGAATATGGTCGTTTCTTGCCTCTCTCATTCATAATCAGTCTTGGTACTTGCATTTGGAGGTTGGATGAAGGTTGGATGAAAGATTGGTAGCACTCTACATCACTTCAAGCTCATTTTGCACTCACATACCAGCATTCCAAGCATTGCATAGCAGCAATATCACACTCCATCACATCGGTAGAGCAAGTTTGGGACCACACCATTGTAGTAGAGGCTTGAGTTCCTCTTATTTCTCCCCCAAGTAGCCTTAAGTGCTCTTGGTGGAGGTGGTAAGCTTCCCTCTCCTCTCCTTTATCATTAGGTTGAGTAGCATAGTATTGTTTTTGTAGTGCTTGTGTTTTATCACTTCTTTATCTCCTTTCCATTGGTTTTTTGTGAAGGTGGGAACACCTAAATGGGGGTTTGACTGAGGCAGACCCCTATACAGCCACCCCCCAACATTCTCTTTCTTGTTGTGTGTAGGTGGACGTGTTTTGAGGAGCTAGCTAGCGAATACGGTCTTTTATGAGATCATCTTCGTCACCTTGGCTTTGGTATACCTTTTCTATCACCTTCGCTTGTACCTTTCATATTTTATGGTGTTATTTTGTCCTCTTAAAAACACTTAAGCTAGGCTGATAAGTCATCTTGGTGTGTTTAACCTCGTCTCGGTTGTTTTCTGACCATACAGACTACAACGCGTTTCTGGACACTAGCACACCGTGTTGCCGTCTGAAGTCCGCACTGTCGTCCTCGAGCACAGAGCTCCCTAAGGTGCAGAGTTGGACCTAAAGATTGACTCACCTAGCCCCATGTTAAAACTCAGATTCTAGAGTGATTGTAGGACCCTAAACTCCTCATCATCCTCATCCTCATCTCCTAAACATACACTTAACTGAGGTAAGTTAGGGAAGCCTCTCGCATCTTGACCCTCCGTGACATGGGGTCTTGCATGCGGTGGTCCCCCTCTCTTACATTTTTGGTGAACCTGACGTAAACCATTTTGGTTTCATTCTTGTGATACTGACTATCCCTTTCCTCGTGCTCTAGGAGTATTGTAGGTGTGAGTTTTGTAAGGTTATCGCCTTGCAACCCAACCTATGACCCCTAGGTGGCGTAGTTGGAAGGTTCCAAAAGTATTGCACAACAAAGCCTTAATTGGGTCAGCGTCTTATCTATTAACCTTTAAGGACTTTTTCAAAGCACTGTCTAGTGTGCGTCATGGCTTCATTCCTACATCAAACCATCCCATCCGAGCAGCCTATAGAGAAAAGTGTTGGTATAACCTTTACTTCATAGGACCTGTCAATGGGCTTTAATAAAGAACCATCTCCCCTCTATATTCTTGCGCGAATCAATGGAAACATCATAGCCAGTGTTCTTGTTGATCCGACGTCATAGGTGAACATAATAATGGAGGATATCATGCTCATAAAAATTTTGCATAAGGATGGATATGATGTTCCTAAAATTTTCATTCACACAAACAACAGTCTTTCCATACCCCCTTTAGGTAGCATTACCCTTTCAGTCTTGGTCGGACCTAAGACCGTGAAGCTCTTATTTGATATCATTCCTGGGTCCAAACTCTTTCGTGTAAAGTTGGGTATCCCTTGGTTAGTAGTGATGAATGTGGTACCCTCTGTTGTAGTGTCTAAATTTTATCCACGGAGGTTCCGTACATGTGATCCACGACACTGGCTATCGATTGTTGGTCACACATGGCAGGTACTCCCTGGATCACCCATGGCCTACGCTTGTGGGTCCCCTTCTGCCTAGGATGGACCTTTTACACAAGACATATCAAAATTATAAGAAAGGACGTTTGAGGCCGAAAGTGAGGTACCCTCCCTTGCCTTACACTATTTCACATAGGGCTTGCTTGAAGGCTGACAGCGATGTTGTTAAGGCTCGAAAGAGGAAAGAAGAGAAGTGGTCTCATGATCCTCCTTCTTCCTCTTTCGCTGCCCAACCTGACGCTTCTTCTCACTCAGTTGTGGTACCCTCGAGTTCTTCTCCTTTCTTACAAGAGAACCCTTCGGTGCCCGCTTGGCAAAAGCCCAAGCGTCCTACATTTGAGCTTCCTGTTCTACCAATGGAGCCTAGACCCATTCGATATGAAAGGAAGAAGGTCCTTTGAAGAGAGTCCTCTTTGTTTCGACCATTGCAACCTCCTACTGCTCCTACTCCTAAGGCAGTGAGCGGAAAGAGGCCCATTGTCGAGGCTCTCAAGCCGACTCCTCCCGTCACTCCTCAATCTGCTCCCTCTACTCCTTAATGAGAACCTGTTCCTCCACCTGAAACGGCCGTAGTGGATGTTCCTATGGTTGAGCAGGAAATTCTTGTCCCTTCACAAGTTGTGGCTTCTAACTCCAAGATTCATAAGAACCACCTTGCCCAAGAGCGCAAGTGTCGACGAAAGGCTCTCCTAGCCGAGCAGGCCGCTTCACAACAGAAGGAAGAAGAAACAACCGCCCCTGCTTTAGGGCCTTCTACAGCATCATCTTCCTCTACTCCTGCTGTGTCCCTTCTACCTAATCCATTCCTAGATCTCGTTACAAGCACGAAAGCACCTAACCCTAATCGGGTACAAGTGTTTATCGCTCCTTCAGCGGAGCCGCCTTTGTTGATGTCCATTTCGAATATTCATCCCTTCCCGAAACCCATGGATATGGTTAAAACTTCGGTCATATCCACTATGATTTTTTCCTCTTCCTCCTCTATCCCTCTAGCTTCATTTGCGAGGAGTTCATCTCCTCCTACGAAGAAGAAGGTAGAGGCTAGTCCTTCTCACAATAATGGAAGTAGGAGGAGCCCACCTTCGCAAGGTGGCCATATGATGACCTGTTCTATCCTTGTGATAGAATCGGTCTCGGCCTCTCTTGAGTTTGTCACCACTCCTGAGTCATTCAGCAAGCCTAACGGTGGATCTTAGATGCAACCCGTCCCATCCACTAAAGTAATACATAGCACTCCCATTGGGTGCATGTTCAACTATGTGGATGAAGTCCTGACCCTGTCGGCGATCTTTGCAAAATTGTTGACTCTGACTCCACAAGAGCTCGGTGGAGAGGACCTTGAGGGGCCCTCTTCCTTGGCCCTTGTTGTGAGAGGGTCAGATGCCCCTCCTCTTAACATTCCACCTTTTCAGACTCGTCCTCCTTCCCCTTACAAGGACTTGGATTGGGAAATGGACGACCTCTTGGCCAAGCAGTGTTAGGAGGAGGCCCCCCTTTTTCTTGATCTTGTGTGCATGTGTGTGTTTCTTGTGATGTGTTCCCCCGTACTCATTCTATATGTGTCTAGATGACCCTCGTTACCCTTTTTGGTGCTTGGATACAGGCGTTGTCTTTGTGTCGTAACCCTTCTTCTATTTGTCCCATCATTCTTCCATGTTTTTTCTTGATTTTCACTAAATTGGGGGCGATGCAAAGCATCAGGAGCATTTAGGCTTCCCTTCCATGTTGACCCAATTTTTTTAATTTTTACTTTATTTTTCATGCATTCTTCTTGATCTCGTTGAGGATTGATGATCTTTCGCCTTGCATTGCGATTACCTATTATTATATGAGCTTGGACAGATCTGACCCCACTAAACCAGATCCCCCTGTGCCCTTTGTTTATACTTTTCACTTTCTCTTTATCTTTCTCTCTTCTTTGTTTGAGTTGTCCCTCTTATGTGTGACAATGTTCTTTAACACTTCAACTTTTAGAAAACTAATTCATCTCCAACGAATCTTTTTGTGAAAGTCCTCGCAACATCTCTTCCTTGGAAGTGCATTCTCAACATTGGAACCCTAACGGAATGTGTTTCCTTCATCATGGATTTGTAAAGAAAGGACTTGAAGACCTTCCTCGGAAGTGGGAACTGCTTTGACTTCCCCTCACGTGGGGGCATGACCTTCCTTTTGAATTTCTTGATGAAGTGAACATCTTTCGAAAGGATCTCTTGATGACGAATTGCTCTAAGGTAGCGAATTTTAAACTAAGTGTCCCTTGAGTGGACCCCCTCTCTTTCACAGCGAGTTCCTCAAGGACCCTTTCTTCAAAATCCTTTGTAATGAATGGACTCTTGCATGTCTAGTTTGGGGGTAGCCCAACTATACTTGTCCTATTTTTCCTTTCACGTCTAGCTTGGGGGCAACCTAACTAGACCTTGCTATTTCAAATTGTGCGTCCCTTGAGTGGACCCCTCTCCTTTTGAAGGTTTCTCGAGGGACCCCTTTGAAAGTCTTTCAATTTGTGTGAACAGCTACTTTGGACATGTGCTATCTACGGGTAGACGTTTCACCGCTCTTAGATGTGTTCTATTTGTTAGTAGACGTATCAACGCTTTAGACATGTGCTATCTGTAGGTAGACGTGTTGCCACTCTTAGATGCATTCTATCTACGGGTAGACGTATCGATGCTTTAGACATGCTCTATCTATTAGTAGACATGTCACCACTTTTAGATGTGTTCTATCTATGGGTAGACGCATCGACGCTTTTAGATGTGTTATATCTGCAGGTAGACGCATCAATGCTTTAGACATGCTCTATCTTTGGGTAGACATGTCGTCACTTTTTTACTCTACGGAGTTTTCTTCCTTGGGGCTTCCTCCATGTGAGAGATGTTGGGGGTTTCCTCCTTGTAGGTCTGTGGGCCTATAAGACACTTTGTTGTCCAAACTTTATAGTTCTAAGCAACTATGGAGCCTTTTGTTTGCCCTGCATCTCCAGGATTCACCAAATCACGATCTACTTCCTCGACGGTTCAGGTATACTTTTCTAACCCTACTCTCTTCTTGATCTACTTTACCAAGCACTCATCAATACTTGTGCTCGCTAAAGTGGGGGAAAAATGTATAAGAGTGAATTCTCACCCTAGGTGCAATTCCCCTTTTTGCCTTATTGCACTTTATAAAACCTAAGTCAGAGGCTTAATTCACTTAAGCCCACTGATGGTAGTCCACTTGGCACCTGTTTTGCATGTCAGTAGAGGCATTTTTTTTGGGGACACCCGCATGGCGCTCATACATTCGTGTAGCATGCTTACGTCCCTAGCAGATTCCTACAGCTAAACCAACAAAGGCGTTACTCTTCCCACTGGCAACGAAGTTGTAACGCCTCCTTTGGCCACCCGACCTGAATATGGTCATTTCTTGCCTCTCTCCTTCATAATCAGTCTTGGTACTTGCATTTGGAGGTTGGATGAAGGTTGGATGAAAGATTGGCAGCACTCTACATCACTTCAAGCTCATTTTGCACTCACATACTAGCATTCCAAGCATTCCATAGCAGCAATATCACACTCCATCACATCGATAGAGCAAGTTTGGGACCACGCCATTGTAGCAAAGGCTTGATTTCCTCTCATTTCTCCCCCAAGCAGCCTTGAGTGCTCTTGGTGGAGGCGGTAAGCTTCCCTCTCCCCTCCTCTATCATGGTTGAGTAGCATAGTACTATTTTTGTAGTGCTTGCGTTTTATCACTTCTTTATCTCCTTTCCATTGGTTGTTCGTGGAGGTGGGAACACCTAAACAGGGTTTTGACTGAGGAAGGACCCTATACAGCCACCCCCCAACACTCTCTTTCTTGTTGTGTGTAGGTGGATGCATTTTGAGGAGCTAGCTGGCGAACAAGGTCTTTTACGAGATCATATTCGTGACCTTGGCTTTGGTATACCTTTTCTATCACCTTCGCTTGTACCTTTCATATTTTATGGCATTAAAAACACTTAAGCTAGGATGATAAGTCATCTTGGTGTGTTTAACCTCATCTCGGTTGTTTTCTGACCATACAGACTTCAGCGCATTTCTGGGACGCCAGCGCGCCATGCTATCGTTCGAAGTTCGCGCTGACGTCCTCGAGCAAAGAGCTCCCTAAGGTGTAGAGTTGGACTTAAAGATCAACTCGCTTAGCCCCACGTTGAAACTCAGATTGTAGAGTGATCGTAGGACCCTAAAATCCTCATCATTGTCATCCTCATCTCCTAAACATACGCTTAACTAAGGTAAGTTAGGGCAGACTCTCGCATCTTGACCCTCTGTCACTTGGGGTCTTGCATGCGGTGGTCCCCCTCTCTTACACATATATCATTTGCATCATTAAAGCATCAAAAGGTAATAACATCATAATGCATATTCATGTATTTCATTCATCCATTAAACATATTAAAGTTATGATTTTGCATTTAACATCATATTTACTCATAAAGGTAAAAGTAACCTAGTGACCAAGAAGCACATTTAGGTTTTTACATTATGGCATCATTTACCCGTTTTTTGTTGATTTCCCCACCACTATTGGTTTCAACTCCAAACTCTTCCTCACTGGTATTCACTTTTCACTTCTCCAATATGGTGAGCTACAACCTGAAAATAAGGTTTCGATGGGGGTTTTAGAGTATGTTTATTAAAATGAAAGTTTGGCCAAGATCTGTAGTGAAGCATACAATGTGTCGTTAAAAAGATTTTTTTTGCAAAAATTAAAAGAAACAAAGGAAAAAAAATAGTGAGAGAGGTGCCGAATAAGATGGATCAAATGGATCCACTGCCACTATCCATCACTATTGGATTTCGCTCCTCCAAACTCTTCTTTGTTGGTATTCACCTTTCACTTCTCCAATTCAACGAGTTGTAGCCTGAAAATAAGGTTTCGACAAGGGTTTTAGAGTATGTTTATTAAAATGAAATTAGGGCCAAGATTTGATAGTGATTAGGGCTTTTTTGCCGCTAAAAATATTTCAAAATGGAATCTAAAATAAATAAGCTAGAATACATAAATCTCCCACTTATTGCATAATAAATATTATTAAATATATAATATAATATTATAATATAATAATATAATATTATATTATATTATTATAATATAATAATATTATATTATTATAATATAATAATATTATATTATATTATTATAATATAATTGTGATAGGGCGAATTTATGTGCTAGAAAATGAACAGCAAATAAGAGAGAGCAAATAACACTAAAAACACTCTACACCTCAAGATTAGCCTAGTTGGATTCAATACAAAATAAAGAAGACAAATGGAACCGTTTACCTTGTCTTGAATCGATCCTTTGGTTGGCCCTTCGATCTTTGATGTTGTATGCTCCTTGGATGGCAAGAGATGCAAGCTATAGGATGGATGAAAAATGGATGGAAGTGGATGCAAACATGAAAAATGGCTAAGTATGGATTGAGAAAAAAATTTGCAAGAGTTTGGCTACTATGAATGATCTCTCTCAAAATGAGAGAAAAGAGGGGGTATTTATAGAGATTTTAGAATTCTCTAGGGAAATGGACGGTCAAGATTGAGCCACCAAAATTAAGATGGAGGGTTAAGCTGAGTTGAGAACCCACAAGCCCTCACATCTTGACATGTGGCATGTGAAGTGGCCTAAAAAAAGTGATGTGTACATGAGGTGGAAGGATAGTACATGATATGAAGGTGGTACATAGTACCTTGGGAATGGACAAGATCTCCTTATAAAGGAGATACTTGTCCCCATGTGCTTGAGAGGACATGTGGGGAATTAAAAATTCCTCAAATATTTTCATGGGGATGAAAGAAAGAATTTAAATTTCCTTTAAATGCATTGGGAGATTAAATGTGAATTAAAAATTCACATGGGGAATGGAGTGTCTTGTTCAAAAAGAGAAATTTTTTAATGAAGTTGACTAAGGACACATTCTATAAATGATATGGGGAATAGGGATGACCTAATTAAGTGATTAAGGTTGTGCAAGTACTTGATTAGACTAATTAATGACACATTAGAGGCAAATGGGAAATTATGGAAGATGGGACCCTAATGATGATTAGGGGTGTGCACATCTTAATCATAAATTAATTATGACTAAGAAAGAGGGTTAGATTGCTAAGAGGGATTAGAGACCAACTTGCAAAAGTTGGAGGATGTGACAATGAGAGGGAAAAATAAGGAATTTAAAAATAAATTTCAAATTTCAAAAGGTAATATGACTAAATTAAATAAAGTGATGCATTTATTTAATTTAGAGAGGAAACAGGGGAAAAGTATTTATTAAATTAAATACTTTGGGAAACCTTATGCAAGATACAAAATATTAAATCATATGATTTAATTAATACCGGCAAAGCGGACGATTTAAATGAGCAAAGGGATGATTAAGGAGATGACTTTGACCATATGGAAGTGGTCAAATTTGGATGTCTACAATAATAATATTATATTATATTATTATAATATAATAATATTATATTATATTTTTTATTTTTATTGGATTGCAAGAATCGGTCGGATATTATATTTCTTATTTTTATTTGATTGCAAGAATCGGTCAAGTATCCATCCCCCTATAAACTACAGTGCGCTCGGTAAACTTTTTTCACGTGACTGTGGCGCTAGCGTGACATGCCCTTTGGTACCACGGGGACGGTGGGGAGACTAGACCTCATGACCTCTTTCCTGCAACAAGATGCTTTAGCCAATCGAGCTAAGCCCACCGCCCAATATTATATTATATTATATTATATTACATTATATTATTATATTATTATATAATATTATATTATATTATTATATTATATTATATTATAATATTATATTATATTATATTATATTATACTATTATATTATATTATATTATATTATATTATATTATTATATTATTATATTATATTATATTATTATATTATATTATATTATATTATTATATTATATTATATTATATTATTATATTATTATATTATATTATAATATTATATTATTATATTATATTACTATATTATATTATTATATTATAACATTGTATTATTATATAATATTATATTATATTATATTATTATATAATATTATATTATTATATAATATTATATTATTATATAATATTATATTATATATATATTATATAATATAATATTATATTATATTATTATATATATTATATAATATTATATTATTATATAATATAATATTATATTATATTATATTATTATGGGGCATCAGTCCCAGCTCAGTTGGTTAAGGTGTTTCCTGTAGCAGGGCGCCCACCATGGGTTCGACTCTTCGGCGCTCCCGTGGTACCGGTTGGTGTGTCCTGCCAGCACTACCGGTCACGGTGAAAAGTAAAGTTTACCGGCGGTGGGGGGTTATATGGGGGTAGATGCTGCCCGATTCCCCTCGTTAAAAAATATATATATATATATATTATATTATATTATATTATATTATATTATATTATATTATATAATATTATATATATTATATAATATTATATTATTATATAATATTATATTATATTATTATATAATATTATATTATATTATTATATATATTATATTATATTATTATATAATATTATATTATATTATATTATATTATATTATATTATATTATTATATTATATTATATTATTATATAATATTATATTATATTATATTATTATATAATATTATATTATATTATATTATATATATATTATATTATATATATTATATATAATATAATATTATATTATATTATATTATATTATATTATAATATTATATTATATTATATTATTATATTATATTATTATATTATATTATATTATATTATTATATTATTATATAATATTGAATACATTATAATATAAATATAATATTATAATATTAATAATATAATATTATATAATAATATAATTTAATATAATATTATATAATATAAATATTATATTAAATTATTATGTAATATTATATAATAATAATATAATATCATATTATAATATAATATAATATATTGTATTGTAATATAATATAATATATTGTATTGTAATATAATATAATATATTCTATTGTAATATAATATATTATAATTATATTATATTATAATACAACCCACTCCCTCAATTCAAAATATTTCTTTTAGCTATCCACTTTAATATCATATTGTCTAATTCTTATTTGTGTATTGATTCTTTAGTCATTTTTATTTGTGTGACTAATTATTTAGTTACCCGATGATCAAATTAGTCACTTATGATGATCAAATTAGTCATTTATTTAGTAATTTATAGTTGTGTTTCAAAAAATGAGTAGAATTTAGTCATTTTTAGTTGTTGTGACTAAAATTTTTAGTCACATAGTCATTTATTTTCTAAATTCTACTAGTGGTTGCAATAGGAGTAGTATTAGCCTAACCCAAAGGAAATAAGGATCATCCCATAGAATTTGTAAGAAATAAATTATCCAAGACAAATAAAAACTATACTACTACCAAATGGCAGGCCCTAGCTATGGTTTATACACTCCAAAAATTTAGACATTGTCTATTGTCAACACCCTTTACTTTCTTCACTGACCATGAACCACAAAAGTACTTACTAAATAGACTAACCATACAAGGACAGATATGTAAGTGGCTACTTTTATTTCAAGAGTTTGACTTCAAAATAATGGTGAACCAGAAAGCACAATCAAGGACCTGATTGCCTATCTAAAATAGAGACAAGGGAAAAACTGATGGATTAGCTAGAAGATCTAACTAGTGGACACTTGTTTAGACTAAATGTGGTACCAAAATATTTACATGATATTTCTATACTCTTGTCTACAAGAGAATTTCCCACATATCTCTTACCACAAGATAAAGAATCCTTAGCGTGGAAGTCCCTACCTTATACACTAATAGAAGGGGAATTACACCACATAGAACAAGATAAAATCATAAGGGTTGTTTATGAACATGAGGAGATAAGCACATGAGGTAATAATAGGACACAATTACAGTGACACAACAATCAAAAGAGTTAAACTAACTCAACTTTGGTGGCCAAGCCTTTACAAGGATCCAAAAGAGTATACAAAGAACTATGATATTTTTTAAAGGGTGGGAAAGCCTACTATAAGAGATGAAATTCCCTTGAAACCAATACTAGCATAAAACCCATTTAAAAAATGGGCAATAGGTTTTGTAGGATGCATTGATCCACTTGCCAAACACTTCATAGCAAGATTCATAATAATAGGGGTAGAATATTTAATAAAGTGGGCAGAAGTAGACCCTACTAAGGATTGTACTGTAAATACTGTCTCAAGGCTTTTATATAAGAATATAATCACTAGGTATGGTTTCCCATTGATTATAGTAAGTGAACAAGGAAAACATTTTTTTGATAAATTAATTGTAGAGATATTACAAAATTTCACTTGTTACATACAACAAGAGTTTACCCTATCATCCCCAAGCAAACAGAGCAAGCAAATCTCTAAACAAGATAATTAAGATGAAACTCACCAATATGTGTAATGTAAATAGGATAGATTGGGATATAAAGATACATGTGGTACTTTGGGCCTACCGCACATCCTACAATTGAACTAACAAATTCACACCATTCCAATTAGTATATGGAACTAATGCGGTATTTTCCATGAACTTCATAGTTACTAACCTACGTACCATATTGAAATTGCAATTGGATAATGACGAGTCCCTAGCACAGAGGATAGAAGAGTTAGAAATTTTGGATGAGAACAAGCTCATAACCTTGTACAGCCAACAAGCCGAATGAAAAAGATAAAAATATTGGCATGATAGAAACCTTTAGACTAAAATCTTCCAAATAGGAGATTTGGTTCTACTATACGACAACAAATTCAAAAACAAAGGCAAGATAAACTTAAGTTCATTAGGACCTTACTACATACATAAAATTATAGAATCAAGAGCGGTTAGATTAAGAAGTGTATGCATGCAAATAATCCTAATCAACATTATGCATCTAAATCTAATCAATTAACAATCAATTCTTCTATTAATCAAGTAAAGCAATTTATTAGATTAATTCGCTAATTTCCATCATGTTTGATTAAATAAATCAATTTATTTAATAAAAACTCTGAAGTCCGCTCATCTAATTTAATAAATCAAATTTTTTAAATCAAATGTCATAAACTCCTAATCCCTTCAAATTGATTAATTCTGGATTAATTAACTCCTAACCCTCATTACCCATTCTCTAGGTTTTCACTCAACCTTGGTCAAACTAAACCCCTGATTAACCAACCAACTTGCACATAAAAATAATTCTTTTAATTAACTAATTACCCATTTTCCCTCACAAAAGCTTATGCTTTGGGAATATTCCTTCAATAACTCCACTTATTTGAATTTATTACCCAAACATTAATTCCTCTTACACTCTCAACCATATGCATTAATCTCTCTTACATCCTCTTAATTATGCACATTCCCCCAAATGTGCTCCATCCTCATCTATTAGCCTTGTGACAAGTGTCACAATCTTATTGGCTCTCCTTTAATCCCACATTCACCAATCTCTTCATTCTTCAACACTTCAACCCTATTTATAGAGGGCTTCTCTATGAAGAAAGGATCCACAATCATATCCACAACTTGAAGCATTCTTACTATAGGCATTTCTACTCATAGAATTTCACCATTTTCACCACTTTAGCTAGTTTGTGTTATCATTTTACATCAAATCTCACACTTTGGATCATCAACATCATCAAAGCTTATCAAACGGATTGGGAAAGGGATTCTTTCCACATCAAAGGAGCACCAACCCCCCTATGGGATGAAGGTTTAGCTATTTTAAGTTAATTGCATGTTGTCTTTGGTTTGTTATGCTCTCATTTTCATGTTTTCTTCTTGATTTAGCTAATAATTTCATAGGGAATGCTTGATTTGTGTTTCTAACATGATTAACTAGTGTTTTTTGGTCTTTTGTTAGCTTATTACAGGTTTGGTGTTCACATTTTGGAGCTAGAAGGAGGGTTTGACCTTTTTATTTTAACAAAATTGACTTGAAAATACCATTTTTTTCAGCTACAGGAGAGTGACCCTTCTTTTGTTCGATACAGTGTCGCATTTTCATACAACGTGATGAGCTCGAAATATGCTCATAATTTGAATATTATGATGTATTTTTAATACCCTTACTCTTATTGTTGATTGTTGTTTTAACTCTTTGATTAAAGGATTTTTATCTAAAAACAGGTAGTATCCTATAGTAACATATTCCTATATTCCTGCAGCTTAACATCTCTATGTGTCTGTATTAATTACCCTGTTTGACCTCCTGAATGACTGATATAATGCATGTGGTTTTTGGATAATGAAATGGATTTAATATGTGATTAATGAATGTGTATCATGTTATTTTCCACGCGTGCTTTCTTTCGCTTTTGTCCCTGTGTGCATCGCAGGTTATTGACGGAAGCATGAACAAGTCAAAGCGTAGTAGATCTCGGCCCTGCAGTAAAGTCCATTTCCAGCACGGTATTGAGGAAGTTTTTCTAGCAAAGACTCTTTCACTGGGTCGTTGGGAGGAAATCTAAATGATCATTAATCTAGGAAGAGTGGAATACTAAATTCTCTCTTAATCATGTTGAACAGATATGCCTTCATTTATGAGAAGTTTGTTTCCTCGGTTTCAGGATACACTTATGTCCACATCTTTCTCTATTAGAGTTAGGTAGTTAGTTGCTTTTCTAATATAAATAAGTGTTCCTCCTGCGTGAGTGAGCAACAGAGTGTGTTAAAGCTAGTATTATAATGAGAAACAGTGTTTTGTGTTAGTTTTCTTACAAGCAGAACAATCAATGTATATGATTCCAAGTTTATGAATAAAAGCTGATGAAGTTTTGAGTTCAATTCTCGCATAAACTGGTTGATGCTTGCTAAGGGGGGCCACTTAGTGAGTATCTGTAGTTAGTTATTTATCTTCTGTTGATTATAAGTTAGATTTCATTCTTGAATATTTCAGCACAAACTCAGTCTTATATTGTTCCTGCAGCATCGGGAATCCATCCCTATGTTTGTTCCTGCAACATAAGGCCAGTTCATAATTTTTTTCTCAGTAATAGTTGTCATGATTTCTACTTTGATTAAGTTATGCCTAAGTTAAGACGACTTTACATTATATTCATGCAGCATAAGTAGAATTCCTTCCAAGCATTTATTTCTAGTAAATTGTGACTGAAACTGGTTCTTAGTGCACATACAGTGCCGCTCCATTTCAAGTATACGTTCCCTGGTTTGACAATGTAAATGAATGACCATAAGAAGATGTTAGTCACCTGCCGGAATGTCCAATTCCCAGGTTAGGATTTGCCATGACTTTTATATCTTTTTGTGGAATCGACCATTTTTGGCGTCGTTGCCAAGGATGGTGTCAAGCTAAGAACCTGTCATAGTCATTGTTAGCAGTAGTTTAGTGTGTTTATTCAAGCATTTTCAAATTCCTTCAATTTACGGTTAATTCTATTACATGCATAGAAGAAGAGACGCTCTGGGAAGATTCATCCCTAACCTTCCATTCATTGATAACAATTCTGCACCAGCTTATAATCTATTTGAGGAAGGAGGATACCAAGATATCAATCCATTTGTTGAAAGTCTGCTTGTTGAATTTCCATTTGACCCAGCTGACGAAGAACCTCAAGAAAATCCATTTGCTTTAATACTCCATCAAGCAAATATGGCACGTAATCCACCTAATCAACCTCCTGCTTTTGAATTCCCCATCATTGCTCAGCAAGATAATGATAACCTTAAAAATATTCCTTCTTCATTACTTCCCAAGTTCTATGGACTAGTTACAGAGGACCCAAACACTTTCTTGTTTGAGTTTGATATCCTATGTCATAGCTATGATTACACTTCAGATGCTCACAGGCTGAAGTTGTTTCCTGCTACTTTGAAGGAGGGAGCTCTTAGACGGTTTATGAGTTTGGGAAGGGGTGTTGTTGATAGTTGGGCAACTATACAAACAAAATTTCTTGAGAAATACAAAGAATATTGTAAGAGTGGTAGTAAGCGTGATGATATATTCAGAATTTAAAAAAAGGAGGATGAAAGCCTGGAAGACTATATCTCAAGATTCTTGTTTTCCCTAAAATAGAATTCAAACCATACTCTCAATGAAGAATCTCAGAAACTACTTTTTCTAAGGGGAATCAATGACACCTGTATAGATGACATGGATCTGATGGGAGGAGGAGATATAACCCAAGTGCCTTGGGATGATATCAAGAAAATATGTTGCAACTACTCTCGAGCAATTGTTAAGAAGGGTAGAGGTCATCAAACCACAGTGGGAAAGTCTTCTACTAATGGAGTTTCACGGATGGAGATCACACATTTGTTGTCTGATTTCAAGTAGGATATCATAAACAACATGGCTACACAGTTGGATACTATGCAAGCTCGGAAGAAACATGAGGAAGCTGAAGCAATCTTGGCTGAGTTTTGTCCACATTGTAGACAGAAAAAATGTGACTGCAGATGTAAGATGGTGGCTAACCTGAAGGCTAAACAATTACCTACTGATTTTAAGACAGTAGAGGGTGATGATGACCAAGTATTCTTCGTTGCACAAAGGCAACCATGGGCTCAAAGACAAGGTATGCCTCAAGACCCTTTGACTTTTGGTAATCCTTATTCTAATTACAATAACCAATGGCAACCTACATATGGCCCATCACCACCTTGGAATACTTCTCAACCACACTGGCTTAACTATCAGAGTCCTTAATGGCAATCTCCTCAAGGAGGTTGGCAGCAGCCACAAGGATAATGGACTCCACCCCAAGGTAATTGGCAGCAGAATCCTCAATGGAGAGGTTCTCAACAATGACAGAACCAATCCCCTAGATCCCTGCAGCCTCATTAGCCACAACCTCTGACCCTCATGCCACCTCTTGTAGCACCTGCAGCAAATACTGGCCCTCCAAAACAAACGCCTATGCCTACTCAACCAGTGTCAAATCTTAATAATAAGCAGCAGCAGCAACATCAGCCTATGTATTTTGCAGAAGCCAATCAGTATCCAGCTTATGCCCTAAATATTAATGATATCCATCTCAGGTCTGGAACCACTCTCCCTGCTCCACAGCCGCCTGTAATTACGGAGATTCCAGACCCTGCCTCTGAACAATCTATTGATCCTGTAGAACATATACATGTATCAGATACTGTCTCTAAGGAGCCTATCCTGCAGCATCAGGCTAAACCGCCTTTTCCTCAGAGATTGCAAATTACTACATCCAAGTCTATGGAAGAGCCTACCTTTGATATTTTGGATTAGCTAAAGAATGTACACATTCAAATTCCTCTCTTTCAAGCCATTAAAGATGTCCCAATTTATGGAAAAGCCATTAAGGAGGCATGTTTAAATAAACCAGGAAGAAATAAAAAGGATCCACAAACTATCCATGTTTTACGACAGTTGACAGATAATATATTAGGGAAGGTAGTCATTCCAAAATATACTGACCCTGGGAGTCCTATGGTACAAATAAATATTAATGGCTAGATAGTAAAGAATGTTTTGATTGACCTTGGTGCAGCCATCAATGTAATGACCAAGCATACTATGGAGTATTTGAATATCACCATTTGGTCTACACCTACCATCCTGTAGTTTGTTGATAGTTCCACAGTAACACTTGATGGAGTGGTAGAAGATGTCATTGTCATCCTTGAGTCTTGGGAATACCCAGCATATTTCACCATATTGTCCACTAAGGCAACTTTGGGAGGATATCATATCATCCTAGGTAGACCATGGTTAGCCACAACTGATGCTTTTATAGGATTTCATTCAGGAGACATGACAATTTCTGATGGTCAGTAAAGAAATAAATTGGCTTTATACCCACCTGCCCAACCTCAGCTAGACTTGTCTCAACCAATTTGGCCAGATTTAGGAGAGGAAACTGAAGAAGTCAATTCATTGGCTCAGCTAATGATGCTGCAAATTAATCCATTTTCACAGCTTCAAAGTGAGGATGGCCTACTTTTACACATTTTGCAGTCCAACTCTGATCTAAGTAGCCCATTTGTTCTAGATAGTTGTCTTTAGCAGTGTTTCCTGCAGCAACTGAATCCTAAGAGCCTGCCACCTAAATTTCCTACAGTTTATCATAATTTGTTTCCACATGAAATACAGACACCACCTTTATCAGCAACCTCCATGGATGATCTTACCAAGCAAGTAGAAGTGTCTCTAGGCCGTTGTCTGAACATCAATAATAAGCTTCCTCAATCTCAACAAACTTCCCTAGTCACAATGTTGCAAGATCAACACAGAGCTTTTGCATGGGACTATGTGGATATGAAGGGAATAGATCCTTAGCTCTGTACTCAAAGGATCTACATTAAGGAAGATTGTTCACCTGTTAGGCAGCCTCAAAGAAGGATAAATCCAGCACTCAGGGAAATAGTTAAAAAAGAGCTCCAAAAATTACTTGATATTGGTTTTATCTACCCCATTTCAGACAGTCAATGGGTATCTCCATTGGTGATTGTTCCTAAAAAAGGTGGAAAATGGAGAGTTTGTGTAGACTATAGGGAGCTGAACACAGCAACTAAAAAGGATCACTTTCCACTGCCATTTGTTGACCAAGTGCTAGACTCATTATCTGGTAAAAAGTATTTTTCCTTTTTGGATGGATATAGTGGGTATAATAAAATTAAAATTTCCCCTGAGGATCAAGACAAAACAACTTTTACCAGTCCATGGGGCACTTTTTCCTACTTTGTCTTACCTTTTGGCCTGTGTAATGCACCAGCAACATTTCAAAGGGCAGTGATTAGTATTTTTACTGACATTTCTCATGATTCTATGGAGATCTACATGGATGACTTCACCACTTATGGAGTTACTTATGAAGAAGCATTAGCAAATTTGGAGAAAGTGTTGAAAAGATGTAAGAAGAAAAATTTGTCTTTGAATAGTGAGAAATGCTTTATGATGATGCAAGAGGGAATTGTTTTTGGCCATCATATCTCTCAAGAAGGAATTCAAGTTGATCCTACAAAAATAGAAGTCATTTTAACTTTGCAAACACCTATGAAACAAAACGATGTTAGAAGCTTCCTAGGACATGTTGGATATTATAGAAGATTTATCAAAGATTTCAGCAAAATAGCCAGTCCATTATATGCCTTATTGACTAAAGATTATGAATTTAACTAGACTGAGGTCTGTGACAAATCTTTCCTGCAGCTTAAGAACTTACTTACTCAAACACCTGTTCTTCAAGGACCGAAGTGAGTCTGCCCTTTCATATACATACAGATGCTTCTGATTATTCCATAGGGGCAATTTTAAGACAAAAAGAGAATTTCATAGAGCATGCCATATATGTCATTAGAAAAAATCTTCAAGACCCTGAATTAAACTATACTGTCACAGAGAAAGAATTGCTAGCAGTTGTGTATGCCCTGAACAAGTTTTGACATTATGTCACTGGTTACCAAATATTTGTCCATACAGATCATGCAGCAATAAGGTACCTCATGAATAAGTTTGCCATATCTGGAAGATTAGCAAGATGGCTCCTATTGTTGCAGGAATTTGATATCATAGTTATTGATAAGCTAGGCTAGGCTAATGTGGTGGTTGATTTCTTGTCAAGACTTCAAACAACTACACCTGCCACCCCTGAGGTAATTGATGATAGCTTTCTCGATGAACATCTATTTTCTATTGCTGCTCAAACTCCATGGTATGCAGATATTACAAATTATTTAGCAGTCAACAAGATCCCAGCCCACTTCTCACCAAAGGAAAGGAAATTGTTGGTAGAGAAAAGTTAACTTTTCATGGATTGCAGACTATTTATTTTACACGGGACCTGACCAAGTCATGAGAAGGTGTGTTAGGGAAGATGAGACCTATGACATTTTGCATGTCTGTCATGATGAGCCACGTGGTGGTCACTTTGCAGCCAAGAGAACATCTATGAAAGTGCTTGCTACATGATACTATTGGCCCACACTACACAAAGATGCAGCAGCCTACACCAGAAAATGTGACAAATGTCAATGCATGGGGAGACCAACAAAGTCTGATGAAATGCCCCTATATCCTCAAGTGGTAGTCAGTCCCTTTGACAAGTGGGGCATGGATTTTGTTGGGCCTATTGATCCTCCATACAATGGGAAATCATACATTTTGGTTTGCACTGGTTATGTAACCAAGTGGGTGGAAGTGAAAGCAATGACACATGCCTGTGACAATAAAGTCGTTGAGTTCCTATATGAGAAGATTTTTACTCGGTTTGGAGTCCCAAGGGAACTTGTTACTGATCAAGGAGATCAATTTACATCAAACTTAATCACTGCATTGATGAATGATTACAAGATCAGGCACAGAAAGTATAGCCCCTATCACCCTCAAGCCAATGGTCAAGCAGAGGTTACCAACAGAGAAATTGAGGCAATCCTTACTAAGACAGTATAATTACACAAGAAGGATTGGAACAGTCGCCTTCCTGAAGCAGTCTGGGCCTATAGGAAAACATGGAAAACAACTACAGGGTTCACTCCTTTTGAGTTACTCTATGGAAAAAATTCCATGTTGCCAATAGAGTTTGAGCATAAGACCTTAAGGACTGCTCTCCAACTTAATATTGATATTTCAGAAGCCCAAAAGGAATGCCTCCTGCAGTTGAATGCATTGGATGAGATAAGGAAAGCTGCCCTGCAGCATACTGAAGCTATCCAGCAGCAAAGAAAAAAATGGCATGACAACCATATCAGAACTAAGCAATTCTCTTTCGGTGATTGGGCGCTGCTCTATGACTCTAGGTACAAGGAAAATCAAGGGAAACTCACCACAAGATGGCTTGGTCCTTATGAAATAGAAAATGTGTTTGATAATAGTTCAGTTAGCTACAATAGATCCTATCTGATTCAAGCTACTGGTTAATGGACACCGTCTTAGGTTGTCTCATAAGCCAGCATCCAAAGAAGAGTTTATGAAGCAGTTTGTTTCAGATGCGGCCACTGATCTTCCTGCAGCAAAAGGCTTCGGCCTTTCTCCTGCAGCATCTCTTTAAAATTATATGTTGCATGCCCATAATAAAGGTTTCTTTTTTAAGGAAGCCACTTTCTCTATTTTTCATCCATCACCACCATTCATTTCCTCTTCTTCCATGTCACCCATCCATGTCATTCATCTTGTCATACCACCCTCATTTATGGTTTCAATTCCAGCCGTCATTTCATGCTAAGTTGTGATCTTTCCCACCATGTACGAGCACTTATTACAAGGTACGCGATATCTTTTATTGTCACATCATTTATTGATTTCATTTATTCATTAATTTCTATGTACATATTGCTCATTATTTCATATTCTTCGCCTATCCTTTCACACATGTGTGGACACATGCCAAATTTTTAGTAGGGGGCGGGGATAATCCATTTCAACTTTTTCTTATTTTCTTGTACTTACCAAGTACGACTGCATGCTTTTACCCTAAACAACAATTAACTGCTTGATTTGAGTAGTTTTTAACAATCATTTCATGCAATTATCCTTTGTGTCATTCTTGGAAAAGTAAAGAAAAGTGACGGCAGGGCAAAAAGAAGCAGGGCAGAAGAAGTTTTTTGAATTTTCAGAAAAAGTTTGAGTTCAAGAATAATCTCAGCAGGGATAATTTGTGAATATGGGTGGCCAGTTATTAAGACATGAGCCTGCAACTCATGAACCCTTGACGCAAAATCCTCAAACAGTTCAGGCATTCAGCAATTGTGGTTGGCTGAATTATTTTTTGAGGATAGATTCCTTTAATGAGGAAGTTGCAGGTGATTTTTTGAGAACTCTTTCAGAGGGAGAAGCTACAATGTGGGGTTTGACAGTAGCCATTATAGAAGAGCGGATTGCAAAAGTAACTGGGATTCCGGTGGTAGGAGAAATTTTTTCTTCAGGGAGAGATGCTATCTCTGCTAGGGCAGAATTCACAATACCAACAGATGGACCCTTGGAGGTTTCTAAACAAGGATGCAAACGGGTGTCACTGTCTCCTCCATACTCGGAATATGCCACCTTCATAATCAGGTACTTGACTTGTGAGGGACGTTTTTCCTACTTGCATTCCTATCATTTTAAACTATTGAGTCATATGAGGCACGGTTTAGCTGTCAATGTTCCAAAAAAATTGTTAAACCTTTTGAAACATTGTTCCCATGAAACCCAGAGGGGTAGGGACAACTCTATCGCCCATCATGCCCTCATTAAATTCTTGATTGAGTGTTCCCTAAGGGATGTGTCACCCCTTTCTTGGCAAGAATTTTTTTCCCAGAAGGGTCTACAACCTCCAGAGCCTCCTAGAGCACTCCCTGCACAGCATAAGAAAAAGAAAAAGAGAGTAGAATCTACAAGTAGGGAAGCAAAGAAAGAATCATCTGCTCCTATAGCACTTAGTTCTATAGCCTCCACACCAGAGCCCTCTACCCAAGTACAAACCAGGTCTGCTGGTAGAAAAGAAAAAGGGAAAACGAAGCTAGGAGAGTCATCTAGGGAAGAACAATCCCCAGAATCTGACCCTCATGTTCAAAAGCGAAAACGTTCTGCTCCACTCTTTCCTGCAACATCTTCCCCTATAGTAGTTTCTCTTGCAGCAACGCTTGTTGCCACTGCAGTTTCACTATCATCTTCTCCTATTGAGTCTGAATCCTCTAGGCAGGTTAGAAAGAGGAAAGCCACAAAAGTGTCTACTGCAGCTGTTACTTTAGAAACATTTCCAAAAAGATTTTCATCAAGGAAACAATGTAAAGTTACCTCAACCTCCATTCAACCTGAAATTATAGTAATTTTTGAGGAATCTGAAGAATTCAATCATGATGATTCTCAAAATGTATCTGAGAATGTTCCACAAAGTCCATCTGTTATTCCTGGGGAAGTGCAAACTGAGATAGTGGAAGTTGAAGAAGCACAGTATGGTAGTGGTAATGAAAGGGGGATGCCAAGTCTTGATGACTTGGCTGAAGCAGCTAGGCAAGTTTTAGAAGAAACATAATCTCCTCCTGAGCAGCAATAGGATTACATCTTACAGCAAGAGGAAGAACAGCTTGAACAATCTGAAGTGTCCAATGAAACCCTATTACCCCCTGAAACTTGTCGAGCATTGGTTGTTTATAAAAGGACATTGTTGATTGAATATTTGGAATATCTTAGGACTACATGGAGGCCTGTTACATTTCAAACTTTGAGTTTCCGCCATTTAGCTAGAACTGAAATTCAACAAAGTCTTTGGGAAGAAGAAATTGAAAAGGGAAATTGAAAGACAAAAACAAGAAATGAAAGAAATGAAAGAGAAAATGAATGAAATGGTGAAGATAACTGGTAAAATTATGGAATGTGGACCACCACCTAGGGTATATGCTATGTGCCTTAAAGAGCAATTTCTTTGGTTCCAATTGATGAGAATTTCAAGAAATTTAGACCCTATTATTCACACAGCTAAGGAATTTTATGATGCATATCAAGTAGCATCCAATTGGCTGAAAAATTATTTATGTGAGTTTTATTTGCATGGTTTGTTAATTCCCTCTGAAACAGAGTGGAATCCGCTTCTCTACATTGGTGACATTCATCTGAGGTCACTCATGTCTTGGGCGACCAATGAAACTAACTATGGAAGACAATTAGAGGCTTATGAAAAGACTAAAAGGAATGAACCTATTCCACTGCGACCTGAAAGCTCAGCTCCCCACACAATTCTGAGAACTTGGCTTACTATTGTGTATGGATTCAATGATCAGACAAAAAGAATGAAAATATTTGATATCAGGAAGCAGGTGTATGATGAGTTCAAAGACCAAACATATCTATTTTGGAAGCTTTCATCTTCCAGAATTGAAACAAGATGGGAAAAACTGACTGTTGGTCTGAGGAAATATGAGCCTCATAGCCCTCTGAACTTTAAGGTAGCCCTCAGAAGGATAGAAGTATATACAGCTTGGTCTCCAGAAAAGGTTTGAGTTATGGTTACCATTAACATTTCGACCTCCATTTTTTATGTGGCCACTTTACCCTTATGGGGCTACAGATGTTAATGAGGATACAGAAACCAGCAGGTATGAGAGATGGCAAAGTTTCAGAGGTTTCTACTACAAATTCGGAACTTCATTACAGGGCCATACTACTCCTACTGATTTCAGAGAAACAACTAGAAAGCTTAATGCTAGAGGACCATCATTAGGATAAGTAGGGGGCAAATGATGAGCTCAAAATATACTCATAATTTGAATATTATGATGTATTTTTAATACCCTTACTCTTATTGTTGATTGTTGTTTTAACTCTTTGATTAAATGCTTTTTATCTAAAAATGGGTAGTATCCTATAGTAACATATTCCTATATTCCTGCAGCTTAACATCTCTATGTGTCTGTATTAATTACCCTGTTTGACCTCCTGAATGACCGATATAATGCATGTGGTTTTTGGATAATGAAATGGATTTAATATGTGATTAATGAATGTGTATCGTGTTATTTTCCACGCGTGCTTTCTTTCACTTATGTCGCCGTGTGCATCGCAGGTTGTTGAAGGATGCATGAACAAGTCAAAGCGCAGCAGATCTTGGCCCTGCAGTAAATTCCATTTCCAGCACAGCATTGAGGAAGTTGTTCTAGCAAAGACTCTTTGACCGGGTTGTTGGGAGGAAATCTAAATGATCATTAATCTAGGAAGATTGGAATACTAAATTCTTTCTGAATCGTGTTGAATAGATATGCCTTCATTTATGAGAAGTTTGTTCCTCGGTTTTAGGATGCACTTATGTCCACATCTTTCTCTGTTAGAGTTAGGTAGTTAGTTGCTTTTCTAATATAAATAAGTGTTCCTCCTGCGTGAGTGAGCAACAGAGTGTGTTAAAGTTAGTATTATAATGAGAAACAATGTTTTGTGTTAGTTTTCTTACAAGCAGAACAATCAATGTATATGATTCCAAGTTTATGAATAAAAGTTGATGAAGTTTTGAGTTCAATTCTTGCATAAACTTGTTGATGCTTCCTAAGGGGGCCCACTTAGTGATTATTTGTAGTTATTTATTTATCTTATGTTGATTATAAGTTAGATTTCAACACAAACTCAATCTTATATTGTTCCTGCAGCATTGAGAATCCATCCATGTGTTTGTTCCTACAGCATAAGGCCAGTTCATAGTTTTTTTCTCAGTAATAGTTGTCATGATTTATGCTTTGATTAAGTTATGCCTAAGTTAAGAATACTTTACATTATATTCCTGCAGCATAAGTAGAATTCCTTCCAAGCATTTATTTATGGTAAATTGTGACTGAAACTGGTTCTTAGTGCACATACAGTGCCGCTCCATTTCAAGTATACGTTCCCTGGTTTGACAATGTAAATGAACGACCATAAGAAGATGTTAGTCACCTGCTGGAATGTCCAATTCCCAGGTTAGGATTTTCCATGACTTTTATATCCTTTTGTGGAATTGACCACAACGCCACCTTTGCTTGCACAAAGAATGTCACCTTTGTTTTCAGCATCGCATCTATTACGTCGTGTCACCTTTGAACATTGTTGTTGTGTCACCTTTGCTATAGTGTTGCTTCTGTCTGCACTGCTTTCTATCTAATTCTATTTTTTGATAGAGTGTCACCTCTGATATTGCATCGCATTTGTGCTTTTTTCCTGCTACAAAGCATCGCCTTTACATTTCATCAAAGCGTCGCCTTTGTTTTCAACACTGCCTTTGTTAGTTGCAGAGCGTTTGCTTTGTTTCCCAATGTCGCCTTTGCAAGAAGAAGAGGAAAATTTCCTTGGAGACCTAAAAGAATTTTTTAATGCTCATTGTAATAGCTTAGGCTTTCCAATTTTTATTTTCATTTTCTATTTTAGGACCAACTAGAACTACTTTGGGCTTAAAATTAACAATCAACTCAAGCTTTGTCAAAGTTGGACTAAAATTGAACATTAGGAACTTACTAGACATTGCTTTGTGGGTTAAAATTGAACAAGAAAAATTCACACTTAGCTTTTGGTGCTTAAAACGAATTCATCTTTACTTTGGGGATTAAAAAGAACTTTTGTTTTCCTTGCTTTGTGACTTTTTGCAATCCTTGTCACTTGAATGCGTATGGAATTCTCTCATTCCACTCGACAATCTTGAGAATCAAAAGCATTTCATTGACATTGGTTGTCTAAAATCACCAACACATTTTGATTTGGATCTAAAATTGAACCCCCATGCTAGTATGAAGATAAGGCATTGTGTGTGTTCCCTCCTTGCACTTTACATGATCTGGGCAGTCAAACTACAAATGTACTTCTTCAATTTTGTTTATCTTTAGAGGGCCTAAAGGAGAGAACAACCCAAGTGATAATGGGCTAAATCCAAGATCTTCCAATCGCTATATAAAAATGTGTTGTGATGAAATTCATTAACAATAGGTGTGGATGTGTCATACCAACAAGTGTCACCCTTAGTATCTGTGCAATACATCAAAATCCTTCCTTAGGGAAAGGACTGGGAGGCCTCTTGATTCTCCATAATCTTGAGCTAATCTTGTTGTGTGTATGGCCACCTTGAATGAAAGTCCTTCCTACAACCCATTTGTTTAGTGACCAAAATCCTTAATGCTTGTTGGTGCAAGAATGGTCATTTTGAATCCGCCCCACATTTATACTATTCAAAGTAGAAACAAAAAAATCCTTAACGTCTCCAGATATTCAAGATTTTGAGATTTAGTGGTCCCGAGAAGTGTGTGTCGTGGAGGGGAGCCAGTGTCACCAAATCTCTAACTGTTCGCTTTGTCTTAGTTTTTGGAGAAATCCAAGTGGGGACTTAACAAGTATGGCCATTTCTAACCTAGTATTATGCAATTTGTGAATCAATCAAACACATTGCTTGGATATCAAACATTTAACAAGTCATCAAAATTGCAAACCCTTTGTAAAGAGAAAATATCCTTGAAGAGTCCAATTATTACTGCTTGTCCCTAAGGATTTTATCCTTAGAGGCTTCTAAATATTTGGGCCCATATATCAATTTTCTCTCTCCAAAGTCAACCTAAGGAAATTATGGCCTTGACTCTTTGATTTTCACATAATGGACCTTGTGGGATGAAAAAGAGTTAAGACATAGACATTTAGTTTCGAATTTAAGCGAGAAGTGTTGATGTGGTAAAAAAGAATCCATTTAATCAAGATAAAAGACAATTGAACCCCACATATTTGTTTGTTCTCATGATTTCCCACAAATTCAAGATTCCAAAGCAAAATTCTTTATGCAAAAACTTCAAGTTTAGGACTCATACTCAAAAATCTATCAAGTGATACATTAGAAAGTGCAACCAAAGAAAATACACCAAGATAAGTAAGAAGGTAACAAGGTTTTATAGGCTTATTTCACTCAGCAATCTAGATATGTATTCTCAATATGAACCTTATGATTTTTGAAACACTTTAGAGGTATAGCATGTTCTTCAACACCTTGGTCTTGTAAACAAAGTCTTTGTAGGTTCATCTAGGATCAAACCAATACTTTCATTTGTCACAACATCCATCAAATCCCATCTCACAAACAACTTTTGGAAACTTTGGAAAAAAAATAATCTATGCTAGACTTCTTGTTAATCCTTAAATCAAATCAAAATCACCTTGTTTGGCTAGGTTTGTGGGGATGAATCCTTTCTCACATATTTATTTAAATTAGCACCCTTTTGGAAAAGTTTACCCCAAGATCACATCTAACATCTTGGGATCTACAAGTCTTTTCTCCAAATCAAACCCAATCAAAATCAAAATCCAAAATTCCTAAGGTCTAGTATTCCTCCAAATTTCTCAAAAGTTCAAACATACATATCATTCACTCTTCATTTATCACGACATCATCATTTGATCCTTAAATACCCTAGATTTTCTTTTTGTACCTAAAGTTTAGATCAACCAAAGTTAGAGGTTTACCTCCCATATTCCTAAAATTTGATCCTTATTTTATAGTCCAAACAAGGTCACAACACAAGAAGATCATGGAGAAAAATAAAGAAACGTCAACCTCAAGTGACTTAAGTCAAACTGCATCAAAATTAAACCCTAGGGAATCTATCAACCCTCCACTTAATCTCCCTCAAATTCCTCAAGATTCTCAAGAGGGAGGTTTCCAAGTGGAGGATGTCACCAACAACTTCCAAGGAATGACCCAAGATGAAATATTGGAACTAGTTCAAAATCCTAAAACACACAAGATTGTCAACATAGTCATGAGGCTCAATCCCACACAGTACATGTTGGCATTAGCAAAGGAATGGGATAAAATCCCTTTCAATTTTGATGTGAGAACTATTGTTGAACAATATTTTGGGAGCATGACTCAAACATCATTCATGCCTTCATTCCCAAACATCATCCAATTGTACCATAGAAAAAAGTATTTCTTTCTTGACATGGAGTAGTTGATGATAAGTTGGACTTAATGAGGCCTTGATTTAGTGTTGTGATGTGTTTTTCACATCCACACTAGGTCTTGGACCCTTTCAAATGCATTTAACGATGTCTTGTAAAGGTGTTGTAAAGTGTTGTAAAAGACTTTCATGCCTCTCTAGACTTAATGAACCCATTTTTCCTTAATTCAAAATTATAAAATGTATTTAATTGCATCTTCACATTAATCTAGAAGGCTTATAAACTAAACTTAACTTTAACCTAGTGTTGTAATGTGTTTTACACATTCACATTGGTTCTTGTGTCTTTCTAGGCTATGTGGACCTCATTTAGTGTTGTAAAGTGTATTTAAATCACACTTTCACATTGAATTTTGTGTCCCAATCCCTAATTGACCTTCACATCATCATTAATAGGTCCCTATTACCCCATATTGTGCATCCCAAGGCATAATTTGATGAAATAACTAACAAAGTCATCATATAAACCTGATTTATGCATTCCCCAACAACCCAGTTGACAAATGGACCCCTCTGGGACTAATTCACCATCTATGGCAAATGAGTTCCTACCAGGTCAGACCGATTCACCCAAAGTGGCGAATGAGTCCCATTTGGGTCAATTTTGACTTTTGAGCGGAAAATTAGGTTTTAAGTTTAATTTTTCTTCATGTCAGCCTTGGGGATCCAATTTATGGGAAAACAAGGTGAATTTCCTATAAAATCAAGTCTCTAAACCCTAATTTACATCTCTTAACTCATTCACACATCTCTTATCATTCATTCATCATCTATATTTTCCATCAAGTCAAGCAAGTTAGGGCTTTTACATTCTAAGTCATCAAGATAGCTTCCAAGGATATTCAAAGGCTGAATCTTCTGAATCTTCATTTTTTTCTATAGACATTCAAGATCAATCATCATGGAAAGGTAATAACTCCATCGTTTCATGCTTCATTGCATTTTTTCATCATTTTGGTTTAATTACCTACAAAGGGGTTTGACAAAGGAAAACCCCCATGCCTTAACATTCAACATTTCTCTCTTGTCTTGTGTGTTTGTAGATTTAGGCATCTTGGACGATTGGAAATCATTGAAAATAAATTTTTAAAGTTTTTCAAGTCATCTCTTCATTGGATAAGGAAAAACATCAACAAAAAGTCACCTTCAGGCCTGAATTTGACAATTTCATAACCGGACACCTAGAGAAGCAGAAAGTGCAGACCGAAGGCTCCTGTTTCCACCTTTGAATCTTCAAAAATTCAAAATTGGACTCATTCACCATGGGTGGTGAATGAGTCCCACCCCCAAGCTTGATTTTGGTTTTTTGCATTTTTCGATACCCATTTGTCCAAAACGGACTCTGAAACAGTTTCACAGAATTGGGACTGATTTGCCTAGGATGGTGAATGAGTCCCACCAGGCCTAAAAATTAGGATTATAAACATTCTAGAATTCATTTCTATTCTCCATCAAGATCTCAGGTGCACACTTTCAGTTTCATCCATTCATGTTGTAGTTTGCTTTCATTTCTAGGTGTTTTTTCATTACATAATTTGTTTTCCAACAAGTTGCATTTCAATAGTTTTCACTTAATAATCAATAGCTTTTACTATTTTTTTCATCTATATAATTTAATTTAGGAATAATTTCATCTACATACATTATTTTGAGTGAACCACCTAGATTTGTGGTGTGGGATATGTCTCTTTCCTTTAGGTGAAAGACCCTAATTGAGCAAAAGAGACATAGCATTCCTAACCATCAAAAATCTATGGTTCACCAACCCATCATACAACCAACATCATCTCATGCTCCAAGTCAACCCATGATCACCAAGGGAATTTCATTACTCCAAGCCCTTCAAGGGCATCCACTTGTCAACAACCAAAATCTAGAGGCTAACACAATCTTGGGTATGCCTAGCACTGTCCCACAAGACCCAAAACATCTATATGTGCCACTCATTTTCCATGATATAAACAACCCCTCCACCTTTTTTGCAACACCGGCATACCCTCTTGATACACAAAGTTCTCTCCCCATAATATCACAAGGACAAGTGGATTTATTTGGACAAGTGGGTACTTTCAATGCTTCCATCTTACAAGGGAACACACCTCAAATCTTCCCACCATTCCCTCTTTTGACATCAAAATCCACACTAATTCAAGGTATAAGGAAAATCCCTTCATCCAACACATCAATCCAAAACTAATCAAATCAAATCAATCCCCCAAGCACAAATCAAATCATCACATCTATTGTACCAAATCCTTTGAACATACCACTGATATCACAACACCAAGTGGCACCAATCCAAGTCTCTCAACCAATCATCATGTCATCTACAACACCTCAAACATCCTAAAAAATGGTCTCCCAAGTACCAATCATATCTATCATAGCATCTACCACACAACACCTCAACAACCACCCCAACGATCTCTCATCACATCGTCTCACAACATCCTAGAAAATCCCCCACCTCCACCATTGAATCCAAATACAGAAAATCAATATAGAATCATCTTACAAGAAACGCAACAAACTTACCAAAAATCCTTGCAGCAATTTCAAGCACAACAAGCTCAAGCACAAGCACAAGCTCTACTACAATAGCAACAATCCACAAAACAAGTGCAAGCCCAAGCTCAAGCTCAAGCCCAAGCACAAGCTCAATCTCAAGCATAGGAACAAGCTCAATACCAAGCACAACAATCACAATCCTTTTTACAACAACAAGCCTATCAACAAGCCTTGAACAACAAGCATTGATAGCCCAACAACAACAAGCCACACAACAACAGGCCCAATAGCAAGTGTTATTGGATCAACAACAACAACAACAAGAAGCATTATTGGCACAGCAACAACAACAGGCATACCAACAAGCATTGCTCACACAGCAAAACTTATAGAAAACTTTCATGAACACGCAGAAAAATGCCTTGAAAACAATCACACAAGCCACCCCATCCTTCATACAACAAAGCATGCCATTTCAAAACATGCACATGCCACCACCAGATCCACAAAATGACCTCTTTGTGCAGGTCAAATTTCTCTCACAATAGATACAAGACATCCAATCTGGAAAGGTAAAAAATTCACACATGCAGGGAAACTTGTGCCCCTATCTGTTTGATAGAAACATTGCTATGGTTCCATTCCCATCCAGATTCAAGATTCTAAAATTCAACAAATACCGTGGGAAGGGAAATCCTGAGGACTACATGAAAGAGTTTCATTTATATTGCATGGAGATAGCCTATGATGATTCTTATCTTATGTGGCTTTTTCCTCAGAGCTTGGCTAGTCCCACCATGGAATGGTTCTCTCGCTTACCTCTCAGAATCAAAAAGTTCAAGGAAATCATGGATTTATTCATTGAAAACTACTCTTTCAACCTAGACATGGAGGTAAGTCTAGAAGAACTCTCTGGCCTCAAATAAGCCAAAGGAGAGACATTCACAGCCTTCTTGCAACAATAGAGATCTAGAGCTAGCAAGAGCAAATGGTCTATGCCAGAGGAACAACAAATTGGGACCATTATCTCCAACCTTGAAGGGAGCTTATCTTTCCACTTGAAAATGCAATGCATAAAAACATATGACCAATTTATTCCCAAAGCGCTCAACATAAAAAGAGCCCTTATAGCACAAGGGGGCACACCCACATACCAAGACAATTGGCCATCAACAAGTTACAATGAAAAACCTCGCACATGGGCCAAGAACAAGAATGTTACCAACGATGGTTTTGTTGACACCAAAGCTATTATCAGTGCCCCAAGGAAGAATACACAACAACAGACGTACCAAAAACCACAAATAAACACACAAAACAACCCACAAACCAACCCATCACAACAACAACCAAACTGTCAATAAGATAAATGCTCAAGGGGGACCACCCCCAAAGAACAAATATCCCCCTAAATGAAAATATACACCACTTGGGGAACCAATAGAATCTTTCATGCAACAGCTGGTACAAGAGAATCTCATCAAACGCCCTATTTACGAAAATTATCAAGAGCCACAAGTTAAACCACCATGGTATAATGAGAAGCACCTTTGTGACTTTCACAAAATAAAGGGACACACGATAGCTAGTTGTATGAGACTCAAATCCAAGATCTCATTGATGATAATGCTATAACCATTGAACAACCAGCAAGGAATCAAGATCTCAAAATATACATGAATCTGATGTTGGATCACAATAAAGGAAAAAACAATGGTAAAGGAAAAAGTTACCATAATGTGAACCATATCTATGACCATGTTTTCGCATCCTTGGATGAATGGGTAATAGTTGTCAATATCAAAGGACCTAGAGCCGAGTGTTGAGTCACCACATGGAGCGGCATAATTTCCATCCTAGGACCTTCACCACCACCCAAGGCACCAACCGTCAATCCAAAATCAAACCCTAGTGGGTACAGCATCTTGGACCAACTAAAAAATACCCCTGCCTAGATCTCCATCATGGAGTTGCTAAAAATATTTCCTGCACATAGGGACATCCTAGAGAAGGCATTGGTTGCATCCTCCATCCCCACAAGTCTTGATGTTGACCAATCTCAAGCTATGGTCAGACATATCACTACACTACATCTCCTCACATTCTCTAAGTATGATCTCCCAACCCAACCATCTCATAATCGCGCACTCCACCTCAAAGTCCTAGTCCATAAGAACAAAGTAAAAAGAGTCTTGGTGGATGGGGGTGCGAATTTGAATATTTGTACCCTACAACTAATAAAGAATCTGGGATTCTCAGAAGATTTCATCAAAAAAGGAAAAATTATCACTATTAGGGCTTATGATGACCAGGAACAAGTGTCCGAAGGCACCATTCAACTCCCCATCCAAGTAGGGCTAGCAATCATGGAAACTACTTGTCAGGTCCTTGACCTTGAACTCCCATACAATATTCTCCTAGGGCATCCATGGATCCATGGGATGCAAGTTGTCGCATCCTCTTTCCATCAATGTGTCAAGTTCCTTTACCAAAACCAAGAAGTCACAATCCACGGTGACCCAGAACCCTTTTATTATTGCAAAAATCTAGAGGCCAAGTATTATAAGATCCTCCAAGTCCCAAAAAATGATGAAGGACCCACCTCCCCTTATGTAGACTCATCCACCTTAGCCTCCACCTCTGATACAAAGACACCCCCCATATCAAATATCCAAGACATCAAAGTTGTAATCCAAGATGAGGGTTGTGGGAACTATAAATTAAAGAAGAGTGCCTTTGTGATAGGAGAATTACCTTAATCTCCTAGATCTCATGGAAAACCACACCCAATTGGCACAACATCTCAAACCTTCAAAATAGAATCCACCACCTTCAAAAAGTGGGGAGACCTAAGGAAAGAGGTGGTAGATGAGAAAGATGTATCAAGCCTGCCATATCAAGATGAAAGACCCATACCAGATCTCCCCATGGAGGAAAGCAATAAAGGCCTTCAATTAATGTTTGGATGGGGTTATAACAAAAATTAGAAGCTCAGGAAAAATTAAAATGGCTTGTTTTAACCCATCATTCCTTAGAAGCACCCTAAGAATCTAGGCCTTGGATGTACCCCTACGAAGCTAACCATACTTGGAAAAGGAGCTACGGTTAAAATAGTCAAAGCTTCCTCGTCGGTGCCTGTATCAATTAGTTATCCCTTCGAGGATCCCCTCTCTGAATTTCCCATGCTATTTGATAATATCTCTTTTTTGTATGATCACCACCATGTCTTTCAAGTCAAGTAAACAAACCATTGAACTAAAACTTGTTTACCCCTAACTAGTAGACTATGACCAATGAGGACCACTGATCTTAAACACATTCAAAAACAATGAGGATCTCTCATAATTCATGGGACTAATGGATACTCTACCATATGGAGACCTCAAAGTAGGGTTTTATATTGAGTTAGACACACATGCGTACTATGGGGAAATGATTGAGTCTCTTAGTCACAAAATATAAAATCTAAGAGTAATGTCTAGGTCTCTAAGTGAAAACCACACTATGGCACTTTCTGACCCAAAAATAGTAAAAATAAAGAACATATCAAATGGTAAAAACCTCTCTAAGGTGCCAAAGGATGAGGGATTCAATCTTCCCCTTAGTGTCATCCATCAGGAAAAATCAGCAGTACTAGTAGAAAAATGCAACCTAGTGAACTTGGGAATCGAAGAAACACCACATATCACTTTCTATTCTGAGTCACTTCTGACCGAGGAACAAGAAAATCTAGCTACATTTCTTAAAGAAAGGAAAGTGAAATTTGCATGGACATACGTCGACATTCCAGGCCTTGATCCAAACATGGTGGTCCATCATCTAGTAGTCTATCCAGAGGCAAAACCTATGAGACATAAATTGAGAAAGATGCATCCGTAGATCGCCTTATTGGTCAAACTTGAATTGCAAAAACTCCTTGATGTTGGATTCGTACGACCCATTGATTATCCTGAATGGGTTTCCAACCTTATACCTTTTTCTAAGCCCACTGGGGGAATCCAAATATGTATCGACTTTAGGGACCTGATAAAGCATGCCCTAAGGATGATTTCCCTCTTCCTAATATAGACACGATTGTAGATCTCACAGCGGAGTATGAAATGCTATCATTGATGGACAGGTTTTCAAGATACAACTAGATTATGTTCGGAAAGGATTACTAACATAAAATAGCTTTCCCTTGTCCATGGGGCACCTACTGCTGGAACATGATGCCATTTGGGTTAAAGAATGTTGGAGCGACATACTAAAGGGCTATGAGTCTAATTTTTCATGACATGATCCACAAAACTATAGAGGACTATGTGGATGACATACTATCCAAATCAAGAAAGCGTCAAGACCACATATCAATGATGGGCCCAATCTTCAACAAACTGGAGGAATAAAAGGTATGACTCAATCCTAAGAAATGTGTCTTTGGTGTGCAATCAGGAAAGCTCCTGGGGTATATTGTATCAATGAGGGGAATCAAGACAAACCCTACAAAAGTCAAAGTAATCCTCGACATGGAAGCACCACAAACACTAAAGAAATTAAGGGGCCTATAGGGAAGGCTTCAATCAATCTGAAGGTTCATAGCATAGTTAGTAGATAAAACAATCCCATATTCTCATCTACTCCACAAGGGGGTAGCATACAAATGGGATGAGAAATGTGATCAAGAATTCAATCAAATCAAAGAATACTTGTTGACACCACCAGTCCTTATGCCACCAATCCAAAACAAACCATTGATTCTCTACATATCAGCTACGACGGAAGCACCTGGGGATCTCCTAGCACAGCATGATGAAACAAGGAAGGAAAGAGCCATTTACTATATCAATAGAACCTTGGTAGGACACGAGCTAAACTATACATTCATTAAGAAGGCTTTCCTTGTAGTAGTGTTTTCCTCACAAAAATTTAGGCACTACATGTTGGCTCATCAAATAAAGCTCATCACCAAGATAGACCCCCTAAAGTATCTACTTTCCAAAGCAATGTTCACAAACGAATGGCTAAGTGGGTCATGATCTTGATAGAATATGACATTGAATACGTGGAATGGAAAGCCATCAAAGGATGGATAATTGCAGATCAATTAGTTGAAGCACCTATATATTCAGAGAACCCATTGGTATCAGAATTTCTAAACAAATAAATATTCATCCTAAATGTTGTAGACTATTGGAAGGTATATTTTGATGGATCATATACTCAACATGGATCAAGAGCAGGAATCCTCTTCATCACACCACAAGGGGATTGTATTCTGAAGTCATACAGGTTATCTTTCCCTTGCACCAACAACATTGTAGAATATGAGGCTCTTATCATAGGACTTCATATTGTAGTACAATGGAAAATCATGGCACTCAAGGTCTATGGGGACTCGCAACTAATTATCAACCAGGTCAATGATGAATATCAAACTAAGGATGAAAAAATTACCCCATACAAGAAGCTAGTGGAGGATCTCAAGGAGTTCTTCATTGACATAACATTTGAACAGATATCGAGGGTAAACAATAGAGTAGATGACGCTATGGCTACAATTAGATCATTGTTATATATCCCACGAAACATACATAAACATGAATTTCTTGTAGAGAATCTTCTTGTACTAGCTTTCAAGGTACCATAGTTTGAGTTCGTGTGTGAAATCATTGGTCTCGGTGATCATTGGTACCATGACATATTCACCTACTTGAAAATGGGATTCCTCCCCATCGACACACCCCAAACCTCAAAAGAACCTTTATTAAAAATTCATCCTGTTTCATTATCCTAGGTGACACCCTTTACCGTAGGAGTATTGAAGGAACCCTATTGTGATGCCTTAACCCCAAGGAAGCTTTGACTACTGTAACAAAGGTACATGATGGCATTTGTGGTTTGCACTCTAATGGTATGACCTTGGCCAAGAAACTGTTGAGGATTGGGTACTAATGGCCTACTATGGAGAAGGAAGCTCATGACTATGTCTGAAAATGTATGTAATTCCAACATGGGGACCTCATCCATGCACCATCTCAGGAGCTCCAACTGATTATAACACCTTGGCCCTTTTCACAATGGGGGCTCTATCTCATCGAAAAAATCACACCCACCCTGTCTAATTGACATAAGTTCATTATCACTGCCACAGAATACTTCACCAAGTGGGTGGAAGCCATCCCCATGACCTATATCATAGGGAATCAGATCTCAAAATTCATCCTGAACTACCTCATCTTTCGTTACGGTGTTCCACAAGCCCTTATCTCAGATAATAGGAAAACTTTCAAAAACTAGGATGTTTGTGATCTATGCCAAAAATTCAATATCCAACATCGCTTCTCCACCCCATATTACCCCTAGGGTAATGGCCAGGTTGAGGCTTCTAACAATACCCTCCTAAAGATCTTCAAGAAATCAATTAATGAAGTTGGTCGTGAATGGAACCTACAGCTAAATCTTGCCTTATGGGCCTATTGAATGAGTATCTACACACCTACAGGTGCAACCCCTCTCTCCCTAGTCTATGAATCAGAAGTCATCTTTCCTATTGAGGTTGAGATCTCATCCCTGAGAATATCATTGTAGAATCTTATTACTGATGAAAAGTATCAAGTGTCATGGTTGAATGAGCTAGAACTACTAAACGAGTGGCATATGGATGCTTTAAACCATCTATAGGTATATCAAAACCATCTAAAGAGAAGCTACAACAAGAAGATCAAGATTCGATCCTTTCAAGTTGGAGAGATCGTGTTGAAATAAAATCAAAAAAATGTACCAAAACCAAATAGCAAGGGAAAGTTTGAACCAAATTGGTTGGGACCATTCATCATCACGGAAAGTAATAAATCAGGAGCATATTAGCTATCCACACCCAAAGGTGAGCCTCTACAGGAGCCCATCAATAGCTCCCATCTCAAAAAAAATTATGCCTAAGCTTGTTGGGTATAAATCCAAAAATACAAAAAAATCAAAAAAAATCAAAAAAAGGATTGAAAATAATAAAGAAAAAAAATTGTCCTCTAGTGAAAACAACTTCGGTGGCACTTTGGGCAAGTACCTTGGTGAAAACCTGGCAATCAGCTACCTTGTGTAAATAAGCACTTTCCATCCACCATGGATCCTTTTCCTTGTTCTGCATCACTTTCCATCACATTCACCCATTGCATTCCATTGATTCTTCCATACTCATTCACATTCGGATCATAGCTTGATCCTGTGTCGATATCATGTTCCCTTTTAGTACTACTTGGTACAATCCTAAGGTCAATTTTTCTTGCCTATATCGAGGTAGTCTATCACATCACGCTAGGGGCATGTCCTTATACCTACATTGGATCAGATTGATGTTTATTCTTGAAATATTCCTTAAAACATCAAAAAATCCAAAAACATTCATAAAATCAAGAAAACCCAAAAACATCCAAAACATGTCAAAAAAATCCAAAAATAGGTCAAAAATAGAAAAGGGTCAAAAAACAGAGTCATCATGATGAACTACATTGTCTCTAAGCTTGAACGTAGGCAAATCTAATCATTGATCAACCCTCAAGACATTAGGTCATTCCTTTAGGAATCTATCATAATAAACTAACAATCCACATGTTCATTCTTCATCAATAAACGAGTATGTATCAGTCGAACTACGTGGTCTCTACGTGTATAACGTAGGCAATGCTAATCTTTGATCAACCCTTGAATCCCCTAGGATAGGTCCTTAGATTATGTTCTTGGTCAAAACCTCATAAAACACAAAAACATTTAAAAAATCCAAAAAATAGCCTCATAACATTTCAAAAACATCCAAATATTTGAAAAAATCCATCCATCTCATTTAGCTTCACCCACGATAATCAATCATTCATAATAAATCAATCATCACCTTCATCCTTTGGCAATACAAATAGAAACAACCACAACAATCAACAAAATCAAACTTCAAATGCAAAATCAAAACTGAAACAACAAACTTTTAAATGAAAAATCAAACTCTTGATCTTTTTAGCAAACATGTCAATCAACCTTATATCAATAGCCTTTTCAAACAACCTATCAACTTGCCACCATCCACTAACATGTCCTAGGATGCATCCATCCTACAATGGGAATTGTCTTTGGCAATCACTTTGGATACTTATCCTAAGCAAAACACATCCCTTGGCTAGAGGTATGAAGAACATTAGCTTGTTTGTGTACTTGATCTTTTCTTTTGATTTATCTTATTCCACTCCTTCCAATGACCTCTCAATGATGTCTAATCAAAATTATTTAGAGAGAAAGGAATGAGGCATTGATCATTATCTTTTTTCTACTGTGCTTGATGGATATTCTTGTAATATAACCTTGGTCATGCTAATTTTGTTTGGTTTGTAGGGAGGGTGTTTTGGATGTCTCATTGACTATTTCATTGTTAGGCTTTTTATTTTTGTGTTTTGGTTTGAGATGTTTGAAACTTATGAAGTACATCCTAATAAAGTTTCGTATGTCGGGTGTGAAAAAGGATAGTCCTATTTATTTGTTGAGTCAAAGTCCATCACACTAGATACGATCCATCCTAGTTGTCTATACCTTGATGCATCATATCTATGTGTGTTATCAAACATAAGGAAAGTTAAGCACTTTACGTCCCCATTCCTTGGATAAGCAATACATCATCCCCATTCATCATCATATCTAATAAAATCTTGACAACTTATGGACTTGTTGGACTTCTCAATCTTCTCGGAATCAAGGGTTGATCCCTCTCATTCTTCTATCCTCTTTCACGCTAACATGCTATCATGAAATTCACCAAAGCATCAATGCATCCATCCTACATTCATAAAACATCAACATTCTCATCCTGCATACTCATTCATATCATCATAATAGGAAACATCATCCATCTCACATGCATCACATGTCATCAGTTAAGTTGTTTAAGATAATATAGATTTGTTATTCTAAGCATCTTAAAACCATCTCATTTGCATCGTCATTATAATATAGATCTATTAGTCTAAGCATCTCATAACATAACCATCTAGACATCCATACAGCATATTTGTCGTGAGCTTGACTCAAATATTGGATTTTTTTCCCGATCTCTCGAGGGGGCAGTGTCATAATTCTTTCTGTTGGGGAAACAGTGGGGCATCTAAAAAAATTAGGAAATTTTTGAATTTCGATCTTGGCAACATCAGTCTTTGAACAAATGCAACCAGTACGCTGCTTCAAAGAGGGGCACAATGTAGGCATGCAAATAATCCTAATCAACATTATGCATCTAAATCTGATCAATTAACAATCAATTCTTCTATTAATCAAATAAAGCAATTTATTAGATTAATTCACTAATGCCCATCATGTTTGATTAAATAAATCAATTTATTTAATCAAAACCCTAAATTCCTCTCATCTGATTTAATAAATCAAATGTCATAAACTCCTAATCCCTTCAAGTTGATTAATTTTGGATTAATTAACTCCTAACCCTCATTACCCATTCTCTAGGTTTTCACTCAACCTTGGTCAAACTAAACCCCCGATTAACCAACCAACTTGCACATGAAAATAATTATTTTAATTAACTAATTACCCATTTTTCCTCACAAAAGCATATGCTTTGGGAATATTCCTTTAATAACTCCACTTATTTGACTTTCTTACCCAAACATTAACTCCTCTTACACTCTCAACCATATGCATTAATCTCTCTTACATCCTCACCAACATCCTCTTACACTCTCAACCATATGCATTAATCTCTCTTACATCCTCTTAACTATGCACATTCCCCAAAATGTACTTCATCCTCATCCATTAGCCTTGTGACAAGTGTCACAATCTTATTGGCTCTCCTTTAATCCCACATTCACCAATCTCTTCATTATTCAACCCTTCAACCCTATTTATAGAGGAATTCTTTATGAAGAAAGGATCCACAATCATATCTACAACTTGAAGCATTCTTACTATAGGCATTTCTACTCATAGCATTTCACCATTTTCACCACTTTAGCTAGTTTATGTTATCATTTTGCATCAAATCTCACACTTTGGATCATCAACATCATCAAATATTATCAAAGGGATTGGTAAAGGGCTTATTTCCACATCAAAGGAGCACCAATCCCCCTATGGGATGAAGGTTTAGCTATTTTAAGTTGATTGCATATTGTCTTTGGTTTGTTATGCTCTCATTTTCATGTTTTCTTCTGGATTTAGCTAAGAGTTTCATAGGGAATGCTTGATTTGTGTTTCTAATATGATTAACTAGTGTTTGTTGGTCTTGTGTTAGCTTATTTCAAGTTTGGTATTCACAAGAAGGTTAGATGGAAATCCCGCAAGATATGTAAATAGTGCAAGACTTAAACATTATCACCAACCAAAGGGAGGAAAATCATAAAGATAGATAAGACGCATATTGTAAATCATGTAAAGTATATATTATAAAATTCAATAACAATATAATCAAACTGCTAGTGGTCCAAGGATACAAACAAGCAGGAAAAACACATAAATGTTATTGACCAACCCTAAACCTTGAAAGGAAGCAAGGTATGTGGAAATGCTTCCTAACACTAATCTAAGAGGAGATATGTACAATTTTTTATTTTTTTATAGTTATAATGTGAGATGCACAATAGGAAGATTATTAAAATAATATCACATGCAATTATAATAATCTCACAACACAAGACATATATGGGGAAAACCCTTTTGGGAGAAAAACCCCACACTCCAAAATCTACACAATGTATTATCCAATCAAATGATTACAACACACTTGAAATGAAAGTTCTTTAAAGCATATACAAATGTTGAATTATAGAGCTATTCTAATAGCATAATGATACATAAAAATACAACTTAATCAACCCATTCCAAGACATCAATATATAGAGAAATACAAGCATGGAGGAAGCTTCATGAGCAAGCAACAAGATATGGGTGTCGAAATCCATGTGGCACACTTTCCTAAAATTTAGTTGATTTTCATGACACTTTTTCAATGATTCATTACCGCCTTACATTCCTCCATACTTGGGCACTCCAAATTTCCCAAAATAGGTATGACATATTCCTTACAATATCATAGAATCCATCATATATGACAACTCTTACAGATGTAAGAGAATTTATCATAACTGACTAAAAATAGAAGATGCCTCTTACACTCTCTTACAACCTATCATAGGTCAAACTTTGGCACCCACTTTCCCATTCAAATATGCCTTCCAACACATTTTTAACATGTCATATAATTTGGCTCTTACATTTCATAAGATCATCATAGGAATCCATCATAAGATTGTCATAAGAATCCATCACAGAATCATCAAAGATCCCTCAAAGATACCAATACATTTCAATGAATATTTTCCCAAAGTGGGATGCCTACATTGCCTTTGGGGACCACAAAATCCATGTCACATTCCATGTGACCCTCCAACATGCCAACAACTCACCATGGCAAATCATACTAGATGGAAAATTAATATAAACAAGAAATTATAATATAGGCATAATTACATTAATATTAACGCTAAGAAATTGAAAAGGTTGAGACACCTTAATTCCCAACATTATCCCACTTTTCAAACACCTTTCAAGATCCAATCTAACTAGGTAATCAATTATTAGGGGTTGAAAGGCCCATAGACTCTGAAAACCATTTGAACTTCTCTGTGCTCACTAGCTTTTCCAAGGACTCTACAACATTCGTCAAAGTATCAACTTTTTCAATGTGCACCTTACCATATTCCACCATTTCATGGATAAAATAAAATTAAACATCAATATGTTTTGTTCTAGCATGGAAGGTAGGTTTCTTTGCGAGGAAAATAACACTCTAACTATCACTACAAATAGTAATCATCCCTACATCAAGCCCAACATCTGAACACAATCTTTGAAGCCAAACGGCTTCCTTACAAGCATATTTGTCATGTACTCAGCTTCTATAATGGAAAAAGAAACTATAGCTTGCTACTTACTCATCCAACTAATAGCACCACTAGACATAGTAAACACATAGGCATTGGTGGATTTTCTATTGTCAATATCACCTGCCCAATCTAAATCCACAAATTCACAAATATAATTTAAAAGAAAAGATCTTGTAGGATGTCCATGATAGCATAAGGAATACTTATAATTACCTCGTATATACCTAAATACTCTCTTTACCACATTCCAATGTACTCGTCCAATATTTTCCATGAATCAACTAAGGACTCCCCGGCTTAGGCAATGTCTAGTCTTGTACAAACCATGGAATACGTCAAACTTCCAACAACACTAGCATAAGGTACTCTCATCATATCCTCTACCTCACTAGTGTTGGAATATGGAGTCAATTTTATTTTTATTCTAGCAGTGATGGATAGTCGACATTAATAGTGATGGGGGCTCCCAAGGGGGATGTTGTATCCCCCTCTAACATCGAAGGCAACCACATCAGAAAAAAAAAAAATGGGACTTTCTATTTTTGGAAATTTTTCCAAGTGTTCGACATGTAGCTGTATAAGTTGCACTTTATATTTTTAGAAAGTTTTTTTTGACAAGGACTTTACAACTTGGATTGCTTATCCTCAGTTGAAGTCACATTTTTCTACAAGAGTTAGAGATTTTTGTATTATAAATTTTTCCTGAGAAATAAAATACAAAAGATCTTTTCCTATGGTTTTTTCTTATTATAATTTTACCAGGTTTTCCACATAAGTTCTATGTTTTGTTTGTGTTTATTTTTTTATCTATTTTTTACACTATAAATTTTCTTACAACTAGGAGATTTTGGACAATCTAAATCTGATAACTTTGTCTGCACCACAATAGGAACACACAATGGTCTACAAGTTGGACCAATTTTTTTGTTTGCTTTGTCTCTTTTGATTTCCATACCTAGAATGTACCTAGCTACACTTAGATCCTTCATTTCAATTTGCAAACCAAATTTTTCATACCTTTCACAATGTAATGATTTGGTTGTGACATATAGATTTCTTCCTCCAAATCAACATTAAGGAAATCTGTCTTCACATCCATCTGTTCAATCTCTAAATCGTATGCAGCAACAAGTAATAAAAAAAATCTAATGGATGCAAATTTTGCAACGTGAGAAAAAACTCACCATAATCAATTCCCTTAGCTTGGGAATAACTCTTTGCAACCAACCTTGCCTTATATCTCTCAACACTACCATGTGAACCAACAAAATCCTTGAACACCCATTTGCAACCAACAGGTTTACGTCCATCGGGAAAGGGCACCAAATCCCAAGTGTCATTTCTTTTAAATGCAACCATCCCCTCATCCATGGCCTTTATCTAGGAATTTGCATCACTCATACCCATAGCATGTATTACACTCCTAGGCTCATCAGTATTAGAAATCAAAGCAAAAATACAAGTAGAATCATGCAATGAATATCCAAACCTATTATTTTTTCACCTTATCCATCTAGACCTCCTCAAAGGTTGAGGTTGAGGTTCTTCATCTTCATCTAAACTTTCAACTACTTGATCTTTCCTCATCATTAGGTCCATTAGATGTTTTTGGTTCTTCTTTCTCAAGGGTAGGAGGAAGATGAACCACATCCTCTTTCTTTTCTTCTTTATATGGCTATAAAACAATTGTAGGAGTAGTAAGTTCCCTGGAAAATGACATTTCTACTATAAAGAACATTTTTAGCCATTGGATCTCAAAGCTCGTACCCTTTCACACCGATACCATAATCAATGAAGATAATTTTTATAGCCTTTTTCTCTAACTTAGACCTCATCTCCTTAGGCACATGAGCATATGCCTCACAACCAAATACTCAAATATATCTCAATGAGGGATTTTTACTAGACCATATCTCCATGGGTGTCTTGTCCACAAGTGCTGAAGTAGTAGACCCGTTAATCAGTTAGAAAACAGTGGCAATAGCTTTATCCCAAAATATATGTTTGAGGCTAGCTCCACTAAGCATACTCCTATCCCCCTTCGTTAATTTCCTATTCATTCTTTATGTAACTCCATTTTGTTGAGGGGTGTAGGGATTTATCTTATTGTAAGGCCTTTATAAAGTCTGATTAACTTAATGTTCACAAGAAGAGACAGAATTTAGAGGATGGGTTCCTAACTAGACAGTTCACCAAGCCTTCACAAAAGGCTTCATTTAATTATCAACCAGGTCTCATAATCTTTTGATAGTATTGGCACTATATGTGCATTCAAGGATCCTACTATGCAATATATCAATGAAACATGGTGGTCACGTATTTATTGAAAATAGTAAAAGATGGAAAAGGAAATAAAGCATAAATTGTAAAACAAGGGAACTAACATAAATTTGTTGCTTATGTTGTGGGTACTTACTACTTAACATTGTAATTGAAAAATATTGAATTTGAACTTGCAACTAACTAATACTTCTAACTTTTGACTCTAACTTCTAACCTCTAACTTCTCTGGAGGATAACTCAAGGTAATTAATTTTATAGAAGATTATTCATGGAATTCATATGCATACAATTGGAAACTTATCTTAAATGAATTCATTAACATAGCGTCTAATCTAGTAACAAAAAATAAGGTGGATTAGCGGTACCTCGAGTGTCCCTTACTCGAGTTGTGCCCACAGAAGATATCAAGTATGCACTATTTGATCAAATCATGACAACAAATTGAACTCCTTTACTACATGAAAACTAGAATTCTTACATTCTGACAAGAATCTCTAAAACATTTATCATTCAACAATACATATCTATTGCAACTTGATAATAGAAAACTAACAACAATTAACTATTAACTAGTAGAAACAATCACACTGCCATTATCACTACTAGATCTACTCCTCAACCACAGATCCCTATATATACACTCGGGAGGATTCTTATTCATTCAAGGAATGAAAACAAAACATAAATGAATATGTCCACTCTCCCTCAAGGATAGGAAGAGGACAAGTCTTGAAATAAAAAACCATAAATATGAAATAGAAGAAGAAAAACTAAACTAGGACTCTACCCCTAACAGTTAACTACCATGACAAGGACATGTCTTTCAAAAACTGTCACATCATGGGTTACTCCTATTTCGAACAGACTTCTTCTTCAATTTGTCTTATTGGTGGATAAAAGTGCATTTTTGGTGACTCATAATTGACCATTAAATAGCCACCTTTGCTTCCTTTTGAAACTATCATTCTCCAATTATTTTGGCTTCTCCCTTGCAACCGTCCACGGTCCTTTGTTGTAGGCTAGAAATCCAATTTTTCTGGGCTTCAGTCTTCTTTGTTACGAGATGTTAGTTTTTCTAACCAAGGAATTCATGTCATTAACAATCATAATTAAACCATAAAACATACTAAATGTTATGAAGATTCATACATCCACACAAGAATATATCAATATGTCATATTTATATTTCTACATATTTAAGCCTGTCAAAGTGCATAAAAGGTATATTAAATGTATGGTCTTGGAAATGTTTGTGAAAATTAGCAAATGAATTGATAAAAAATAAAATAATGAAGGAAAAACTATCCATTATCTAGACCCATCATTCCCCCCAACTAAATTATTTTCTTTTCCTCAAGTAACTTTTAAGACCAAAGTTTCTACTACAAAGCTATCTCTCTGAAATCAGCTACAATATAAACTCCCTTTTTCTACTTTAGATAATAGGATTTTTTATCTAAGAGCTTTGTCAAACTTGTATTCTTTGTTGCTTCTTCCTCCCCATATTTCTTCCCTATCTAGTGTGGTACTGGAAAGAGGGGAATAGGTGGATGAAAGATGAGTGGAAACCATTTGACTCCATTTCCCCTTGCAATGTCTATGTACTTATAAGATCTTTAGACAATGGCTACAAAATTATAAAGGGAGTGTAGATCCTTTCTCTTTAGCTCAGGTGTTAGCTCTTCACATCTTTTATATACAAATATGAAGTCCTGATTAATAGTTCATGTAGCTAATCTCTTCATTCTCACATAATTGTGTTCTCTAATATTCATTGTCTTTCTTTCCACACCTCTGTAATCTAAAAGTTCTAACCATTGGTTTATGAATACATTGGGATTCGTTGATTTTTTTTAGATGCAAAATAGATTTTTCCTTTTCATGGTATTCTTGTAAAATTTCCCCCCTCCATTTTTCATTTCTGATATAGGAGGCCAAATATTTGATTTGTAGATCTCCTACAAAAATAAAGGGATTCCAGGTAGTTTCATCTAAAAGAATATAATTATGCAGGTAGAATTCACAAAGCTGGTCCAACATTTCAAGTGTGGAATCATGAAAATTTCTAAAAACAAGAATTTATTATTCATTGCAATAGGAAGATCGTTAATTAATTGGCTAAATTGAAAACATAAAAAAATCTTGCAGAAATAAGGCATAAACCCTAGCAGATGGCCAGCACTTTAGTAGTTGTGCAGTTTTATCTGATATTTCTTCAATTTTCACCTTTAACCTTCTTACTTCAATTTCTTGTTTCTCTAATGCCCTAGTGTGATTGGAAATAATTTAATTTTTCTTTCCCCATTATTTTTATTTTTGGGAGAATTTGTGTGTTCTTCTCCAAAGCTCCACCCAAGGACACTGTAGTTGGCCTAGTGGGGGTTATTATCTAAGGAATTGGGCCTTGGGGTATTGGTTCTTTATTTTTTTCTTCTACCATAGCAATTTGTGCCAGTACCTCCAATTTTGACCCATTCTCAAACTTATAGAGCTTCTCCTCTAGTTCTTTAATTCTTGCATCCCTCTCATTGTCCTTTTGTTGATGTTTTTTAATAATTCTTCCAACTGTTTTATTCTTTCCATTTCTTCTTGTAATTATTTGTTAATATTTCTCTCTTCAATAAAAAGTTCATCTTTTTTCCAAAATTTGTTCATCCCTTGTTACATTTTTATATTCAAAACCCTCTGAGACAAGACTTTTTGGGGATCTCCTCATTTTCATAGCCATAAAAACATCTTTTGAATCTGATTCAAAAGTGGTAGTAAAGTAAATTGATTATACAATTGTTGTATTCACATTCCTAGGGGAATTCCCCTCTGATCTTGAGTCTATTTCAATCATAACAATTTATTTTTTTGTTTTCTTCCTGTGCCTTTCATTGGCCCTTTCTTACAGACATGATGTGACCATCTCCTTGATTGTGTGGGCCTCTTCTACCCCTTTGTAGGTGCAGAAGAAGAGGCTTTTCCCTTTCTTTTCTTTCCTTTTTGTGGTTTTCTAGAAATAGGGGTTTCTTGTTTGTCCTCTATTGTGGGTGGCTCAGTAGAGGCTTCAGGTTGTGTTTTCTACAAGCCCTATTCCTCTAGCTCTCTTGCGCTATAGGTAGGTGTTGCAGAAGGGGATCCAAAGGGAAATCCCTCTTCTGGAGCAACAGCAAGTTCTTCAATTATTTGTTCTTGTCCCTTGTTATCCTCATTGGGTACTTCAAGGATACTATTGATATTATTACAATTAAGAAAAACTTCCCAAGAAAAAATTGGAAGTTGAGCCCTAAGACTCCTCTTTATCAACAATTTAACCAAGTTAAAATGAGAAAATGTTGTGTTGTTTCTTTTTCTCTTGTATTCATATAACATTCTCTTTAATAGATTATACAAGAAATCAGGAACATTTACATGCCTATTATGATGAAGATGACTTAACAGTTTGAAATGAACTATGTATAAAAAATGATTTTCTCCCATTACATACAATTACTTAATTATATTATAAGCAACTGAATCCCAAATCCAAGGTAAAGACAATCATTCAGTACCTTGTGAAGAAGAATCTAGGTTTTCTCCTAGCTAGGAGAATTCACTCCTTGCTACAATGGCATATGCCCTAATTGGAAACTCTTCTCCTATCCTTGGCAATCTAGATACTTCAGCTATAGTAGCTTCTAAGACATCTAACCTTAATCCCCTAACAACTACTTCATCATTCTACAATGTGGCTACGAATTGTTGGGTCATGACCTTATTAAATTCGATGAGCCTTAGAAAATATTTTAACCAGACAGCTTGTTGGAAAATGGGAAAATATAGCTTATCATATAGCATTTGATTATGTATTTTTGGTTCTTTGTGTATTATATCACCTCCCATTATAATGATTTGTGTTTTTACAGTCACTTCACATTTTTGCTATGTTTTGTTCTCATTCTATCACCCCAATTACACTACATGTGGTTTTTTGTATTTTATAACACCCAAATACACCTCTCAATTCCTCTGCTAAGCTCTTTGTATCTTGGTGATGGTGGAAAATAGAATAGTAGAAAAAGTTTGAAATGGCAAAAAAAATGATGAATAATCTTGAATACCCTCCCCCCAACTAAGCATGCTAAGTGTCCACACTTAGCTCATACAGATAGGGTGAATATATAAATGGAAAGTAGTGGAAATTTAAAATATGTTATTTAACATGTTTGAATGAATAATAAATATTCATAAAATCAGTAAGCTTAAATGATAATTATGAATGCTAAGGGAGTGTACCTAGAGTTATTATTTGAATTCATTTGCAACTTGTGTGTAGAATTTGAATTGTGTCATGCAAGTAAATTTTGAAAAGAATTATCGTGATGGATATGAGTTGTGTGCAGTTATGATATGCAGTATATGTGTGACACATGGGAATCAAGTTGGAGTGATGGATGAAAAGAAAAGGTTGCACAAAGTACACTTCAAGTGAAGTGAGTTATTGTGGGGTACGATAGAGATAAAAAGTTGATGTGATGGAATTGGCTGCATGCGGTAAAGTGGAAATGCAAATTGCTACATGTGGGAATAAGATGATGTAAATGTATTATGAATGGATATATTATGATTGATATATGAATGTTGTGGGTGCATTTAATAATAGGTCCCTTTGTGATAGTTATTTTGGTTCGTGTTGTTGCAGGTCCCTTCTACTTTTGCTCACTAGTTGAAGAAATGAATATTTCCAATTGTCACATGTGCAATGTCTGTACATAAAGTATGTGATAAAATTATACATGTGGAGCATCAATGTGTGAGTCGTGTATCTCATCTATTGGTACATTCATAGATCTGGATGATTCTATTGCTAAATTGTACATGTTAGGTTCAAACTGATGTTGTAATGTAAAAAGGATGTCATCCTTATACAATGGTTTCTTATAAAGCTTCAATCTATGACCATTGACTAGCAATGAGAACCTTACTTTATCAATTGTTTGTAGCTACACTGCTCCATTTGGAAATATTGTATTTATCTGATATGGCCCAAGCCACCTGGTTTGCAATTTATCTTTATAATCTTTGTATCTAGAGTCATAAAGTACTACTGTTGTCCATAATTTTTTATACTCAAACTCTATAAGAAGTACTACCTTCTTACCTTACACTAGTTCATATGGTTTAAACCCTATTTTGGTCTTCCAAGTTTTTTTTTAGGCCCAAACTGCCTCTGGTAACTTGGCTGCCCAACCTTTCCTATGAAGTTGCACTATCTTTGTGAGGATGTTTCAATTTCTCTATTAGTGACTTCCACTTGCCCAATTTCTTGAGGGTGATAAGGTGTGAACTTTTTTTCTCTGATGTCATATTCTTGAATTAATTTTGTTCTTATATATTATGTGAATTGAGGTCCTTGGTCTGTGACAATTTCTCTTGGAACTCCATATCTTGTGAATATGTCTTCATAGAGAAGCTTTTCCATATTCCCGTCTCCTATAAACTCTAAAGCATTAACCTCTACCCATTTTGTTAAGTAATCTATACAGACCAATATGTACTCTTTTTTGTTTGATGTTGGTGAGATGGGGCCAATAAAGTCTAGTCCCCATTTGTTAAATGGTGCTATTGCTAGCTATGGTTGCAATGGCATCTCATCTTTTTTTTTTGGTCTTCCCATTCCTTAACATCTATCACAACTCCTGATATGTTTTACTGTATCTTTATGAAGAGTTGGACAATAATAGCTAGTATTTAAAATTTTAAGAGTTTTCCTCTTTACTACAAAGTTCCCCCACAAGGTTCATCATGGCATGCTCTAAGGATATCATATACTTCATCTTCTCGGATGCATCTTGTTATTATGTTATCTAGGTTTGTGTAGAATAAGTATCCAATTATCCATGAGTAGGGAAAACTTTTATAAATTAATTGCCTCTTTTATTTTGGAGGGAAATAGGATTTTGTCTTTCTTACTACAAGATAGCTGGAAATATCTACATACCAAGGTGTATGTAGAGATAGAGAAAATATATGTTCATCTGGGAATGAGTCGTCAACAACATCTTCTAATTTGGTTAGTCTAGATAAAAAAAATTGCCACTACATTTTTTTTCTTGGCTTATCAACAATAGTAATGTTAAATTCTTTAAGTAACAGTAACCACCTAGCAAGCTAGCCACCAACCACTAGTTTTTTCATCAAATACCTTATTGTTGTATGGTCAAAATGTATACACACAAAATACCTTGTAATGTAATGTTTGAATTTATTTATTGCATAAACCACTACTACCATCTCCTTTTTAGTCACTATATAATTGAGTTATGCTCCTTCAAGACTTTTTTTGATATAGTATATGGCATACTCATTGTTTCCTTCCTTTTTTCCTAGCACTGCTTCTATTATAAAAATAATTTGTATGAATATGAAAAGGGAGATTCCAATTTAGTCCTCTCAAGATAGGTGTCTTAGTGAGTGATTCTTTGAGAACTTCAAAAGAATTTTTACAAGTAGGTGTCAATTCAAACTCTATATCTTTAGATAATATGACAAATAGTGGAGTTGTAATTTTGTTAAAATCTTGTACAAATCTTCTATAATATCTAGCATGGCCAAGGAAACTTATAACATCCTTTTTTCTTTGAGGTACAGGGAGTGTTGATATCACCTCAACTTTTTTTAGGTCTACTTGAATTCCTTTATTGGACACAAAATGTCCCAAAACAATTCCCTCGATCATCATCATGAAGCATTTCTCATGATTTAGGGATAGGTTATGTTCTTAACATATTTTTAGTACCTTCTCCAAATGCCCAAGTGCTTCATAATAGGTATTACCATAGGTTGTGAAATCATCCATGTAAACCTCCATGGAATCATGTGCAATGTTTGGGAACATGCTCACTACTACCCTCTAGAAGGTGGTTGGTACATTGTATAGCCCAAATGGTAAGACAGAATAAGCATATGTACCCCAAGGGCATGTAAAACATTTCTTGTCTTGGGCTTCTAGAGTTATCTTAATTTGATTATAGCCACTAGATCCATCCAAAAAGGAAAAGTACTTATTGCATGCTAATGAATCAAGTACTTGGTTAATGAATGGGAGTGGAAATTGGTCTTTCCTAGTTGCAGAATTCAACTCATAGTATTCTACACACAATCTCCATTTTCCTTCTTTATTAGGAACAATCACTAGTGGAGACACCCATTGACTATTAGAGATGGGATAAATAAATCCTATATCCACCATTTTTTTATAATTTTGATTTGATTATGTCTTGAATTGTAGGGTTCATTCTCCTTTGAATTTTTCTAACTGGTTTGCAACCATCATTGATGTAAATCTTATACATGCACAAATCTAGGTCTATCCCCTCATATCATAATAATCCCATGCAAAGGCTATTGTATGTGCCTTCAACACAGCCAACAGTTGTTGAGAAAATGTGTCCCAACCTTGAAAATACATAAGGTACTATTGATACGTCAGCATGGGGGAGTTGCAGGGAGTACCCCCCTATGGGGTCTAAGGGGGCTCATCCCCCCGGTTGGGGGTCTGAGGCAATGCACCCTAGCGGGGGTTTGAGGGAAACACCCCCGAAAGCCACATTTTATGTATATTTTATTATTGTAAATCTAGACCATTCATCATTATGTTTCATATCTAACAGTCGATATTTTGTTTGCTTGACATGCCCTAGAAGGAAACCCTATTTTATGAGGGAGTTGTATTACGGCTATGTAGTGTGATGTATTTTGATATTTTGATAGTGGATATGTTACCTCTAAATATTTGGTTGGTGATACTCCTATGAGAAGCTTTCTCTACAAGTATATTGTAATCTTTTTTATTTCTAATTAATATATTGGGTGGCTTTTGGAGTGTGGGTTTTTTCTCCCAAAAGGGTTTTCCCCACGTAAATCACTGTGTTGTGGTATTCATGATATTTGTGTTTATTTTTGTTTAAGTTTTTGTAACTATTAAAGATCTGTAAAAATTTTGCATTATTCTCCTCTCAAGATTAGTGTAGGAAATTGTTCCACTACCTTAGCTTCCTTACAAGTGGTATCAGATCTTGATCACCTTTGGTTTCAGTTGTGGGTTGTTGGACTTTTTGAACTAATCCAAATTTGAGTGGGAGCTTGTGCAGAAGACACTTTGTAATCTTGTTGTAGGAATTTTTAGATGGAAAGTTCATCGAGGAGAATAGAGATGGATAATTTTTTTGGAAATAATTTTGAAATGTGGAAGTTGAAGATGGAATATTTGTTGATAGATCGAGATTTGTGGGATGTTGTTGATGAGAATGTGTCAAGGCCTGCAAATCCTACTCAATTTTCTCAATATGATGTTATGGACTGTAAATCCAAGGGTCTAATCAGATTATGATTGGTAGACTTTATTTTAATCAATGTCCACAAAGAGACCTCTACACAGAAACTATGGAAGAAGCTTGGTGAGATGTATCAAGCCAAATCTTTAGTGAACAATATTTTCTTGAGGAAGAAATTGTATTCCTTGAGAATGGAAGAGGGTGGATGAATTACAGACCACTTGGAAGCATTTAATATGTTGGTGGCTTATTTGGCATTAGTTGGTGTCAAAATGGATGAGGAGGAAAAATTCCAAATCTTTCTTTTTTCTTTGCCTGATTCATGGGATTCTCTTGTTATGGCTATTGAGTACTTCTATTATATTGAAGACTAAAGATGTGGTGTTTTTTTGGATTTCTCAAGAAATGAGGAGGAAGGTATCTATAAATGCTAAGGAGGCCCTAAATTTTTGTGCAAGACCTAAGGAAAAAGGAAAGAAAAATGAGAAGCATGACAAATTCACGTCCAAGTGGAGATCTAAACTCTTGGAAAGTCCAAAGTTATTTGCTAGAACTGCAGTAATCCTAGAAATTTTCATAAGGAATGAAAAGAAGAAAAGAAGAAGAAAAAAAAGAGATTTGATTCTGACTTTGAGTTTGAGAAGGAAGACAATGACGCATTCATTGCAGTTTTGGCAACTCATGCAAGTAATGATGCATGGTTAATTGACTCAAGTGCATCTTCCATATGACCTTTAATAGAAATTGGTTTTTTGAATATGAAGAATTTGATGGAGGTAAGGTGTACTTGGGTGATGATTCTTATTTAAATATTATTGGTTGTGGGAAAGTTAAAATTAGGTTTCTAAAAGGTGTATGAGCTCTGCTAGGGTTTTCTTGTGTCTACAATCATCCTTGTCTCCTCTTGCGTCATACCGTGCCATTGGTGCAATATTTTTCTCTTTTCTTGTGTGTATGACCACATTTACTATGGTTTTATTGTTTTAATATTCCTTCAACTGGCTCTAACCTAGCATTTATTTTTGGTGTTGGTGATTCGACGGATTTTCTCAATGGCTCCTCCTCCAAATAAATGACCCCAAAAATTTGTTCTGAAAGTGTTTCACGAGGTAAGTCTTTTGACTCCCCAGCTAATGTGGTTTTACCTTTACCTGATTTTGATTTTTCTTGTCAATGGATTGAGCAACATACTCTTGTTGGGTATTTTTTTGGGAGGACTCCCCCTAAAATTTTGCTTAAAGAATGGGTCCATAAGGCCTGAGTCCCTCATGGGGTCCATCTTGATATGGTCCAAAATTTAACCAAGGGTTTTTTCCTTTTCTGCTTTGTGGAGGTTAGTCATGTTTAGGAAATCCTGAATCATGGTCCTTGGTATGTATGGTCTTCACTATTGGTTTTCCAGTTGTGGACCCAAAACTTTGCTATCTCGGATGATACCAAGTTGCAGGTCCCGATCTAGATTGAATTTCTAGGTTTTCCTTTGCCTTGTGTGCCTTTTCTAAGCCATATTGCATCCTCTCTGGGGAAGGTCATTTGTATTGAGCTAGATAGGTTTTTCTAGGCCTAACCCTAGAAACGATTATGTGTTGAAGTGGACCTTTCACAATATTTGAAGGAGTCCATTGATATTCAAATTGGAGCTCTCCAGCATACCCAAAAGGTCACTTATTTGAATCTGTCGAACATGAGTTATAGATGTCAGTCTGTAGACCACAAGATTAAGGACTTCCCTTTGGTAGTGCCTCGTACTCCTCTATCGTGGGAGTTTGAAAAGCCCCATCAAGCAGATAATTATGTTGCTAAACTTGATGAGAAATGGACTACGATTACGAAACACAAACACAAGTCTAGTGGCTCTGGGATGGTTTCCAAAGTCCCTAAGCCAGCTAAAGATGTTGCAAACCCTTCGATGAAGGGGAAAGAGGCCTAGGTAGGGTCTGACAATATTCTAACGTGGCCTAGGCCTAAGGATACGCCTCAGCCTACTGTCATCATGATAGTACAACCGAATGCATCTCCACCTGTGGCAGGAGCTCAAAGGAAGTCTCACATCCCTTCTCTATCTCTAGAAGAAGGAGAATATGTGTAGGAAAATGGATATTTTCTTCTCTGAACATTCAAATTGGGTCAATTCTACCAAAATTCTTTCATAATTGCTTCTCTACTTTAAATGAGGAGTTGGACTCCGACGATATGGAGGAGTTTCATTCATGAGTTTCTTGTCATGGAATGTTCAAGGTCTAACAAACCTCTCTAGGAAGTATTCAGTTAGGGATAATTTGTAGAAGTATACTTGTATTGAAGTGCTTTGTCTCCAAGAAGTTAAAATCTCTGGTTTTTTGCTTACATCGACTTATCATTCTATTTGGCCAACCAGTCAAATATTTTGTACTGATCATGAAGTTGGACATGGTGAAGTTGTCACCCTTTTTTCCCCACGTTGGCACACCTATGTGGTTGACCATGGGTCTGACCCCATACATCAGCTTTCCTGGATTCTCCTTAGCATTGATAATCATTCCTTTGGGATTATTAATGTGTATGCTTCTAATGATGTTATGGAACACTCTTTGCTTTGGCTTTGGATTGATGATTCATTACCTATTGCTACCTAGATTTTGTGTGGGGATTTCAATATGGTTGATATGGTTTATGAAAAAGATGGTACTTTCCCATTCAGATGGGTAGCTAGTGAATGGGAGGCGTGGTTTTACATGCGCAATAAATTGGGGCTTTTTTATCCCAATATTGGTTGTCGCCATTCTCATTCCCTCTAGCACACTTGGTGTAATTATCAGGTTGGCTCTGATAGCTCTTTGCTCCTGGTTAAGCTATTAGTTGATCTGACATTGTCAAATCATTTCCCTATTTCTTTTTGTATTGAATGGGAGACAAGACAGCCTTGTGCCTACAAGACTCATTTCTTTTTTAATACATCTCTTCTCTATCATCAGCCCACACTGGCCCACATTCAGAGGGTTTGGAATTTGGAGTGTAGGCCACCTCATAATATAGGCTGGAGTAATTGGTGGAATGATGCTATCACTCACACGACAAGATTTATCCAAATTTATGGGCACCAGTTGGCCATTTTTTGTCGTTGGTCTTATGAGGCTACCATAGCTAACCTATGTTCAACCACCAAGGCTCTAGAGGCTAGCCCTTTCTCCCCATAATTACAAGGGTGGTAGAATTAAGGCACAAAAAGCAATTTGTAGAAAATTATGCTGCCAGAGGTGCGCAAATCAAATCCAGACTACATTGGTTAAAAATTGGTGACCATGCCTCCAAGGAGTTTTTTCTAGCCCTACGTGTCAAGCACTCATCTCCTGGCATCAAAAAAATTAAAGAAGGAACCTAGGTGATTTCTGAGCTACCTAACATTCTCCAAGCTTTTGTTAGGCATTATGAACAAGTTTTCACTGCTCAAGAGTACACACTAGAGCAACAGCAAGCCCTTCAGGATTGTCTTGTTGTTGTGCCATATAGGCTATCTTCAGCCTAGAAATTATTTTCCTGAGAAATTTGTCACTGTTGAATACTTGAAGAAAGTCATTCATACCATGCCAAATGACAAGGCTCTAGGTGTTCATGGATTCCCGTGTGAATTTTACAAGGCCCTTTGGGACTGTGTTGGGAAAGACTTAAATTCTATCTCGAGGCATTTCATTCCAAAACCATGGGTAACTTAATTAATAAAGGAAATATTAAATTCATACCTAATCCTGGATATTTCCAACTAGCGGCCTATCACGCTCCTCAATGTCTCTTTCAAAATCATAGAAAAAGCTTTAGCTTTGAAGATATGTCATCTTCTGCCTCAGATTGTGGGCCCAAAGCAAACTGGCTTTATTAAATCCAAATTTATCTTGGATAACATTATTGTTGTGTGGGAAGGTATGGAGTGGGCCAGGCATTCAAACCAAAAAGCCATTTTTCTCAAAATTGATTTTACTAAAGCCTATGACCGTATTGAGTGGCCTTTCATTATTGCCATGTTGAAAGCCTTAGGGTTTGGGCCTAACTTCATTTAGGCTGTCCAAATTCTTTTCTCAGATGCCCCTGCTTGCATCATCATTAATGGTCACCAATATTTTTCCTTCAGCTTATTCTGCTCCATCCAATAAGGATGTTTGCTTGCTCCTTCTCTTTATGTGCTTGTTGCTAAAGGATTTGGCTATCTGCTTGCCAATGAAATTTCTCAACAATTTGCCACAAGCATTGCCTTGCCTAACTCTCAAGCTCAGCTTGTTAATGGCCATTTTGTTGATGACTCATTCCTCACCCTTCTAGAGGATGAGAATAATATTAAGGTGGCTCTTGAATGTCTTAACCATTTTTTTCTTGTCTAGTTTTGTCATTCAATGGCATAAAATGTTGTGCTACAAGTAGTCTATTATGTCCACTCCTCACCAATTTCAGCAATACGGTTTGAAATGGATTGGCCTAGAGGAAATCTTTCAATTATTGGGCATTCCCTTCGCCTTTCAGGCTTCTCCAACTAAGTTGTGGAAAGCAGTTCTAGATTTAGGATTGAAGAAAAGTTGGCTTACTGGATTACCAAGCCTCTTACTCTGGCTAGAAAATTCCAAGTGTGCTCTAAGATCTTGGCCACTCTGCATGTTTATTACTCCTCTTGTTGGGCTCCTTCGAAAGCCACCTATGCCAAGCTTGAAAATTTGTTACATGATTTTTTGTGGGCCTCTATGGAAACCCATAGAGGGTTTCACCGTGTTTCCTGGGAGTTCTGTTGCCTACCCAGAGACTTTGGAGGGCTTGTTCTTCTCTCCACTCAATGATAAGGGACGGCCTTATGTGTGCAATGGATAATTAGATTCCTTATTGGAGATGAAGCCTAGAAAATTCTTCTAAGCCATTGCATTCAGTCTGGCTTTCCTATTCACAGACCAGCCTAGAAGGGGATTCGCTTTCAAACCCTTCTAGTTATGAAGGAACCATTTCAAATTGAGGTAACATTTGTGGCCAAGAGAATTTGGAGAGCCTGGGAAATAGTTAAGCCTTGGCTCCGCTGGGCCAGATTTGGATTCTGTGATGGGCTTTTGCTCAACCAGTAGAATGTTTGGTGGTTGCCCCTCTTTGCCAGTAATGGTCAACCATTGGCCAAATTACCTTGGATTAAGGTGCTAATATTCCACAAGAAAGGTATTTAGACCTTGCAACATGCGTTTCATAGACCCACAATGCACATTTTTCCATGGGAAGATTTCAATGCTCTCTACAGTCTTCAAAGCTAGGACCGTGATACTTATGATGGTCTAGTGAATGCTATTCCTACAGATATGCTTCATAAGGTGGGAATTTATGGGTCCAAGCCCTGGTGAAAGGACTAGAAGTGGTACCTAGACACCCCTTTCAGAAATTATAAGCCTAGGATTGGTTATATGTGGCTTTTTCTGCACTTTCCAATGATTGACAGTCTAAACCAAAGGTGGCATCTTTAGTCCTCCACTCATGTCTAGCGAAAAAGATTCTTTGCCACTTGGTCTACAAGTGTTGAGCCTAAACTCGTTCACTTTGCTTGGTGTATTCTTTTCCAAGGCTTACCTATGGGGTCTCGGCTTATTCACTTTGGGGTCCAGGACCCTCGGTGCCTATTTTGTGGGCAAGCTAAGTCTTTTAAGCATCTCTTCTAGTTTTGCACCAGAGCTCAGTAGTTTTGAAATTGGATTCATGACTTCTTTCGGCCTTTCAGACCAGAGCCCTTCTCGTGGCATATGGTTATGCTAAGGGATTCACCCAGACTTCCTACTAAATACACCCAGCTTTGGCACACTTTCAAGGTGAAAATCCTCTTCAATGTTTGGAAAGATAGAAATTCTTGCAGATTTTCTTAGAGCCAAATAGATCAAAATGTTTCTTTGTATTCTAAAGCTATTATTTACTCTAATGTTCTTTTACAAATTCAATTTCAAGCCAACAAAGTTGCACTTGAGGTGTCTCACCTTCAGGTGCTTTTGGATCATTGGAGAAATTCCCCGTGTAATGTGGCTTGAGTGCCTGCTTCACCCACTTCCTCCCACGGTTGGTCGCCCTCTCGAGGTTGGCAGCAAAGTGGCTCTACTCACCCCCACTCTCACTCTCCTCCTCAGCATGGATTCTTCCCTCCTCAGTAGTCTCGTTCTCCTCCTCCACAGGCTGACCTAGGGTGGCCCTTTGGAGGAGCGGCGGGGAGTGGTGGTGGCAGTTCTAGGTGGCCTCTAATAATGTTCCTAGTAGTGTCTCTAGTTGGCCAAACACTAGAAAATGTTTTTTCATTTGGCGCTTGCAATCTCGCCTCAGCGCAAGGAAACAAAAGATAAATAAAAAGAAGTTGACGATGGTTGGGGTCCTCCTAACATCACTCCAGACCCTGTTGATGTATGGGAGAAGAAAATGGATGACAGAGACCCTCCTGGCTCTATTGGCACTACTTTGGCTACTTAATGGCCTTTTTCCTTTATGTTTGTAATCTTGAACTTCTGGGCTAGGCCCATGTGACTATTTTTTTTGGTTTTCTAGGCGCTTTCCATGTGACTCTCGAAGTGTTCCTTCTTATCACCCAATTTTTTTTGTGAATATGTATTTTTATCTTTATAATTAATATAGATAATTACTTATTCATCAAAAAAAATAAGTTTCTTGATGGTAGAATAAAAAGGATTAATGGTGTGTTGTGTATCCTTGGATTAACACAAAATCTGTTATTTGTAAGCAAACTAATAGATGCAGGCATGCAAGTAGTATTTTATGATGCACGATGCAAGATGTTTAGAGGTGCTATGGTGATTGCTAGAGGTGTTAGATATGGCACATTGTATAAGCTTGATGCATGCACTGTTGAGTGTAATAATAATTCTATGAAAAGCAAGTATGTAGAAGAGGTGAGGGTTTCACCTTCAGTAGATGGTCATGGATTTTGGGTACCCAAGGGTGCTCTTTCTTCTAAATCAAACTTACCTACATAGAAAACTATGTTATGGTACCAAAGACATGGCCACATTGGAGAAAAGGGTCTAAGGACCCTGAAAAATAAAAACCTCGTTGAAGGTTTGTGTGATTGTAATCTTGAATTTTATTTCTGTGAGCATTACATTTATGGAAAATAAAACTACATTCAGTCTTACTCAAGTTCTCATAAATCTTGTGGTGTATTGTATCTTATTCATTCTAATGTATTTGTCTTGTAGATGTTCCTTTAATTGGTAAATCCACATATTATGTTTTATTTACTGATGATTATAGTAGAAGGACATGGGTATATTTTTTAAAGATTAAATCTAAATTTTTCAATTGATTTAAAGAATTTAAAGCAATGGTTGAGTTGTAGACTGGAAAGAAAATAAAATGTTTGAGGACTAATAATGGCAGTGAATTTTTCTCTAATGATTTTGATAGATTCTATAAACATTTTGGTATTCATAGGCATAAGACAACTCCATATTCTCCACAATAGAATGGAGTTGTAGAAAGAATGAATAGGACATTAATGGAGAAGGCTATGAGTATGTTGAGTGGCATTGCTCTAGAACAAAGGTTTTGGGCTGAAATTGTTGCCATTACTTGTTACCTAATTAATAGGTCTCCTACATCAGCTCTTATTGATAAGATGCATTTAGAGGCATGGTGAGGTCACAATCCTTCATTAAGAAATCTTAGAGTGTTTGGTTGCGAGGCATATGCACATGTGTCAAAGGAGAAGTGAACAAAGTTGGATAACAAGGATGTGAAATGTATCTTCATCAGATATAGTTATGGTGTGAAAGGATACAAGCTTTGGGATCATGTTGCATAGAAGGTAATACATAGTAGAAGTGTTATTTTTAGAGAAACTAAGCCTTCTTTTGTTACATTGTAGCCAGAAAAAAGTAAATAGGAAGATGTGATTCAATTTCCTTATACACCTAAGAAATTTGAATCGAGGCCCATGGATAGACAAGAAGTTGAGGAGAGCTCATCTAGTTCTGAATCTTCAAAAGAGGAGGAAGAACCTCTAACTCAAGATGTTTGTAGGTATACAAGGCATAGAAAACCACCTGAAAGGTATTCACCTGATGATTGGAGATGTATTTTTTCTTTGAATACTAACATGGATGAACTGAGATCAATAGAAGAGGCATTAGGTATGAATGATGCAGAATCCTGGAAGATTGGTATGGATGAAGAAATGGAAGCTTTGAAAAAGAATGATACATGGGATCTTGTACCATTTCCTGAAGGACGAAAACCCGTTGGTTGCAAATGGGTGTTAAAGAAAAATATTGGTTCAAATGGAAGTATTGAGAAATACAAAGAAAGGTTGGTTGCAAAAGGTTACTCTCAAGTTGAGGGTGTTGATTATGGTGAGATATTTTCTCTTGTTGCAAAAATGACATCCATTAGATTTTTGCTTTCTATTGCTACTATTTAAGATTTAGAAGTTGAGAAAATGGATGTGAAAACTACTTTCCTTCATGGTGAGTTGGAGGAGGATATTTATATGACACAGCCAAAGCACTATGTGATGAAAGATAAACGTAAATTGGTTTACAAATTGAGGAAATATTTGTATGGCCTAAAATAGAGTCCTAGGATGTGGTACCATAAATTTGATACATATGTGTTGAGTTTGGGATTTGAGCGTTCTAAATCAGGTCATTGTGTTTATTATAAAACTGAAGGTGATCATTTCTTGTTTATTGCATTATATGTTGATGATATGTTATTTATCGGTAGACAGAAAGGTATGACTTTAGAACTGAAATCTCAACTTGCTGCTAAATTTAAAATGAAAGATATTCGTACAACTAAACACATTCTTGGGATGGAAATTAGAAGAGATAGAGTGAAAAAAAAGGTATGGTTTGGCCAAAGTATGTTAATTCAATTTTACAGAGGTTTGATATGCAAGATTGTAGACCATTGTGTGTTCATGTTTCAGTTGGAACAAAGTTATCTATTTTAGATTGTCCTACCTCCCCATCAGAGATGGAAGACATGAGCAAAGTTCCTTAATAGAGTGTAGTTGGAAGTTTGATGTATGCTATGGTTTTTACTAAACCATACATTTCCCAAGCAGTGGGATTTCTTTCTAGATATATGTCTAATCCTAGTAGAGTTTATTGGGATATAGTTAAAAGTGTCTTCAGATATTTGTGTGGTACCTCAAATTATTCCTTATTTTATTATAGTAATATGACTGAAGATGATATTTCCCTTTATATTCATATTGAAAGAATGGAAAAGGAATGAAGTGTTGTCATTGATGTCAACTGGTCAGCTGGTTATGTCAACTGGTCAGTTGGTTATCTACTAGTTTTTGTTGATTGTATATGTCAAGGATATTGAGAAAATTTTATTAAAAGAAGGTTGTTAGTTCTGGTGCTTGTGAACTATTTTTTTGTGTGTTGATTGAGGTCTGGGAGAATTGTTGTTGGTACAGATTTCTCTTTGATGAAATCTTATGGCGTATGGTTCAAGAGTTGTGTTTCCTTGGTTCTATTGAAGTTGGTTTTGGCATTTGGATGTATCGAGCTTAATTGATCTATGTGTTTTACACTGGTATGGATGACCGTGTGTCAAGCACTACTTTCAAAGTTGATGAAGTGTGTTGAACCTACTTTGGATCTCGGCGAAGTGTGTGTTTGGGTCACCCTCATTCTAATTCCACCCTAGGATGTTTGGCACTGACCTAATTTGAAAGTTAAAGTTGGATGGTTGACTTTGTATATTTTCAAGGTTGGAGATAGTATAAATATAGAATGTGTTAGCGATGAAAATTATACATAAGAAAAGAAGGAAGATAAGTGAAAGAGAAAATGCAACTTTGATGATATTCTTGAGGTGTGTGAGTTAAGTGTGTGGTTGTTCAGTGCAAAGCTTAATGTCGAGTTTCCGGATGCAGTGAGCAGAAGGCGGACTCTATCATTCATGCAATTTGATCAGTGCTTGTGGTGGAATCTTCGTTGCATTGAGATTGTTGTCTCTCTGTAAAAAGTATTCTTTGTCTTCTTTGTATCTTTGTGGCAGTGAGCCCTCTGCGTTGTAGCCCTATGGATAGGGAGTCCTTATTTCAAATAGTGAGCCTTATCTTAGGCAGTGAGCCTTTTTGTAATCAATTTTGATATTCTTTATAGTGTGAGTTAATCCTCACCATGGTTTTTCCATCATTGGTTTTTCCATGTAAATATGGTGTTATTGTGTTTGAGCACTTACTTTTGATAATTAATCACTTAATTATTTTATGTGTTAGTTATGGTAATTCAATTTAAGGTTATAATCTGTGACAACTGATTCACCCCCCCTCTCAGTTGTCCTATCCAACAATTCATGGTTATGTGGATTTAGACTGGACAAGTGATGTTGATAGTAGAATATCCACAAATATTTATGTGTTTAATTCAATTGTTGGTGCAATTAATTGCATGAGTAAGCGACAGGTTGTGGTTGCTTTTTCCACTACTAAAGCAAAGTAAATGGAAGCTATTCATGCTTATAAAGAAGCCATTTGGCTTAAGGGACTGTTTTCAAATATTGAAATAAAACAAGGTTCAATTAAAATTTATTGTGAAAGTTATAGTGTGATATGTCCAACCAAGTACCTGACATTTCATGCTAGGACCAAGCACATTGATGTAAAGTATCATTTTGTTAGAGATATGGTCGAAGATGGCAGGGTGAAGCCGATTAAGGTAGAGACTTTGATGAATGTTGTAGATTCTTTAACTAAGCCTATGAGTACAAAGAAGTTTAGACGGTGTTCAAAGACTATGGGCCTCTCAACCCCTAGCAATTAAGAGATGATTTTTTTACACCCTCTCATTGCTCTCTCAAGGTGTTTGACAAATGGGAGATTTATTGAGAAAATATGTCTCAACCTTGCAAATACATAAATTATTGTTAATACGTTAGCGTGAGGGCATTGCAGGGGAGTACCCCCTTAGGGGGGTCTGAGGGGTTCATCCCCTTGGCTGGGATTAAAGGGCAGTGCCCCTGAAAGCCACATTTTATGCATATTTTATTATTGTAAATCTAGACCGCTCATCATTAGGTTTCATATCTAACGTGCTTGATATTTTATTGGCTTGACTTTCCCTAGAAGGCAACCTTATTTTATGAGGGCGTTGTATTATGGTTGTGTAGTTTGATGTATTATGAGAGTCTGATAGCATCTATGTTACCTATGGATCTCTAGTTGGTGATACTCCTATGAGAAGCTCACTTTGTAGGTATATTGTAATATTTGTGATTTATAAATAATATATTGGGTGGATTTTGGAGTGTGGGGTTTTTCTCCCTAAAGGGTTTTCGCCACATAAATCACTATGTTGTGGTATGCATGATATTTTTGTTTTTTTTTTTTAATTTTCCGTCATTATTAAAGATCTATAAAAGTTTTCTATTATTCTCCTCTCAATATTAGTGTAGGAAGTTGCTCTACTACCTTAGCTTCCTTACAATAGTGAAGTATGTTGTACAATAATCAATTGACTGTTTACATTCAATATTTTGATCGGTATAATCTCTAAAGTCAAAGATGATGTTTGAACAAATGAAATGTCAAGTATTGTTATGTTTGGAATACAATAATGTGGTAAAAAAGTATGAAAATTTTAGGAAACTGACTCAGATGAATTGATAGGGATTATATTATGTAGAGGATCTTGTAGATATGTTAGAAAATCATGATGTTGTGAGTCCCTACCATAGTTGTTATGAATGATATTTGCAATCAGTTATTTTTCATCTTTGTTTTCTAACGAGGGGTTACATTCAATATTAATCAAAGTTTGTAAGGATTACTAGTATTTCTCATCTGGGGAAAGCTATATTGTTTGTTCTAGGTCTGCATGTGGTTGGACTAGTGGATAAAGGACTGATTTCTTAGTCGATTTCCATTGCAAATGATTATAGTTCCAAACCTGTAACCTATGAAGGTGTCTGTTGTTGCCAACTAAGGTCTCCCTAAGATGATGGGATATCCTGCAAGATTAGCTTTAGGTTGAAATACCATAAATTATATAGGGTACTCCCATCAATCCAATGTTATTACCAAGTCTTCAATGATTCCCTTGAAATTAACTATGGACCTATCCTCCAACTATAGAATAGTAGGTGTAGGTCTAAGTCTCTATTAACTATGATAATTTCATGGTTTCTTTGGTCATTACATAATTAATAGCTTCTCCTTATTCAATTAAGGCGTTCTTAATGATAGTTTCATTTATTTTGACATCCACTATAGGGCTCCCAAGATCTGCATACTTGGGGATAGTTATTTTTTCCAACATAATATCTACAAGTTATCCTAAGAAATGTAAAATATAAGGGTCCTTTCACTTTATGTCTAGATTTTTGAGGTATATCTCTCACTACTTTGGTATAAATAGGAACTTCCTTAATAGTCTGGATGAGGGGTATTTTGATGCAAACTTCCTTGAGTTATCCCAACAATTTAGTTTCAATTTTTGATTGATAATTTTGGACTATTGATCTCTCACATGAATGGAAGCTCTAGACTTAGGGTTGTTGGATTATCCTAATTTAAGTTAGGTTACTCAATTTTTTCCATGGGCTTAGCTAGGATTTCCTCATCAACCAATTCTATACTATGAGGGGATGAAGACCTAGCTAATATCTTCCCTGACCTAAGGTGTACATCATTCACCTAAATCCCATAAGTAAAGTATTGCATGGTTTCATTAGTATAAGCTTGTTGAACCTGGTTATTATTAGGGATAGGTGTAGGTTATGTTATAAATTGAGGTGCTCTTAGTGGTGTACATGTTGGGTTTGTTAGGTTTGGCATTATAGCTTCTTGTTGTAGTTGCAAGGGCTATTGTGGCTATTGGTAATTTTTATTTTTATTTTACCACTACTAACCTCTTTTCTATTGGTTTTGTTGGGGTGGACACTAAGAGCTATAATTAGATCTTTGGTAATTCTATGGTGACCACATGTTTTTCTATTATTGATTCCAATTGGATTGATGATTTTTTCATTGTAAGTGCATTGACCCAAGGCTAAGGGTTATAACTAGGGAAGTTTGTGTTGGGAAATAGTGGATGGGAATCTCAGAAAGAAACATCTGAGATAAGTAGTGCTTTCGGTGGAAGACACATAATACTATGCCATAAAGCATAAATAGACAGTTTATTTCCCACATTAATCCTTTTGATAGAAACTCATGCTTAACTAGTTTCAACAACACCATTAACGGATTCAGCAAATAGAACCAACAAACATGAAAGATGAAATAGAAGAAATGAACACACAGATATACGTCGAGAAAACCCTTTCGAGTAAAATAAACCCCACACTCCAAAAGCCCAGATCACCATTGTATTATTCAGAAGAAAAAAATACAATTACAAATACAATATCAAGCTCATGGCCTTCACAAATTTTACATCTTGTTCCATTCTAGAGAATATTCGACAGCATAACCCATTGCGACCACCTCTCTCAACGAGAGACATCTCATTTAGCTACACAACCTCATGGCTCGACCACTAGCCTCACAGCCCCTCTGTCATACGGTCGCTTAACCTTCACCTCCTATGAGATCCATCTCTCTCTCGGCTACCCATCCTTTTGGCCAGTTCAGCAACCCAGCCTCTTGGCCTACATCCAGCCTCTCAACCTACATCCAGCCTCTCGGCTTGCATGACTTGATTCTCTTTGGTAACCACCGCTATGAGATTACAATGACTATTCAACTACTACACCCCATTAGGGTTTCACCTCGAGCCACATGCCATCATCCAAAATTCAAACCTGGCCATCCGATAAGCAGTCGAATAAATCTCCATTGTCAAACTTAGGGTTCTCCATGAGTCACCAAGTAAACCATCGCCATATCGGAGAGACATCATATCATCTCCCACTAATACAGGGAAGTCCCGCCATCGAGCTTTTACTGCCATACAAGTCACTACTCCATCAGACCATCAGGGGGACTCAAGATAGAGTCCCACCGAAGACACAAAGTCCTACCGATGAGTGACCAAGGCAAGACATCAGGTTATCATAGAGACTCCTTAGAGACTCCCATCGACATGACTAACTCCCACTGATGTTCACTGATAACATGGGTCCACATGCCATCTTTCCTCCATGTCATCGCCACCTATCGACCTTCGATCATGATCCACCATCCTATCGGGTCCCACCACACTGATTTTCATCGAGCCATCGATGGGACTAAGAACAAGGTCCGACCGATAAAGAACTGTCTGGCCGATGTTCACATTACCGCTCCAAGTGGTCCCCACATCCATCAACTTCCAAGTACTTTATCATTGAAAAACCAAACTTCAAAACCTCATGTCAAAGGTTGTGAAGTTCCCAAAACACGCGACTCACCTACAGTAAAGGGAGAAGCCTTGGCTTCATAGTCACTAAGTTGGGAGGTTACAAAACCTTAGAACCCCGTGACTTCAATTAGGAAAACTTGAAAACCAGCAACTTAACACAGGCTGATGAAGCAGGAAAACACAACTGCTCCAGGAAGTCAATTAAGCCAGTAAATTTGAGTCACATTTCTCAACATTCTCCTACTTGACGAAGAACTTACTAGCTCCTTCCAAAGAAAACTCAAGAATCTTAAACAATGCTTTCGCCCTCCAACCAAGACACCTGCAATGACATCCAAGATGTCCACCAACTCAAGCAACAATTTCAGCCATCCACCACACGAAAAAGGAACTAGCCAAGGCGTATATGAACCAATCTCAAGAACACAAGCATCAGATCCTACAGATGACAAGGGCTTCAACACTTCCACCACTCCACTATGATCACACACAAACCAGAACAAAACCATGAAATCATTCTCCAAAAACAAGATAGAACATCATCTAGAATAGCAACCAGAGAACTGACTGCTCCCATCCAACTGATCAACCCACGTGACTGAAAATGGCACACACAGCAAGTTCTAATACATCCAATCACACATTCCTCCAAGGTATGCACATCAGAAAACTCGTGCCACTTACATATCCAACCCATCAACAGCAAATACAAGCTCCAAGTTCCAACTAGTCGAAGAAGACAAAATGCATCCAAGAATTTGCACTACATGGGTAATGCCAAATCTAAAAAATCAAGGCATAACGAGTCTACCAACAACATCACATAGAGAGTGTAAACATGTAGTTTCAAGGAACCATCCACAATGATATACACAACATGTACAACCCTCACCACAAGTCTCCATAACCAAGACCACTAAGACAAAATTCTACACATCATATAGTTGTAGAAAATCCTTCTACATACACCTCTAAATGCCAATTATGTCAAGTATGATCTCCTTCAAAAACCCAATAGAAAATCCTTAACAACATCCAACCATTCAATATTAAGAGATAAAACACAACATATAGATGTAAGCCCCTCAAAGAAGATCAAACTACTTCATTTCCCATTTCAGGAAATCAGCCCACTGCATCTCCTAAACTCAACATCAATGAAAGTAATCACAATGCACAAGGAGATGACCATGCTATCCATCTCTCACAATGAATCCTTCAGAAGCACCTAATAGCATTTCAAGATCCATATCCATGAAAGAAAGCATAAAACACCTAAGAGTAACAATGGGCAATACCTCTCAAGCGATAAACTACCTAGTAGACCAAGATTGAGGAATGGGAGTGCTCCTCCAAGATATGCAAGCCATCATGACTTCTCCAAGAGAAATATCCTCATTGATCTTTGTTGAACTCACGTCCAACCAAGGTGTAGGCTCCTTAGACTTTCTGTTGAAATCTTTATCAAGAGTAACCATCAACAACACTTCTCCCATCTCAAGAGTATTATACCCTCACCTTATTCTCCATGTATCCATGAGTACCAACAAACGATCATCTCATGCTAAAATCCAAGTGCATCGCTGCACTATCATGAAGTTTTCAAGCATATGACTAATGCACCCAAAACACAAAGAATCACCAAACCACTATCAATGCTCCAAACATTTGAAATGGAACTTATCATGACATCAAGATCTTATCATCCCCTTTAGGAGATCACATGCTCCAAGTGAACATACCACGGTCTCAAGGGCAATGCATCATGCCAAAACTCTAATGTGCAAACAAGAGTCTATCATGACATGAAACAAACAAACTCTAAACCAACATCACCTGTCAAGAACCACCAACACTTTAACAAAAGATTGCAAGAATCCTCCATGGTTTTGAGATGTTGCACATCCTCAAACAAATTCTTTTGCAGCAACAGGATCTAAGAGCTCCTCCTAGTACTATCTATAACACTAGAGAAGACCATTCACCACCAAGTGATGAATCCATGGTCACTGCTAAAGCTCACACTAAACCATGACACCCAAGCTCTCTAAGAATCATGACCAAAAATCTACTAAACTAAAAATCCTTCAGGTCCACATCGCAACATGTCTTTCTAACAACAATTCCAAGTAGCACCAATATCTTCAAACCAAGTAGATAACACCATCACTGTCAAAAGCTTACACAAAACTATGTATCCAAGCTACCCATGGCATCATGATACTCATGCTACAAGTCCCCTTAACCAACTATTCAAGTACTCAACACATCCATCCTCTTATCTCAAAGCAACTACACCAATGCACAAGTGACCATAGACAAGGCCAGCTAACAAGTTTGCACCAACACAAAATCAGATCTCGCGGATATAGATAGACCACTTCCGAGTTGTCCCACAAAAAACATGTAGGTAAGATAGCCCAAAACATTGCACAACCCATAGATCCATTCAACATAAACATGATAACCCATCATCGCATTGGAAACTAGAAAACAGAGATCTCAAAGAGAATATCAACGTAGACAACTTGACTCAAACACTAGATCAATCTTAGATCTGATTTTCCAATCATGTCCACAACTTGAGCACCATAGTCTAGGAACCCAGCAAACAACACCACAAGAATTTTGAGTGAAAAATCATGTACCAAAACTCCCATGCAGAGAACACATCACACCTCCTCAAACCATGCCAAACTATGACTATCTCATCTAGTCACACCCCAAAAGCCAGGGTCTAGAAAATAGCTTAGCAGCAGCTCCACATAACCACAAGTTTTGCTTGACTATGTAAAACCTACAAAACCATAGTGTTCAAAGACACCCATGCACATCCACACCCACTTCACATCTGCAAGAACAAGAAACTGAAATAACGGTTAAACCAAAAAATGGATTATCATGAATGAGCATCACCATATATTTTTAAGAAAACCTATAAAAAACTCTTAGACCCAAAAGCATGAGTCTGAACCATGTAGGTACAAAGAATCCATGAAAGGAAAATGCAGTCAAAAACTCTAGGACCATTTCAGGCCAACTCCTCAACCACCAACATGTGCATGCATCTAAAGGAGACTGGCTATAGTAGCTCTCAAATCATTCGATGACCAACTCCATAGCCTTCATGCAATCAGGGTACCATAAAACTATACCTTCCAATAGCAAGACAAACCACCCAGCATACACACATTTCTCCACAACTAAGAAACAACCCAAGCTTCTCCATATCTTCATGGAGTCCCTCACATAGACACCCAATATGAAATCTTTGTTGCAACACAACCATAGAGAAAAATATTCCACCCCATGCATCAAGATTAAACCACTACCAACCAGGAACTTCATATCACAACATTCTAGTATGACCAATTCTAGTTTCTCCATCTTCACCATCTTCCATGTTGTACGTTTTCTTAGAAACTAAAACAGAAAATCAATAAATTCCAATCACCACATGATCAATCCACCAATTGATTCCTCCAGATTTCCTCAAGCCTGACAAACTAAGAAATCTTACCAAAAGGAATACCCAGAACCAAAAACACCAAGAACTCTTACATGCATCAACATGCAAGTGACATGCGAGTCCATGCAAGTACATGCAACTCACAAACCTACACATGCAAGCAAAATTAAATCCTAGAAAAAGGCTCTAATACCACTTGTTGGGAAATAGTGGATGGGCATCTCAAAAGAAACATCCAAGATCAATAGTGTCTTCAGTGGAAGACACATACTACTATGCCATAAAGCAGAAACAGAAATAGTTTATTTCCCACATTAATCCTTTTGAGAGAAACCCATGCTTAACCAGTTTCAACAACACCATTAACAAATTCAACAAACAAAACCAACAAACATGAAAGATGAAACAGAAGACATGAACACATAGAAATACATGGGAAAAACCCTTTTGGGTAAGAAAAACCCCACACTCCAAAATCCCATATTGCCATTGTATTATTCAGCAACAAAATATAGTTACAAATACAATATCAAGCTCACAACCTTTCCAGAGTTTACACCTTGTTCCATTCTAGAGAATATCTGACAGCATAATCCATTGCGAGCACCTCTCTCAACAAGAGACATATCATTCATCTACACAACCTCATAGCTCAACCACTGGCCTCTTGACCCCTCTATCATATGGCCACTCATCCTTCACCTCCTGCGAGATCCATCTCTCTCTCGACTACCCATCCTTTCAACCAGTTTAGCAACCTAGCCTCTCAGCCTACATCGAGCCTCTTAGCCTACACGACTTGATTCTCTCTAGTAACCACCACTTTGAGATTACTCTAACTATTCAACTACTGCACCCCATTAGGGTTTCACCTCGATCCACACGCCATCATCCAACATTCAAACATGTTCGTCAGGTAAGCAGTCAAACAAATCTCCATCGTCAAACTTAGGGTTCTCCATGAGTCACTGAATCAACCATCGCCATATCGGAGAGACATCATATCGTCTCCCACTGATACAGGGAAGTCATGTCATCAAGTCTTTACCGCCATACAAGTCACTACTCCATCAGACCATCGAGGGGACTCAAGATAGAGTCCCACCAACAACACAAAGTCCTACTGATGAGTGACCAAGGCAAGACATTGGGCTATTACAAAGACTCCTTAGAGACTCTCACCAACATGACTAACTCTCACTAATGTTCACTGAGCACATGGGCCCACATGTCATCTATCCTCCATGTCATCGCCACCTGTCGGCCTTCGATCACGATCCACCATCCTATTGGGTCCCACCACACTAAATGTCATCCGGCCATTGATGGGACAAAGAACAAGGTCCCACCAATAAAGAAATGTCTAGCTGATGTTCACATTACCGCCACAAGTGGTCCCCACATCCATCGGCTTCCAAGTCGCTATAGCGCTGAAAAACTGAACTTTAAAACCTCATGTCGGAGGTTGTGAAGTTCCCAAAACCCGTGACTCACCGAAAGCAAAGGGAGGAGCCTTCGCTTCACAGTTGCTAAGCTGAAAGGTTACGAAACTTTGGAACCCTGCGACTTCATTTAGGAAAAATTGAAAACCAGCGACTTAACTCAAGCCATGAAGGAGGAAAACACAACTGCTCCAGGAAGTCGGTCAAGCCAGTAAATTTGAGTCACATTTCTCAACAAATTGTATTATTAACTGGAAATGACATATTATAATTCAAAGGGTCTTGGGGAATACCTTGCCTTGGCTACCATCGTTTCCTTTGAGAAATATAAAACACCTGACCATCTTCATCTTCCAACACATGAAAGTTTGGTTTCCCTTTCATATTTTTAGAAATACTTGCCAACTTCTTGCACTTGCAATTAGTCTTTATCTATCTTCAATGTGGGTAGTATTTTGTAAGGGATGCTTTTACCTCTTCTTGCTTATTTTTGATATGGATGGTGTCTAATTATGTATCTAGATGGTTGATGATATCCTCCTTCATATTTGATAGAATATTTCTCAACTCTAACCTAGAGACTCCATTAGAGGATTTGTTGAGTGGAGATGTCCTATCTTCCCTAGAATTTTTGGTGAAAGACCTTGAATAGTTCTGACACACTTTTCCAATCTCATCAAATGGTAACTGTGATATATCTCTTGCCCCAATGAGGTTAAGGCCATCCATGCAATATTTATTAACTCCTCTCAACAATAATAGTTCCAAGGATTCATTTGAGAGCCTATTTTGGATGGATTTATTTAGGAAGAACTGGAACCTTTCTACATAGTCTTTGAGTGGTTTATCTTCTTTTTGTGTCATTCTGAAGATAGCATCCCTCTTCCTATCATTGCCTATGCAATAATCATGGTAATTTTCTAGGAATTTTTTCTTCATGGTATTCCAATTGGGAATAGCATCTCTTCTCAAACCCATGAACCATCTCATAGAAGCATCCTTCAGTGTTGTTGGAAACAATTTGAGCCTGTGTGCATCTGTGGTATAGTCATAAATTTTGCATAGCATGTCAAACTCAAAAAGGAAGGTGTATGGGTCCTTCATGACCATTCCATAGAAGATAAGTAGTGTTGAAGGAAGTTTGAAGAAGGGGATTTTCTACTCCCATGTCTATAGGACAAGGAAGATTCAGCAAGGAGTGAATTTCCCTTAGTCTCCTCAAGACTAATCAAAAGGAAATAGTCTGAAAAGGAAGAGAAATCCAAGATCTTTTTATGTTTTTTGATAGGGGATTTTGAGAAATGGATGAATAGATCATAGAGGTCTCAAACTACAAACTAATTGGCTCTCAGCCAAATTATGTTAGCACAAGAGAAAGACAATAGTTTGGTGTGTTTTCATCTTAGTGACACACTGGTATCTCATACAGACAGAGAGAAAAGTTCACAAACTGAAACTCAAAGGGTATGTCAAAAACCCAAGAGCCTTAACTAAAAATTTTAATAGTAAATGAAGAAATGCATGAAATGAAAGGAAAAAATAAGAAGAATACTATAACTTGAAAGATAAACTATATAATAATGAAATGACAAGAGAGGAGGAAGAAGAAGACTAACTCACAAAAGGTCCAGCCTCCCATAGGCTCCTCACGAACAAAGTGTACCTACACTCATGGCAACGAAAAAGTGTTGTGGGTGGGTTTTGGAGTTTTCCTTAGTCAAATCCCCATTTTGGTGTGTCCACCTCCATTTACAACCAATGGACCACAATATAGAGAAAATGATAAAGGAATAGAAATAGAAATTGTTTATATAAATGCAAAGACAATCTAAATTCTATTCTATAAATAAGACAATGCAAGTAAATAAATGTGCTACCCTCCTTTCTATGTGCTTGGAGAAGCCAAGAGAGGAAGGAAGAGAGCAAGACAACCACATCGATAGTATGAAGCTTGAAAACCTACAATAGAAAATGATGTAGAAGCAACAACAATGGTGTAGAGCATAGAATGGGAAGAACAAGAGTGAAAGTTGAGTGGATATAAGTGATAGATAGTGAGTGGATTGAGAGATAGTGAATGAAAATCAAAGAATCAAGTTCAAAAGTGATTTTGAAGGTAAGAGGATGTTTTTGTGCGGTCAAGGTTCATAGGGGGTGTTACAATTTGTAGGGTGGTAGAGAATGTAACACCTCCAGCATCAACTAACTCGAGAATCATGTCAGGATGCTAGTGTTGTGCACAAATGTCTACATGGCGTGTGGGATTCCCCAAAAAAATTCTCACCGATGGAAAATGACAAACGCATGTGCAAAAGGCAAGGAAAAGGTAGCGTATTTTTGTATAGTTGGGTTTATAAGGATAATAGTGAGGTAATATTATAGGAAATTGTACTAGGTGCAATTTTATGCCATATCATGTTTCCCCCACTTTAGCGATCATATGTGTTTAAGCATGTGTGAGCTAAAGTAGAAATATATTGAAGAGAATATACTAAAAACATAGAGGAAGCAATCCTTCAATCTACTATACTTGATGTGGAATGAGCTTCACCAGAATGTGAAGAGGACACGAGTCTTCAATCCTATAAAACCTATTGCGATCTCATAAAAATTGAATATTAGTTGTAGACAAACATGTTAGGTGAAAAAGAAAAAAGTGTTAGACACCATATAATTTTTAGACACAAGACACCCTAATTAGAAAGAGACACTAATGATAGGTATATCTATCTTGGCAAGAGACCATATGGAAAGCATGTTTTCCTATGGCTACTACAAACTGCATTGCAAGAAAATCACAAAAAAGATAAGACAAGTCTAGTCAAGTTGCCCCCAAGCTAGATGCCAAGATATAAGACATCCAGAAATAAAGACACAAGATTTCAAATATCAGATATAAGACACAAATCATAAGACACCAAAGAATTATTTTTGAAAGAGATTTTCACAAATGGGTTCTTTCATTAGGGAATCCTTTTCACAAGATGTCAAGACTGTTGAACACCCAGAATACTAAGAGAGGGGTGAATCAGTATTCTCTTAAACCATTCAAAAATTAAACATCCAATCACTAATGAATATTCAACTGCAGTAAGGAAAGAAAGCATGAAATCATCCACAAAATCACAAAACACATGAACGCCAGTATTTTTATGTGGAAAATCCAAAATGGGAAAAACCACGATGAGGGTTAGCTCACAATATATTATAATCAGTTATAGTATATTACAAAAATACTCACTACAAATGGACTCACTCTCCAAGTGGATTCACTATCCTTAGAGAAAATTACAGAAGAGAGATGGTGGCTCACTACCTATTTGAAATATTATAATTGCATTTTATGCATGCATGAATTACAATTCCATTGAAGCACAATAATAGACTATATCTGATTTTGGTTCAACACTCTTCCTCGCTCTTCATTCGCATAATTTTGATCTTCAACTTATCATTCACAACACTTCTTTGCTCAAATTTGCATCACAAACAATACATGTCACATATCTATATCAAAATATTGAAAACAATCCAACATATATATCTGCATTTAGTAGAACATCAATTAGGCTGGCCTAAATAGATGTAATACCCAAAATACAACTTGTCGGCTCCAAAACTTATCATCCATAATACACACCAGAATTCAAAATTCAAAACTCCTTAAGATAGGTCGGCATGGATCTAAAATAGATCCCACATAGGATAGCAATACATATTTATCCTTCATATACCTTCAAACATATTAGGTTGGCTTCGCATAGGACCTAAATACAAAAACCTTCATCTATGTATCCACATCTTGACACATGGACCTCAAAACTTGATACCATATGAAATTCATGCTCAACTGACATATGGCAGCTTAACTTTAGAAGTGCAATACCAAAGATTTATTTTTGAAGAAGTGCAGACTCTTCTACATGAGCACACTGTACAAAAAGATAATTGTGAATGCCAAACCAAACTCTGTTACTCATAAATATCAAACTATTTGTTCAATCAAGATGAAATCTTGGAATTAGATTCCTTTAACAACCAAAAAAATAATGTTGGAAGCATAGAGAAAAATCTTCCTATGCAAAGTGGTGCGGACCCAAAAATCAATGCACTGTAACACTGAACTAGCAGTTATGACACTTAGTCAGATTTCCACACAACTGATCTTTGGAACCAAATCATCTTTCCCAAATGACTTCCAGAACACCTCAAAAATGTGTTAGGATTAATCAAAAATAATTTGCAACAATGTTGACATCAATGAGAACACTATAACATACCAACCATGCTCATGTTTCCAAGCAGCACTATCAATGACAAACTCTGTCAATCTCTCCAAAATTCCAACAATATCCCCCTTTTTCATTGATGGTAACATGCCAGAAATTCCAAAAATACACTCCAATACTCTCCCCCTTTTACATCAAGGGAAAAGGGCACCTATACACAATTATTTTGACTCTTACCGGAACCCCCCCTAAGAAATATAAGCATATGTACAAACTAAAAAGAATGTGATGACTCCCCTTGAGTCATATACTGGATCAAAAACTCAAAATTGTACTAAAAAATTGTTCTATATTGTCCACATATGTACAAGTACTCTGAACATAAATAGGAAAAATGCATAAAAACGTAAACAATGAGTCAACCGGAGGTGGTTGATGCATGTAACTTCTTTAACTGATCTTCCCAAGCCTGCCTTCCATCTTCCCATTCATGCTTGGCCTCTACAAGTAGCCTATTTGGTGTTTCAAACTCAAGTAAAAGTTCTTCTCCTTCTTCCAATGTAGAAGGTACCAGATTCATCTGCTTTGCTTTGTCAAAACTGAGAAGATTTTTTGAAGCAAGTAGAAATTTGGAATTGACTAGATACCTTACCTCTCCAAGCTATAGGATGATATGTTCCTTTTGTGCTTGCATTTGGAAAAAATTCTTGTGAATATCTTCAATCTTGCTCCTTGTTATACCAGTGAGGTCAACAGCCAAGTCATATGCACTGAAGGTAGCACCAATTTGAAACTCAATAGAGTCCATCTCCTTATTTATGCTTTGTGTGGCTCTAGTCCACTTCATGCCATACTAAAGCAGTGCCTTAGCCTCATTGATACACCCTTCAACATCCTTCAATAACTCAAAAAAAAAATTATGTGCAGAGGCACATTTCTTCGTTATTTCCATCAATATTTTATCATTTATTCTCTGCCCTACTTCTTTCTCAGCTTCTTCCTTTAACTGAATGTGTATGACTTAAAGGAATCAATTAGCAGTTTAAAATTTTCCATATTGGATAGAATGGTGTCAACATTTGATCCTGGTATGATCTCCTGAAAAAAATTGATTGCCTCATCCATTAACTCTCTGCTCTTTTGATGAGTTTCTATGATCTCTTTCCTTGCGGATGCATGGAAAATGTCTCCTAGTTGTACCTTGTGAATAGGAGAAATATTGTCCAAAATAATACTTCCTTGTTGCATCGGCAACTGCAACAACTGTGAAGACACAAGTGGTTGAAAGCTAGGTTGTATTTTCAATAAGTTCTTCAAAGAATCTCTAGAGGAGCCAGAAGATTCACCAGGAGTCTTTGTTACCTCCACAGCCTTTCCCTAAGCATCTGCAGCCTTTCTAGAGTCAACTATTTCATCCTTTTTGCATCTTCGGATGCATCCATGTTTTTGTCTTCAAGTTCTTCTTCCTTCTCTTCATGCTTTTCTTCTTCATTATCATTTTTATCTATTTTTACTTCCTCTACAATGTTTTCAGTGTTTTTCAGAGGAGTGGCTTCTTCTTGAATAGGAGGAGTAACATCTTTTTGTACTGGAGAAGGATTGATAGTTTCCTTTGCAATGTCTTATTTGATCATTTCATCTTTATCATCTCCTTTTTTCATGTCCTCCACCTTTGAAGGAGCGCTATCCTATGCAGTTTCCTCATTTGTATCTTGCTCATGTTGAGAATCATCTATCTACACTTATTCTTGTGTAGTAAGTTCACGAGCACTAATTTTAACATTCATTTATTCCTTAGCTATCAAAGTTAGTCCTAACTTCTACATAATCTCCTCTGCTTTATCATTGATCCATTTCTAGACTCTCTCCAGATCGCCTTTATTTTTTCCCATAAGGATTCTAACTCTTTGTTTGGTTCTCATCTCCTTACTTTATATGGTAGCCAATTTGGCTCTATCATCTTCAAAAATTGAAGCACCAACTCTTTCCAAGGCTTCATCTTTTAGCCTCTCATGCTCTTGTATTGCCTCTTGTCTTCTCTTCAACAAAATATTACATAGCTCATTAGGAATATCCTTCTTGATATTCCACATTTTAACTTCAAGCACAACAATATACTCGATTATGGCTTCAATTATGGTGGCCTTATCTTCCTTATTTTCATCTTTATACAAGGTAGTTGTCTCCTTAAACAATTCATTTTGTAGAATGTTATTGAATAGAGCCTCAAGTTTCATTAGTGAGTGAGGCCTTTCCGGTTCAAATTGTTTATGCTTTCTGCTTTTCATCAGAGACTTCTTTTGACTTGTATCATTTTCTTTCTTCTTCTCTGGAGCATCTTTCTTTGCATCTTCCTTCTTATTTTCTCTCATATGGATTATGAATGCCTCCTTTTATTTTTCAATCTCCTCTTTGCTCTCAATATCAATTACATCAAATCTCTTTCTTTTTATACCATCTTCAACTTGTGAAGCCTCGATTTTGCTTCTCTAGACCAGTTGCGGTCCTTCTTCTAGTTCTTCTTCTTCATCGCCAACATTTATTACAATATTTTTCTCTCTTGTAGCTTTTTTTTTCATTCTTCTCTTGGTTGGGGCAACAAGAGGTGTAGTGGTAGCAGTCTTCTTCTTCTCTTCCCTTGTAGCTTGTGCAACAGCAGGGGATTTCTCCCTTATTGAAGGATTGGCAATAGACATTATTTTCTCTCTAGAAGATGGCAAGGCCCTAGAGGACTTTTGGATAGATGGTGGAGTGGTAGCTAGTCTACCTGATCTCCTTGAGCTACCTAAAGCTTCTCTAGCAGCCATATTTTCTCTGTCTCTCTCTAGCATACCGCACTTTCTCCTTTAAAATGCCACATTCTTGTGCATATATATCAACCATAGCATCAACATTCTTCCTGCTTTGTGGTTTCTTTTGTTCCATGTGAACTTCCATATATTTTTCCTCAAAATTCCCATACTTTAGTTTTGTGGTATCTTTAGGACTATTCAATAAAACATCTGCATAACCAATAAGCTTTGCCTATGTTACCTTATAACCCAATTTAGGAACCCAAATAGAGATTGGTTCCACTAGCTCCATGATGCAATAAACTGTAGAAACCGTGAATGTGATGTCATTTTTGTACTTTTCTACAATACTCCTTGGAATTCTCTCTCTCTCATGAATTTTATTCTGAAATACTGTGAAGAAAGCAGTAAGGGCATCATCCTGTGTGTTGGCATATCCAAGGCTTCTAAGTTAATTTGCAATTTGATGAGAAATAGGCCTTCCACTTATCCAATTTACCCTTCCAATTATAGGAACCTCCTTCAAAAAGTAGAAGAGTAAGCACATTAACAAAGTGCCATACTTAAACACATTTTTTTTTCTTTGGTCTGCTTTAGATTTTCCATTGAGTGTTCCCTAAGGAGCTCACACAAGTCATAGTTTGCACCATTTTCTATCATCTCATGTGCCACATTGATTGTAGTGGCAGAAACAGAGTTGGATTTCTAATTGGATTCACTACAAGGGCTATTTGATCGAATGTAGCACCATTTTTCTCCATTACCTCTTTATTTTTAATTGACTTTAGAACGAGAATGGGTCTGGTGGAGCATAGACCATTGAACTCTCTTATCACTTCCTTTGTGATCATGTGAGGCATATCAATCTAGAAAAACTATTCATTAATTTTGCTCAAATCCATTGTAATCCACTTGATATCATAAAAGAAATTGGGGAACCACTACCACACATCTAGTTTCTTCTCAGCTAGGTTTTTATATTCTCACTTAAGGGAAAAGTTGTCACCAATTCATTCATTTGACCACATATCACTTAAATTTTTGGGAGAATACTCTTCCCTTTTACCATGAATTTATGCCCTAATATCCTCAGTTGATAAGACCCCATATGAAATGTGTGAGAAAGTGCCTAATGGGTCATCTTTTATAGCTTTCGTAGGGTATCTCTTAAATTTTGGATGGTTTTTTTCTATAACCTCTATAACCTTTGGTGTATCCATTACAATGTAGATTCAAACTGATTGGAAACAAATATTTCTAAAAAATAGGGCATGTAAGATTCGTAAAATACCTTTTTAACTTCGTTTGTCGAACTAGGGTTTTGATGCTTTGAATCTCAAATCACTTTGAACTCTTCAAATTACTTTCTTCGTTGCTCTACTCCTCTTCAAATGCTTGTGTGAAATGAATTTTCCTTAGTAAATTTTCTTATATCCCTTCGATCTACCAAAATTATGCATTAAATTCTTCAATTCATAAAGTTGGCAGCCCTAAAACTGTATGCACATTCAGCTTCTAAAGCTTCACAAAATTTCACATTGACATATTTTCTTCCGCAATCTTCACCAATAGATCAAGCATGTTGATCTACATCACATATCTTCATGCTACAACATCAGCACCTTTTCTTTGGTGGGGGACATTATATTTCCATTAAATCTCCCCCTAAGCCAAAGCTTTCAACTTAGTTTCCAAAGGAAACATCTGCATCAGAGGATGGTATAGATTCTCCCTTGCCATCTGTCTCTTCCTTTTTTCTCCAAATATTTTTTATTTTCTTCTTTACTTCAACCAGATCAACCTTTTTAACTGGTTCATTCCTCTTTACCAAATTATCCTTCCTTGTATTTCTACTTCTACAAAATTTAGCAATATGTCCAGGTTTATTGCAATTGTGACATATGACATTCTTTTGAGCAGTATTCCTTCCATTCATTCTATATCTACATTTATTAGCTCTGTGTATAAATCCATAGCATGTATAATAGTAACCATTTAAAGGTTGAATCATTCTACCATTTTTATATGCATTCATCATTTGACTTCTACATTCATTTGATCTATGTCCAAATCTTTTGCATGTAAAGAATTGACCATTAAAGGATGGAACATTATAATTCATTCTACTTCTACATTCCATTACTCTATGTCCAAATTTATTGCAAAAATATCAAAAATCATTGAAAGATGAGTACCTTTGAGCATTTGGTTGTCTGATCGGAGGTCTTCTAGCTTCATTTCCTTGATTACAGATCTTTCCATTGTTCTTCTTGTCTTTAGTCTTCTCTAGTTCATTGATCTTATTTTCTACATTAGGTGTCTGATTTTCTTTTGAGCTTTCACCTTTTTCAAATCCCGAGCCACCTTTATCTTTGGATGTTTTCTGACCTGTAATCATCTCATCAAGTATTCTTGAAATTTCCTTGAATTTTTCTTCATGACTTCTTTCTTTTTCTAGATATAATCTTAGATTTATCACTTCTTGTTCAAGCCTTATACATTCATTAGATTTAATTTTCATCATTGCATTTAGACATTGCTCAACTCTTTTCTTTTCTTCGACTTGCACTTTCAATCTGGTGATGTTTTCATTTGCTTGTTTCAATTTCTCACTAACTTCCTTATTCCTTTCTCTAAACTTCTTGATTTTCTCTCTCAATTTTTTGATGCATTCATTTGCTTCTTTAACATTTTCCTTTAGATCTCTATTTTCACCTTCAATCTTGTTAAGATCTTCATGAGTAACTTTTAGTTCTTCATCATTTTCAAGCATGCAATCTTATTTTATGTATCCAAAAGTAAGAATCTCTTCCAGAGGGATAGGGAATTTCCTATTAGCCATGTGTTCAATCTCCAAGACCTTACCAAAGTGGTTAATCTCCTTCCAAGGAACCAAGCTCTGATACCAATAGTTGAAAACCTAGAATATTGAGAGGAAGGGGTGAAAGAAATCATGAAAGCATCCACAACATCATATAACAGATGAACACCAGGATTTTTATGTGGAAAACCCAAAATGGGAAAAACCACGATGAGGGTTAGCTCACAATATATTATAACCGGTTATAGTATATTATAGAAATTCTCACTGTAGGTGGACTCACTCTCCAAATGGATTCACTATCCACAGAGAAAAATATAGAAGAGAGATGGTGGATCATACCCTATTTGAACTGTTACAATTGCATCTTATGCATGCATGATTTACAATTCCATTGAAGTACAATAATAGACTTTATCTGATTTTGGTTCAACACTCTGCCTCGCTCTTCATTCACATAATTCTGATCTTCAACCTATCATTTGCAACAATTCTCTACTCAAATTCACATAACAAATAATACATGTCGTATATCTATATCAAAATACCAAAAAAATCCAACATATATATCCACATTTAGTAGAACATCAATTAGGTCAACATAATTAGATGTAATAGCCAAAATACATCTTATCAGCTCCAAAACTTATCATCCATAATACGTGCCATAATTCAAAATTCAAAACTCCTTAATATAGGTTGGGATGGATCCTTTATAGATCCTACATAGGATAGCAATACATATTTATCCTTTGCATACATTCAAACATATTAAGTCAGCTTCGTATAAGACCTAAATACAAAAGCCTTCGTCTATGTATCCACATCTTGACACATGGACCTCAAAACTCAATACCATCTAAAATTCATGCTCAACTAACATCTGGAATATTAACTTTAGAAGCACAACACCAAATATTTATTTGTGAAGAAGTGTGGACTCTCCCACATGAGCACACTATACAAAAAGATAACTATGAATGCTAGACCAGACTTTGTTACTCATAACTCTCAAAATATTTGTTCAATCAAGATTAAATCTTGGAATTAGATTCCTCTAACAACCAAAAAAATAATTTTAAAAGTGCAGATAAAAATCTTCCTATGCGGAGTGGTGTGGACCCAAAAACCAATGCATTGTAACACTGAACTGGTAATTATGAAACTTAGTCAAATTTCCACACAAATGATCTTTTCAGACCAAATCAAATTTCCCAAATGACTTTCATGACACCTTAAAAACCTATTAGGATTAATCAAAAATAATTTGCAATAATGTTGACATCAATGAAAACACTGTCACATACTGTAACATACCAACCATGCTCATGTTTCCAAGTAGCATCATCAATGAGAAACTCCAGCAATCTCTCCAAACTTCCAAAAAAGACACCAAAGAACCCTTTTGAAAAGAAGGTTTCCATGAAGGGATTCTTCCATCAAGGATTCTACAAGGATTTTTCATCAAGGGATCTATTTGAAATAACAAGCCTTTTGAAATCAATTTTTATAAAGGGGTTCTTTTGATAAGGAATATTTTTTGCAAGACATTGAAGGCATCAAGGAATTATCTTGAAGGAATGCTCCTTTTGAAAGACATGGAGTTTTCCACAGTAAATTTTTTCATCAAGGAATCCTTTTGAAATAACTTTCATCAAGGAGCCCTTTTGAAAAGAATACTCCTTTTTTGAAAGGAAAGTTTTCAGATTCTTTCATCAAGGAATCCTTTTGGAAAGAATTTTCATTAAGGATTCCTTTTTGAAGGAATACGCCATTTTGGAAATTGAGGTTTCAAATGATGGATTCTTTTGTTAAGGAATTCATTGTAAAGAATTTTGCACCAAGGAATCCTTTTAAAATAATTATCCTTTTTTTAAGATTAAACAAGTGTGATAGCCCCCTCTTAGGATGATGTGTGCTATGTAGAGGAGCACGTGGAATCCTAAGGATAAAATAAATATAAGAGATATTTTGGCACAAAACACATAGAGAGATGTATCCATGGAATATTTCCACACACACAAGGGATGACACATTGAAACAACAAAATTGTGAAGCAGACAGACAAAGATAAAGAAATCAAGAGATAGGGAGATCTGATAATTTAGTGTTAGAGCTACTCATAGATATAAATAACTAAGCATAATATAATATATATATGAAATATCATTAATCCAAAAATTTATTAGAACATGAAGAAGAGCACATGAAGACAAAGAAATAAAAATTGGATCAACATGAAAGAAGGCCTAAATACCCCCAATGCTTTGCATCATCTCTAATATCAAAAAGCAAGAATATAACATACAGAAGAATGATGAAACAAATAGAAGTTTACAGCAGATTTACTCTCTTGTATCCAAGCACCTATAAGGGTAGAAAGGGTGCTCCAATAAAGATTAAAAACATTAAAATACAAGCACTAAGGAACATAAACAAACAAACAAAACTAATCTATAGATGTAGAGGGACACACCACCCTAGTCCTCATCAACCAGCAGATCGTCCTGTTCCCAATATAGATCATTGTAGAGGAGGAGGATAAGCCTACAAGAGAGGGATAGCAAGGTAAATACCCTCTAACTCTCCTGTAACAATAGCTAAGGAAGAATTCCCTTTGAGGTCTTCTACACTAAGTCCCATGAGGCAAAGGTAATCGCTTTTACAAAAATTGAAGACAATGTTAGGATATCTTCCATCGAGTTGAACATGCACTTCTCAAGAGTGTCATGTGTCAACTTAGCAGGAGATAGGTGAGGTACCCGAGAGTCACTATCGACCTCAAGAAGAGGGGCAATGACCAACTTCAGGGAAGTAGGGGTTGTCTCTATCACAAGAACAGTGCAAGCCAATACAAAACTAGACTCCAAAGAAGGTGAACCTTTCTTATGACCATCACTCAAGGTGAGGTTATCCTCCAACTTGTGCTTCAATGGAGGATGTTGAATCCCCAAAGAGGAAGTAGAAACAAAGGAGGAACAAGAAGGAGTCACAGAGTACACAACCTTTTTGTGAGGCATTTTATTGGTTCTCCACTAAGGGAGTCATGATACCCTTTTAGGGTGGGGGTCATCAAGACCCACTAAAGGAGTCGAAAGAAGGATAGAAGCAACGGGAATGGAAGCAGAGGAGATAGAAGCAGGTAGAGCAATAGAAGAAGTAGGAATAGAGATAATGATCTCCTCCTCAGTATTTTATGAGGTAGCATGATCTTTAGCTAGATCCTTTCGATGGTTCTTATGCTTGTGCACAAGATAGTTATGTTGACTATGAGCCTTAGAGGACGTGTCTTGAGAATAGACTAGAGGATGCTTCTCCACTATGGGAGAATATTTCATGATTGTTATTGGTGGAAGGGTGGTCTTCTAAGAGGTAGAAGGGGGAGGAGGCACAAGAGCAAAAAAAATGGTAGAAAGAGAAGCAAAGAAAAGCACCTTGTCAATAGGCCTCTTCCCATTCATCACTTGAGGGGCAGGTGAAAAAATAGGTAGAGGCCGTAGAGGCTAAAACCACCCCATGAGAACACTTCCCCTTGCCATAGAGGGTGATTTTGGGAACCATGGGAAAAATAAGCAACTAAAAATCTTGATTCTTTGACTTCCACATCACATGTTCCTTTCCATTTCTTGTACAAGGCACAAAATCATAAACTAAGGATGCCACCAAAGGCTAGGAAGAAGAAGTGGATGGTGTAGAAGATGAAGGGGAAGGTTCCAAAGTGAGATAAAGCTTCTCCTTCCCTTTTGATGGGGTAGAAGAGGTAGCTTGTTGTTGAGCATGCATAGAATCCTTCACAGAGACGGCATAAAGAGACACAACAAAACTAGCTTTTGGTGTCAAGACCCCAGTCTTATACCTAATATAAGATCAATACAAAATATCTCTCCTTGGGGGGAGGGTTCTAACTGGGGCAGGCCAAAAGTGCTCCAAAGAAAAGTCCCCACATGATACTAGTGGTTTATACCTAGTATCACGAACAACATGCACTATACCCTCATGGGGGAATTTTAGATATTTGTGGACAATAGAAGTGACTCCATTCATGGAGGCTAGCCATGGAATTCCTATCCTATCCCTAAACAATTTGGACTCTAGAATCACTACAAATGAGACATCCACAACCTTAGACCCTACTAGGATCGACAAAGAGATGGTGCCCATAGGGGCAATGGAAAATCCATCATAAGTGTGCAGAGTAGCCTGCAACTCATTATACTTCTCCTTATGAATATTGTTAATTAACAAGGCCTCTTTCATGATTACATTCACTCGACCCAAGGGGTCAACCATATCACTCATGATGATGTTACTATTGGTCCTAACGGGAACATAAAGTGGAGAAGGCTCTTTGTTCAAGGGTAGATCATGTGAGGTAAAGGTTATATCAAGAACAACACTCACATTTTCTATAGAAGGAATATGAGTGAATGAGACCATGTTCACATACTCAAATGGGACAGGTCACAAGACGTAGAAGACTGTGTAACTAATTTATCAAAATGGGAAGGGAACAAATTTGTATAATCTATAGTTGGTTGTTAGGCTTAGCTACATATTTGTTGAAGTTTTATTTCCTTTCATTAAGATGGATAGTCCCATCATTGATGTGATCCTTGATCTCATGATGTAGGTGAATTCACCACTAAATATCATGTTCATGTACTCGATGGAACTAACAAAACTATTTCATATTGTACCATTGTGGATACAACTTGAAGAGAGGTTAAATTTTTTTTAATGTTATAATTTTATCCTTTGATATATTTTACAAGATACTGGTATAGGATTCAAATAAATTTGTAAACTTTCTATCACATCCTATACTTTTTCCTTTGGGAACAAATACCATGTTTGTGATGGCCTTTTTCTTTCTTGAACCACAAGAAATTGACACTACTAATTAGTTATCCAGACACGAGCATGAGGATGAATCCTCGAACTAAACAAACATCTATTGATACACATGCAACACTACAAATAGATGTGCAAAGGAGGGGTAATTCATTAGGACAAACTTTTCACGCAGTGATTGCTGCTGCAAGTTCCTAATGAAAACCTTTTGGGAATTGAAATTAGGCAAGGGGTAGGAAATATGAGATAAAAGAGTTTGATAACAAGAAATAAAATCAGTAACGCTTTTGTGATCTCCCTACTTACATTGGAAGAGATCAAAAAATTCCATCTTTGGCCCAATATTAGCTTGGAATTGTCTAAGGAACCAATTTACTAGTTGATCAAATGAGAAAACAAAGTTATTTGGAAAAGAACAATAACAATATATGGCAACGTCTTTAAGAGAACACAAAAAAATCTTCACCATCAGAGCATCATGGTGGAATAAATTGGTGCACATGGCATTGAAAGTTGACACAAGCGTCTGAGGGTATCTATGACCACTATACTTCTCAAACTTAGGAATCTCCATCCTCTGAGTGATAGGAGTGTTTAAGATGGAAATAGATAAGGGACTATGGTGAAAGAAAGGCTAGAACATAGGTTGAGATGAAGAGTTGGCTAGGTTAACCAGTTGGTTATGCATTCACCCCATGTTTAAAATAGAGCATTTAAGATGGGATCAGTAGACAAAACAAGACCAAAGGATTTTCTACCAAAGCCACCAGTTCCCATAGCAACAAAGCCTCTGCTACTAGGACTAGTAGGGACACCAGTATTACCACCAAAAGTAGAAACATTAGGGGTAGAAAAATTGAAGCCCATAGGTACCTTGTCTACTTTGATAGTATGGGTCTTCTCTAGCACACAAGTAGTGTTGACAGAAGGTGTGTCTTAGCCATATATAATGAAACTCTGGGCATTAAGACTTCCAGTTGTTTTGCAGTGGTTTCAGAGTCAACATCTTGGGTAACACCCAAGTTAGAGTTATAGGATGGGACGTGGGTATCCATAATGTTTGTGATACCTTAGATAATTTATATACCTCTATGATCCTTGTCCAACATGGTTCTCAATTTATTGACAACGGTAGCCTCTTGGGAGAGACTACTATCTTTTTCCAAATACTGCTCATACTCCTCAAGCCTCTTTTCTAGGGAAAGGAGATGCTCTGCAAGAACCTCAAGAGAAACTTCCTCATCCAAAGATGAAGTGGAAGGAGAAATATGGGTAGTAATATGAGTCATAGCTCCCCCAAAAGGATTGGAAAATTTGGTAGACAACCCTGAAACTAGTTCTTCAAAAGAGGGACCAGTTTTATTTGGACTAGCCTTCTTGATTTCATTCTTGTGTGTTGAAACTTCTTCTAGAAATTAATATGAAGGTTGTAGATTGGGTCATAAAGCTCATAAAAGCTTCATGACACTCTAATCTGAATTACACCCAAGACCTGAGAAAAAAAATTGAAGCAAAGAAATAAAAAGGAGGTTCATGTTAGGTTCACCAAAATGTGAAGGATGTGATTTGCTACTCCCATGTCCCTAGGAAAAGGAAGATTCAGCATGGAGTGAATTTCCCTCGGTCACCTCAAGACTAATCGAAGGGAAATAGGCTGAAAAGGAAGGGCAAGCCAATATCTTCTTTTTATGTTTTTTGATGGGGGATTTCAAGAAATGAGTGAACAGACCATAGAGGTCTCAGACTATAAACTAGCTGGCTCTCGACCAAAGGATGTCAACGTGGGAGACAGATGACAACGTAGTGCGCTGTCATCTCAGTGATGCAATGGCATCTCATATAGACGAAGAGAAAAGTGCACAAACTGAAACTCACAAGGTGTGTTAACAACCTGAGAGCCTTAATCCAATAGTTTAACAATAAATGAAGAAATGCATGAAATGAAATGAAACAACAAGAAGAATACTATAACTTGAAAGATAAACTATCTAATAACAAAATGATGAGAGAGGAGGAAGAAGAAGACCAATTCATAGAAGGCCCAGCCTCTCACAAGCTCCTCACAAACAAAGTGTACCTACACACACGACAACAACAAAAATTTGTGGCAGTGTTTTGGAGTTTTCCTTAGTCAAACACTCATTTTAGTGTTTCCACCTCCACATACAGTTGATAGACCACAATATAGAGAAAATGATAAAGGAATAGAAATAGACATGATTTATAGAAATGCAAATATAATATAAATGTTATTCTATAAACAAGACAATGCAAGTAAATAAATGTGCTACTATCCTTTCTACATGCTTGGAGAAGTTGAGAGAGGAAGGAAGAGAGAAAGACGACCATGTCAATAGTATGAATCTTGAAAACCTGGAATAGACAATGGTATAAAAACAACAACAATGGTGTAGAGCATAGAATGGGAAGAACAAGAGTGAAATTTGAGTGGATAGAAGTGATAGATAGTGAGTGGATTGAGAGATAGTGAATGAAAATCAAAGAATCAAGTTCAAAAGTGCTTTTGGAGGTAAGAGGACGTTTTTGGGTGGTCAAGGCTTGAAGGGGGTGTTACAATTCGTTGGATGGTAGAGAATGTGATGCCTCCAATGTCCACTAACAAAAGAATAATTTCAGGATGCTAGCATAGCATGTAGACGTCTACACAATGCATAGGATTCCCTGACAAAAATTCCCTCGCCGACAGAAAATGACAAAGGCACATGCAAAAGGCAAGGAAAAGGTGGTGGATTTTTGCATTACCATGTTTATAAGGCTAATGGTGAGGTAATATTATAGGAAATTGTACTAGGTGTAATTTTATGCCATAACATGAGGTAATTCTCCTGGTTGTCAATGGTGAACTCAAACATTACATGCTTTGGTGAGTCTTCCACTGTGATATTAGCCATGATGCCTAAATGAAATTGGGGAGTCTCCTTTGTGTTTGGTGTGGGTATTGGCATTAGGGATGATTCTTCTTCAAAATACCCTCACTCTGTTCACTTTGTTCACCAATATCCTCTCATGCTTCATGTGTTGAGGAGAGGAATCTTCCCAAAGAATCTTATTGCCTCTGCATGCAATGATTATGACTCTTTTTATCAGTAGTTCTTGCACATTGTTATTAAAGTGTTTTATCTTGATGGATAAAACCTAATTGCCCTAATGTTGGAAGTAAAAACACTAAACTATTAAAGATTGAAAATGCATAGGAGAATCCTAAATGTAGCACCATTCTCGATAATGATGTCAAAAAATTAAGGCCTTTATAAAGTATGATTAACGTGGTGTTCGCAAGCAAACACATAATTCGGAGGATGGGTTTCTAACTTGACAGTTCACCAAACTTTCAAAAAAGGTTTCATTTAATTATCAACTAGGGCTCATAATATTTTGACAGTGTTGGCATTATATGTGCATTCAAGGATCCTACTATGCCCTATATCGATGAAACATAGGTGGTCATGTATGTACTAAAAATAGTAAAAGTTGGAAAATGAAATAAAGCATGAAATTGAGAAATAGGGGAACTAAAATAATTTTGTTGCTTATGTTGCAGGTACTTACTACTTAACACTATAATTGCTAACTATTGAATTTGAACTTATAACTAACTAATACTTCTAACTTCTAACTCTAACTTTTGACCTCTAACTTCTCTGAAGAATAACTCAAGGTAATTTATGCTACAGAATATTATTCATGGAATTCATATGCATATAATTGGAAACCTATCTTAAATGAATTCATTAATTTAGCATCTAATCTAGGAACCAAAAATAAGGTTGGTTGGCAGTACCTCGAGTGGCCCTTACTTGAGTTGTACCCACAAAAGATATCAAATATGCACTATTTGATCAATAAATCATGACAGTGAACTAAACTCCTTTATTGAATGAAAATTGGACTTCTTACAGTTTGACAATAATCTCTTAAATATTTCTCATTCAGTAGTACATATCTATTGCAACTTGATAACAAAAATCTAACAACAATTAACTATTAACTGATAGAAACAATCATGATGTTACTATCACTACTAGATCTACTCCTCAATCACAAATTCTAATATATAGGCTCGGGAGGAGTCTTATTCATTCAAGGACTGAAAACAAAAAATTAATGCATACATCCACTCTCCCTTAAGTATGGGAAGAGGAAAATTCTTGAATAAGAAAACCATAAATATGAAATAAAATAAGAAAAACCAAACTAGGACTCTACCCGAATGGTTAACCACAATGATAGGGACATGTCTTCCAAAATATATCATGTCATGGGTTACTCCTATTTGGAATAGACTTCTTCCAATTTCCTTATTGGTGGATAAAAGTGCATTTATGGTGACTCATAGTTGACCATTCAATATCCACTTTCACTTCCTTCTGAAACTGTCGTTCTCCAATTATTTTGGCTTCTCCCCTACAATCATCCACAGTCCTTTGTTGTGGGCTCAAAATCTAGTTGATATGGGCTACAATCTTCTTGGCTGAAAGATGTTAGTTTTTCTAACAAGGAATTCACATCATTAACAATCACAATTAAACCATAAGAACATACTAAATCTTATGAAGATTCATACATCCACACAATCATATATCAATATATCATATTTATATTTCCACATATTTAGGTCTATCAAAGTGCATAAAAGGCATATGAAATATGTATGAAGTCTTGGAAATATTTTTGAAACATAGAAAATTAACTAATAAAATCATAAACTAATGAAGGAAAAATTAGCCATTATTTAGACCCATCACTTATGTCTTTCAATGCTACGTTCTTTACAAAACCTGTTGAAATCTGCCAAACAAAGCTCACCACCATTTTCAATCCTCAAACATTTAATCTTTTTATCCTTCTAATTTTCTACAAGAACTTTAAACTGTATAAATCTATTAAAGACTTAAAAAAAATTCTAATGAAATAAACCCTTGTACTACTTGAGTCATCAATGAATGAAATAAAATAAATGGATTTTGCAATTGAATGAATATTAATAGGACCAAATACATCAGAATGAATCAAGTCCAATGCCTTAGAATATTTTTTAGAACTAGAATAAAACTAAACATGGTTTTTATTTCCATAAATGCAATATTCACAAAATTCAAACTCATGATTATAATCATTCATCTCCTCAACAAGATTTTTATTTTCCAAGGTTCTAAGACCCTTCTCACCAATATGGCCAGTCCTTTGGTGTCATAACATAGTTTTCTATTGGAAGTTTTCTCTCCATAGAATAAGCGCCCTTAGGTACCCATAAAGCATGACCATCAGAAGTAGATGCAACACTCCTCTTCACTATTGGTTCTGATGGTGAGGATATTGACTCAAAACTTCTATTCTTCATTTTCATAAAAGAACTATTACACTAAATTGTGCATGTATCCAATTGAAATAGAGTGCCTATTTGAACACCCTTATCAAGCACCATAGCTCCTTTATTCATCTTATATCCTCCATTTGAGAAAACTATTTGCACACCCACATCATTCAAGTTACTTACAAATAATAGGTTTTGTGCCAAACCAAGATATGCAGCACACCGTTGATCCCCTTCAATCTACCATCAGGAAATCAAATCAAAACTCTTCTATAGCAAACAATCTTCAGATGAGAGTCATTTCCTAAGTACACCTTCCCATTGTCAAACTCTTCATACTTTGAAAACCACCCCTATGCAAGGTCATGTGGAATGATGCACCAGATTCAATCAACCACACATCTTCTAATGCATGTGTTTCCAAGGTAGTGACAAGTGCTTCATCATAATCTTGAGAAGACTTGTTTGAATTAGAATCATTTATTTTCTTCTTTTTTTCTCCTTTTTTCACTCCTTGTGGAAGTGACCAGGTTTATTGCAATTCTAACACAAATCCTAAGACTTTCTAGGAGACTTAGATCCCACACGAGATTTGGATCTTCCTTTGTTTTATTTTTCTTATCCTTTTTCTTTCCTTTCTCCTTGGATCTATCATGAACCACAAGAGCCTTCTTGGCCAATTCAGATCATTTTCTTCATATCTCCTTGGACAACATAGATACAACCATATTGTCCATATTTAAATTAGTAGCGGTACTTCCAATGGCCATAACAAGGTGGTCCCACAAATCTGGTAACGAACACAATAATCATACAACGATCCTCCTCCATCTTTACACCAACAAAGGACAACTGGAAAATAAGCATATTAAAAAATAGTTGATCTGCAACAGATCCTCCATCCTCCATCCTCAGAGAGTTACAAATTCTTTCTCAAGAATAACTTATTTACTAGGGATTTAGCCTAATAAATTTCTCCAAGTTTCTTCCATAAAAGTGCAGTTGTTTACTCTTCATGAACCATAAATCTCTATCCACCAATAGGTCCTCCATCTTGAGTTTCCACAAGTCAAAGTTGCCTCTGTTGAACTTATCTAATTAAAAACTCCCAAATGTGCTAGCCATCTCGCCTACAAAAAAAATTACAAACCCACTGCATAGGCTCCCACTCAAACAAAGATCAGTACAAAAAACCCTCTACCCAACAATTAGAATCAAAGGTGATCAAGTTTTGATGCCAAATGAAAGGAAGCAAGGTATGTAGGAACACTTCCTAACACTAATCTAGGAGGAGAGATGTATAAGTTTTAATTATTTTATATTTGAAATGTGAGATGCACAATAGGAGTATTATTTTTTTTTAAATCACATACAATTATAAGAAGATCACAACATAAGATATATGTAGGGAAAACCCTTTCAGGAGAAAACCCCCATACTCCAAAACTTGCACAATATATTATCTAATCAGGTGATTACAACAAACTTGAAATGCATGTTCTTTAAGGAGTATACAAATGTTGAATTCTATAGCTATTTTGACAGCATAATGATACTTTTCTATCATGTAGTTGACTTACATGACACTTGTCCAATGATTCTTTACCGTTCTTACATGCCTGTATACTTGGGCACCCCAAATTTCCCCAAATAGGTAAAGACATATTTCTTACAATACCATAAAATTTATCATATCTGACAACTCTTATAGTTGTAAGATAATTTGTCATAACTAAGTAAAAATAAAAGATACCTCTTACACTCTCTTACAACCTTTCATAGGTAAAATTTGGGTGCCCACTTTCCCATACAAATATCCTTCCAACACTTGTCCAACCTATCATAGAATCTGGCTCTTATGTGTCATAAGATCATAATAGGAATTTTTCATAAGATCATCATAAGAATTCATCATAGAATCATCATAAAGATCCCTCAAAGATGTTGACACATGTTAAGGAATCTCTTCCCAAAGGGGATGCCTATATTTCCTTAGGGGTACCACAACATCCATATCACATTCCATGTCACCTTCCAACATGTTGACAACTCAACATGCCATGTCATATTAGATGATAAATTAATATGAGCAAGAAATTACAATATAAGCATAATTAAATTAATATTTTAATGTTAGGAAATTGCGAAGGTTGAGACACCTTCATTCACAACAAACCTATTTAAATATTCATACACTTTCTCCACAATCACTTTGCACTTTAACTCTCTAAGTGAAGAAGTGTTATCTAAGCTCTCATACAACACAACTAAAAATAATGGCAACACCAAGTTTGGTTAACATCATAGAGAAGTCATGCCAAAAATACATGAAGTGCACATTCAAGGCAATGAAGGTAGATAAAGATGGGGCATTCTCAAGCATTCACATAGATGTGGTGTGTACAAAATATATAAGGAAATATATTTATGATCACATAGCTAAGATAAACCACACAAAATTTAAAGAGCTTAGGTAAACCCTACTCACCCCAGACCAAACTACCTATCAACCATAATATCAAGAGGTGCGACGGAAACATATCAATGTATGGAAGGATTACCTAGACTTCTATGAAGAGTATAATAGGGTTAGGTTATTCCTAAGAAGAGTACATGATGAATTTATATACCTTGAAAAACCCTACTAGATCACAAAAGAGAAAATTCATGCAATAATGGGGGTAAGCATGGTTGGAGAAATCCTAGCTAAGAAAGTAGAAAAAAATGGAAAAGTAACATAACTTACTGAGGCAACACCAGATGGGAGAATATTGAGTGTTTGAAATATCACAAACCCTGCGATGCGATATGCCATAATGGGGATTACATACAAAATTGACTATGCCAATAGAGAAGACTTCACCACAACAACAAAAATTCACACCATTTACCAAATGGTGATACAGAGGAAATATTTTGACCTATGTGAGGTAATGGGGGAGAAACCAATGGAGAACCTTTAGAAAACAAAAAACCTCCTGATACAATTTCCAATATGGCACACTACTCATTTTCCTATTCTACTTTCTCAACGAGCTCCCAACATTCAAAGGAAAAGTGTGACAAACAAACCTATCGATAATGGCACAGATAAATATTCACCCTTAATAGTTTCTAGGCAAGCATATATATATATATATACCATTGTATAATAGGATTTCTTCAAGATCTTCCAGTAACAGCTACACGCTAAAGAACAGATCCCATACGAATATGTTAAATAATACATCAATACCATTACTTTTTTGGTAGACAAAGACTACACCTATATGGAGGTGATGGAGCCATGAACAACGTGGATTCCTAAGCTCCCATATGAGGTATCATAGAGAGAAGTAGATGTTTATTCTGCAAACATCCTCAACAACCCAAAAGACCCAAATGCAAAAATATTTGGGAAATGCAAAGAGATTATGGACCAAATCCATAAGAATAATGCAGAGGAGAAATTTGAGAAGAAAAAGGAATAGCTATAGAAGCAATGGGGAATCCCACAAAAATATTCAACACAATCTTCCTCATTTGTACCACTTTCAGAAGCTAGTACACCAGGTGTAAGAAAGTTTTGAAGGTTACATTGAGTGGCTAGCACACAATCTAAGGTACCCATCTCTTCTTCACAAACAGTAACTACACCAGATGTGCAAGAAGTATCAAAAAAATTATTACAGATGAGTGCGAAGAAGAAAACTCACAAAGAGAGGACCAAAAAACTGATAAAGAGATGGATAATTCAACCTTTCAAAGAAGAAGAGGAAGAAGATGAGGTGGAAGAGGTAAAAAATCATCCACAAAAGAAGAAAAAGAAGAACATAATGGAGATACAACAACCAAAGGCACTAAAGCAGCCATAGCCACCAATCAATGTCATGGTGACAACAAGTTCCATCACCTATCATGGTATGCTACCACAAGTCCTTAATATGTTGAAGAAGTAGACACATATAATAAAGAGAGAATTATACAAAGCTTAGTTAAATACATAAGAAGATTTAATAAAATCTTAGAATAAGTAATTGAAGATTTTTTAGGGCCTATAAATTCCACACTCTAAGAGAAGAGGGGAAAGGCCCAAAGAGCAGACGAAGAGATAAGATAAAAATCAATCAAGGAGGTATGATTTGACCTTACCACAAAGCAAAAGGAGGAGTTAGAACAAGCTCAGGGTAAAGAGCTCTAAACAAAATAGAGGGTGGAATTAATGGAGGAGAACAAATAGAAACAAAAAAAAGCACAAAAGGAAACCACGAAGCTTACCAAGAATCTCCATGACTCCATCCTGGAGGAAGAAAAACAAAACAACAAATAATAACTCCTCTGCAAAGTGGCCAACCAAGTGGGTGAGATGGCAGGGGACAAGATCGAAATGTTGAAGAAGCATCTACATCTTAATCCCCCATACAATCTATCAAAGACTTCTTAGTGCAATAGAAACAACTACAACCAATGCCAATGCCCATGCCACAACTACTTCAGTCGCTATTAGTTGGGTTCACAATTAAACTTTTTGAATATATACCCACTCCAAAGACTTCAAATCAAGGATATATTCCAATCTATCACAATTACAAGATGTGGTGATACATTGTAGAATAGCATACCCCACATTCAAATGGAGACTTCCCTTCCCCTACCACAGCACCTCAAACAGTTGGTGGATGGCCTGCAATTAGATCTACAATCACAAAAGGAAAAGATAAGGTGAGAAGCCCAACAAGAAATTTTAAAGAAAAAAGAAAATGAGGCTACAAATAAATGTGCACTAGCACATTCCCAACTAGAGGTACAAATAAAGAATATTAAAGGAAGCGTAGCAAAGACTAATGTAATATACCATTTTTTTTTGCAATGGCCCAACCTCACCAAGAATCTAAAGAATCATATTACATAGTTGGAGGCCCAAATATCAAAGGTTACATATTCCTACAACCCATTAAAAGACATAGATGGAGCGAATAGAGAACAAGCATAAAATATGCACACCCAGCTACAAAAAACCCAAGAATAGAGGGAACAAATCAAAATAAAAATAAAGGAGCTAAGGGAAACCATCAACATCAAATTAGCACACTCAAGTGGAGTCCTAAAAGAAGATAAAAAAATCAACACTCCAAATCCAAATACCCACTACCCTTGCAATGATAGAAGTCACAAACTTAAGCACTCAAGGACACATTAAAGTCCTCCAACAAGTAAAACAGCAACGGGATACTACACTAGTACAATTAAAGGCCATATATAAGCATATTGTCCCAAGAACTAAGCAATATGCCTTGAGAACAAGACAAAATTTTGAAAGGGGGGATGATGTTAGCAGGACACAGGGAAAAGACCAAAAGCTATCATAACCTATGGCATAGGACTTGTGGAACCTAATTCCAACAAGGAAGATGGAGCAAGAGATTCCCTATAAGGGTAACATCTCTCTAAGATTTAAAGAATTAATATATGTATGTAATAGATATCAGATTATGATAAGGAAGAATGAAATAGAATGCAATGTAGAGTAGAGACTAAGACCTACTATTGTATCTACCATATGAGTATATAAATATATAGAGTTGTAAGGACTAAATTAGTGCATGTTTATGAATGAATGTTGTCTTTTTCTAAGTTATATATGAAATGTTGATAGATATAGTTTCCTATTGCACTTACTCTTTTCTCTTGTTGCATCCTCTGAGGTATAAACAAACTACATAAGGGATACTAGGGTACAAATCTCTGGACTATAATTCCCCATTTTCTCTTGCCAACAACTTTATGTGTTTGGACCTTTTAATATTTCTTGAATGTCATATTTTCTATTGGTCCAATATAACCTTATTCAATCATTTCCATAGGTCCTAAATGACTTGGTACTTCTTGTGTTCCAACTAGAACATCTTCTAGCTTTTTATTATCTTTTTAGAATCTCATTGAACAAGTGACTGAATTTCTATAATTGTTCAATTATTTCATCAATATTTGTTACTTGCCTACATTCTTCTTTAACTTGGTATTTTGGAGATACTCATCTTTGCTTATGATTACAAGTCACATAACACATGTCATTTCAAAATGTGTTGAATTGTGAACTCTACACCACCCATTAAGGAGTACACCTTTTAAATGTAGTGCTTGATCTTTATGCTTCCTAGCTTCATTAGAAATAAACCTTTGGAATTTCTCAAGAAGACCATATTCTTCATTAGAAGATCCATAATATAATTCTATCTGAAGCTTAGTGCCTGGTGTGATTTATACATCATTATTATAACTCCATCGACACATCAAAATTTCTTCCCTCTGGAAATCTCAAGCCTTCCAACCATATACCCCAATTTCTACTTTGATACAAAGAACTTCATTATTTTGGTAGTACTCTATGATCATGTGTTTCATGCATGGCTCTTTTTCAATTCTTATTTGGTTAGGGATGCCTCTCTAAGGAAACCACATGTCAACAAGTTCATTGACATGTAACCATTAAGGGTTTTTTACTAGTCTCTACTCAATAACATCCAATATGTGACTGGACTATCCACTACTTGGATATCTATATTGTGTTGTACCCTAGTGTCAGATTCTAATTACATATAGATATGTGTTAATTCCCCTATGATAATTAATTCAGTTTTATCTAGTTGTGTAACTTTCTTTGAAGAGTTAACTAAGGATAAACCTAAATTTTGGCATACATATAATGGCATGACATTTGTGGATGCACCTAAGTCTAGTATGCAATTATAAAAATTATTTCCAAAAAAATTAAGTAGAAAAGGTGGGGACTAGGATTTCTCTTTATATAGGGCTGCTTGACTATCAACAATGTGTATTGGAATTTTGTCCTTTAAGGGTGTTGCCACAATAAAGGGTTACACTTTCTGGGACATCTTGATTTTTTTTGAAATCACATATTTTTAGAAAATATAATGATTTAGGCCTTGAAAGGTTCCATTTAAAGGATTTTAATTGAAGAGGGTTTGATCAAACCCCCTTGGATAGAATGTTGCTAGTTTTAAACATACCTATAATGGAGTCTCCTCTACACTTGTCAAACTGATAAAAAACCACTTTTGATTTACCTTTTGGGGGATCAAATGAATTCATTTAAAATTTATGTTTTGTAAGTATGTAGTCCTTATTATAAACTTCCCAAAAATTATAATTTTAAATATATTTAATTTGATTATTATATTTACTTTTTATTTCTTGTGAATGTAGGTTTTCACCGAAAATCAATCTCTCTCTTCTGCACATGTGGAAAAATAGTATATTACCAAAAAAATCTGAAAAATATCTATGCTCTTAGTATTGATGTCCTTGATCCAACAAAAAAAAATGAATTTCGATACATACAAAAAAGGTTATGTGTTATATAGTAAACCTATGTCTAAATTGTAATTGGTTTGACTTCAAAACTTAATTAAGAAAAAAATATTCAATAAAACACTATGAAACCAAATGAAGCAACTAGATATTGTAGTTACAAATCTAAATTCAAAAAATAGAATTTTATCTAAGCTTCTTTAACTGGTGAACTATCTTTAGGAAAGGGTTTTCCTAAATATCATAGAAAACATTTCTTGATAACATGCATTTTTAAAAATTAAACCAAAGGTAAACTAATCTTAATATTTTTTTATTTCTTCAACAAGATAGCTTACTAACTTATATCAATCAGTAGATTTATATTTATATGTTTGTATTATAGGTTGAAATGTATTACAACATTGTAGTGTTGGATATTCAAGGTAAAACTTGCATCAATATTAACTTAAGTGGTTGCAAACCTGAAATATATGTATTCTAGATTACCATAAAGATATTATGTGATTAACAATGCAACAATGAAATCAAAAACAATAATACCACAAGTTTCCAAACACAAGTGAGACAATATATTCGTGGAGAAACCCTTGCGAGAAAAAACTCCACACCCAAAGAGATCCAATATTTGTATTAATTTTCAAATGAGATGCAATAATACAACACTTCTCTATGTATTTCGGTAGCACTTCGTCGCTCTAACAACCTGTAAACAAAATCTTACAAACCACCATCTCAAGGCTCCAATATATAAAAGTTTGTGGGAGAGAATACCACAAATAGTATCCCAAAACAACAAGAAAAAACACCTAGAAAAACCCACACCCCCCTTAGTGGAAAGCCCATAAATATGGCATTAAATATTAAATAATCACATGGCCTTCACATAGGCGCCTAACCCATAGCCAATCAGAATTGATCAATCCCAAGTGCTCCATAACTCTTTGACGACTCTGATGGCTTCATACAAGAGCATGCACCAACATGAAAAATTGGGTGCCCAACCATGCAAGAGCATGAAAAATATGCAAATAACATGCAAGGACATACACAAAAAAGTGGTCCCCACTCACAAATTTAGATGCCCAAACAAAATATCCTCCCAAAATGCTCTTTAACCGTCACCATAATGGATCCACCTCTTTGAATGAAATTACAATTTATCATAGGAAAATAAATAATAAATATTTTGTACCTTGTGTCCCCTAGAACACTTTCCAAAGAACATGGAGACACATAAATCAACTTAGGATAGAAATTATAATGTCACCTATCCTAACATGTGGAACTACCTTGGGATTTTTTTGGATTGTTGTTATATTGTAGATCTAGAGGAGTGTTAAAACTATTAGGTGAATGGACGTTATTAATGGTCCTTTCATCCTATTGTTGTCATTGTTTCTCCTTAGGTTGTAACTATATCCCTTTTGATATCGTTGAAAGGCATGGACTTCATCAGCTTCTTGTTCTAGTTCATTGGCATCCTCATAAGGAAACACATATGTTTCCAACATCATTGTCGATTCATCTTCACATGAGAATGTGAAACTTTCTAATGTCATAGAAAATTCTTCTTGGAAAGAGAATGTATAACTTTCTATTAGTATAGAAAATTCATTTCCTAATGGAACTAGCTTTTTTCCCTGAGAAGTATGACTTGGCATGGTTTACATTTAGTGCCTCTATTTGGAATATGTTTGAGGTGATTCAAAACTATTGATAATCTAGCTTTGCATACACACTGGTTTTATATATTCATCACCACTTTACAAGGCTAATTCGATCAAATTCACCCTAGTTGGTTTGCGATCTCAAATTGGTTGGGATTATCCAATGGAAAAATAATGTCTCTATTATTTGGTCAGGTGTTCCAATTCTTAGCTAGTCTAGGGGCATTGTAACTTATATTTTGTTGACTTTGATTATTGTTTTGTGCATAGAAATTTTGGTTCCTCAATTGAGTGACCTCATTTATCAACCTCTTTAGTTGAGTTGTCATCTCTTCGATGTCTTCCTTATCTTGCGATTTTATTATCACATTATCTTGTTCTTTTTTATCATATTATCTTGTGATGGAGAAAATAAAGGATTCTCATTAAGATGAACCTCTAAAATTATAGTTTCTAGATGTAACACCAAAAATTAGGTATTTACTTGTTGCATTTTGGTTTATTGCTAGAATCTATTATGTTTGAATCCATTATGTTTTAACATTGAAATGTCACTCTTCAAAGCTCCATTTATTTGTTGATTATGATTCAGCACACTAATATTTTTAACACTTGTAAGGGGACCATAATTGAATTATCCCATATCCTTATTAAATTTAATCACTTCTATATAAGCATCTGGAAAGGTAGCTATCATGAGTACATTCATGTTAACAAGCATCACCATTAGAGGATCTAAGGTAGAATAAGAAACTAGAAAAATAGCAATCTCAATGATGTAAGGATCTACTAATCTAGAATATGCCTTTTGAAAATGATTATTAAATGTTATAATGAACTCTCCCTCGTCTCTCTTTATTTTAACAAAGCAACGATATAATGTAGTTGCATCTATAGGAGCTTGAAATCTAGCTAAAAATGGGTTTTTTTTGTATTAATAATATGTCATTAAACTAATACATTATACCATACTTGGTATACTATAGTTGTTTTTGGTTTATACAAAAAAATATATAATTGTTTCAGCTTGTATACACTTTATTGAGTTTGTTGCTTTTCATTACAAAATTTATAGTCTTGTATACTTTACTATCAGGTAATACTTTCCTTTACATCATTCTTTTACAAAATTTACACACTTATATAAGTTGATCATATTTCCTTATAGCTATCAAAAAAGAAGGAATACTTCCTAATGTCTATCTACAGCCTTGCTAGTAGTTTCTTCCTCCTCTCTGCCATTACCATCTTCTACATGTCCATTGTTGGGTTTGGCTTCTCCAATCTTGAATTGGGCATCACTATGTTTTTTCCTAGAAATACATGGACCCCTATGCCTCCCCTGCACCTCCATAGTCACATTGAAGTCTCTTTGAAACTCATTTATGGCCCTTAGGAAGACCTCATGTTCTACTCCTTTCAATTGATAGGCATGTCCACACCTAATTTCTTTTTTGTTGACCCTCACCAAACCATATTTGATCAAATTCACAAATTTTGGCAATGAAACCTCAATATGCAGCAACACCTGCAAGGAAACAATGAGAAAGGTGAGTCTTTTGGATGACTCAATAAGGGACATCCTACAACCTTTGAATCTTTCATCATTCCTTACTTTCCAATTGTGCCACATTATTTCAATAGAGAGACAAATCTAGAATGCTTTACAATATTTTCTCATTTTTCTATCAAACATTATAACATCTTTCTAAACAAGCTTGTCTTCATTATCCCAAATTTTAATATTGTAACAAAATAGCTTCCATATTTCTTTAGCATAAAAGCAATAAAAAAGAATGTGTTTTACTGATTCAATATTTTTACAAATATTACAAATGTCAATATCATCACAATTAGATTTAAAAGGAATCCTTTGCAAAAGAACCAACCACCTGAAACAAGCCTTTTTTGGCTCAAGACCACTGTACCAGATATCAGTCAAGATTTTATGCTATTTTTTTATCATTTAAAGCCATATTCCAACAATTATTCAAGTGCTCAAGAATGGTGTTTTCACAAGTCATATCTTTATAAATTGACTTAGCTTTAAGTTCATAAATAAGTCCCCAATCTTTCCAAACTATTTCATTGGCTAGATCAAGTACTCTTCCAGTATCTAGTGGAAATATAGCTTCTTTACAAGCTTCTGAGAGTGTGGAGTAGGTCCTGGAATTGGAGGTTGGGAGGTCAAACACAGTTTCCAACTCATTCTAGCTTCTAAATTTCCCTTCAGAAAAAATATCGCTAAAGGTTTTTATACCTTTTTTATTCCACTTCCTAGCTAAGCAACCTTCTAAAAGGGTGAGGGGCTTGCCATTATGGTACACTTTCCACCATATGGAACTATAACTTTGGCATTTGACATTATTGCTTATGGTTATGTTATTAGATTTGAATTGAGCACTTTGTTTGATTAACTCCCAAGCCTTCCAAAGCATTTTAAAGACCATCAACCCAGTTGGGGACATCGAGGATTTACTCATGAGAATGTCACTCAAGGGTAGAATTTTCTAGGTTTTTTCTTGCTTGGGCACTACTAATTGGATATCGTTCCTCACCAACACCTTCCAGGGTTCATTTTCGTCTATGGCTTTCACAATCCATTTTTCCACCAGTGCAATACCTTGCAATCTTAGGTCTTTCAAACCTAAGCCACATTGCATTTTTCTCAGGCAACGCCATTCTGATTTCACTGTGTGCTTCTTTATTTTCCCTTTCCCTTTGGACCATAGAAATCTTCTTCTTCTTTTGTATTTCATTGACCTAGTAGCTACAGAAAAACCAAAAAAAGGCAAAGTAAATATTGTAGGAGGAAAAAATCTTCTAACAGACCTATATCCTCCCAGCAAGAGTGAGATATTGTTTGTTCCAGCCTTCTAGCTTCTTTTCAATTTTTCTTTTTATCCAATTCCACATTTCCTTAAGGTTAGGGTCAACAAAAAATGGAGTACCAAGATATCTCACCTATAGGTCAAGACCACCCCATTGAAAGCTAAATTTTTTGATCCACTCTGGTGGCCTATGATCTCACCCAAGTGCAATAGAATTGGTATTAGACATTTTTTCCCCAAAGGCTTTACAAAACAATTCAAGTTTAAACATTAAGGATTCCACGTTTTGCTTGTCCAATTCTAAAAAGAGTGTAATGTTGTCTGCAAACTACACATTGATTAGTTCCCTCTCATCCGATAACTTGATGCCTCTGATCTTGGGAGATACTATGCATTCCATTAATAGGTAAAAGAGTGCATTTGATGTTATTACAAAGAGGGAAGGTGCCAAGGGATAGCCTTGCCATATTGACCTTTCCAACTTGATTTCTTTAGAGAGTGTCCCATTCACATCCACTTGATCATTAGCATCCATTAAAAGGATTTCCACAATTTTGAAAAATTGTGCAAGGAACCCAAAGGCTTGAAGAATACTTCATAAAAAGTCCCATTCCAACCTATCATATGCTTTCTCGAAATAAAGAAGAAGCATTGTGGCTTTTTGGTTGGATACCTTGGCCCACTGCATAGCTTCCCATCTTGTGATTAAGTTCTCAAGAATATATTTTCCTTTAATGAAATCTCGTTTGAGTGTTGTTAACAAACTTTGGAAGGATATTAGCCAGCCTTAATTCCAACACATTAGCCAGTATCTTGTAAGACACATTTAGGATGGTTATGGGCCTCCAATTTTTTACTAGATTCGTGTCCCCCCTTTGGTGAGGAGCTTAATTATCCCTTTGTTGATCTTATTACCCAATTTCACTATGATCATGGCCTCCTCATAGACATTTAGCAGATCCTCACTCACCTAGTCTGAGAAGCACTTATAGAATTCCATAGATAGCCCATCATAGCCTAGGGATTTATCATTGTTCATAGATGCAATGGCCTTACCAATTTCATCTTTGGTTAGGTTGGCTTGTAGCTTAGCGGAGTCCTTCCTAGATATTTTTCTTGGAATGAGCCTTTTAATTATGTCATGTTCCTTGTGGTAGTCCTTAGCACCCCCTTCTGAGGTGAAGAGGCCCTTAAAGAATGACTAGAGCTGCCTTAAAATCTCCACCTAGGAGGAGAGAATCTCTTCTCTATCTGAGGTCTGATCTATTTGCTCTTTCACATTTTTCTCCTTCAGATATTTGAAAAATTTGGAGCCTCTATCTCCACAAGTTATCCAATTAATCTTAGCTCTGATTCTTAGCCCATTCACTTTGTGGGCTTGGATTTTCCTTAGGCTTTCTTTAGCTTTGGCAAGCTCTTCACCAAGCAAAACATCACTTGGTGCCTATTGTCACTTTTCCTCTACTTCAAAGATGGATTCTTGGAGCTCATTTTCCACTCTCCTTGCATCAAGGGCCCTCTTCTTACCTATTGTTTGAAATATTTTTCTCCGGCTGTTGACATTGGTGTTCCACCTTTTCGTGGAACTTGCTTCTTTTAGCATCCACTTGTTGATCTCTCTAAGGGAGGTAATGGATTCCTTGCAATCCTTATCCTTAAGTAGACTTGTGTTTAGAATGAATATTGACTTTTTCATTTACTCTTTCATTCTACTTTGGAAAATCATAAGGTTGTCCTTGATTGGATGGTGGTTTGAGAGTGTGTAAGGGTAGACACACACCTTCAAGCCATCTACATTTGGGACAAAGTTGAAAAAATATTTGTTTGCATACATCCTACCAAGCTTGCAATAGATTTTATTGCCACCTCTCTAGGCATTACACCAAGTGTACCATACTCCTTTGCATTCACTCTTCCCCTTTTCCATGGGGTTTTACCAAGTTGAGATTGTGTTTCATTCTATGCTAGAAATTTTTTTCATTACCTTTCCAGGACATGTCTATTCCCCCCTACTTGTCCTCCATCTACTCAACCATATTGAAATCTCCTCCTACAATCCATTAAAAATGGGTTTTTCATTCATTTCCAACTATTAATAGAGTTCTTGGTAAATTAATATATTAGTCATGAGCCTCTTCTCCTAGGGTATACAAAAAAATGTAAACAACATCCTTTTCTTGAATCCTAGCTCTAAAGTAAGTATTTTTTATTATTTGAAGATGATCATCTGCATCACGATGCAATTGATACTTCAAACATAATTTTTACAATTTTTTGATAAATCGTGATACAATGAAAAAGTGATTGGAGACTCAATATTAAAAAAATTCCATTGGTGCAACAAGAGGATAATCAAAATTTGATTCCTTGGTTGGGCTCCAATAGATATTTTTTTGTTCCATCTACTTCTTTGTGAATTCATTGGTTTCCCTCGTGAACCACTAGATCTAGATCTTGTCACTAACCTCATCTCAATTCTCTTATGCTCTAGCTTGTTAAATTTAGAGTAGAATACCAATAGGCCCATCTTTTAATGACACTTTCATTGATGTGGCTATTAAGTCCCAAGGCTTTGATTATCAGGTCTTGACACACTAGTTTCACTCAAGGTTTGTTGTATTTTGTTATTTCTCATAAAGGGACTTGGCTAAGATCTTTAATCATACGAGCTTAACATACTAATGTTGACAAGGTATCTTGACTAATTTGATCAAATTTACTATTTATTTGACAAGATAAAAATTTATTGAACAACAAATTTCACAAAGTAAGATCTAACTTCAAGGGTAGTTCTTTTGAAACTATCTGCTCAATTTTCAAGAACTTTAGAGTTTGCACAAATTAGAAGATAACTTTGATCAATTCTTCTGAAACTATCTAAAAATATTCATTGAGATTTAGATTCAAAAAGTATTTAACGATATTCAAATGGATCTTCACATATTTTATCATTAAGTTCTCACTTTTTGAGAATTTGATAAATAATAGAAAATGATAAAAGGAGTAAGAGAAAGGATCTAAGAAATAATTTTTTTATAAATTCCACATGAATATCTCTCAAGAAATTTAAATAGAGACCTAACAGTACGTATTTCACCAAATTAAATCACAGCTATGTATAATAGAGTGCAAATCTTCAAAGGAAACTTGTTATACCAAGAAATGGTTCAAATGCACCTAAATCCAACACAACAATTTGATATTTCAAAGGAAAATATAACAATTCATAGTCACTAATGATTTACAATGAGGAAATGACCAAGTGTTGGCCTTTAATTTACATGTCTTTACATAAATATACAAATTATTCCATTGATAGTGAATAAAAACCATGAATCAAGCTTAAAATTGATAATTCTCTAATTTAAGTCTAGTACGTATTAACAACTTTTGGTTCCCTAAACTAGATGACCCTTGGCCCTTTTATGGAACAAGATCCCAAGGTTGGTTACAATCAATTAATAGTTAAGATTCAAATTTCAAAAATCAACAATAGCAATTAGAAAAGTAGCACATGGGTGATATCATCATCAAGGTTAGTAATAATTGACAAGTGGAGCATTCTCGAACATATTTTTGTTGACTTGGCTTTGGTGAAAAACCACTAGTGGGCTTCACTACTTAAGTAAAATTAACATTCAACTTCACTTAGTTCATATAACATCATCATTCATATTTGTACTCAAAAAATTCATCCTCAAATTGTGTCGAGCAGGTTGAACACAAAATCCCCACAATACCCATAGGAATACCAATTACTCATGACTTCAAAATGTCTAACTAAAATACAATAAATTTATTGAGCATAAAAACTCTACGGTACCTAAACACAATCACTAGATCTTGGTAACAGGCATATTTAATCAAAACAAGTGATGATAAAAATTCACTCTAAACCAACATATTCCTCTATTATAAATTTTTTCCTAAGGCCTCTTACCTTTGCATGTATTCTCTAAAGGTGACCAAAACCTTATTAACTCCCCTCTACCTAAATCTTGAGAGATGCTCCAATTAAACCTATACTTAGCATATATTTCCAATGCAATCCTTATCTCTACATTCCTATTCCAATTTGTCTTATTATAATCCTTAATCAATAATTTATTCTTCACCATCTCATTCAATATTCTCCATTTATATTATTTCCTAGATTATTTAAAGCACTTACAAAATATTCTTTAAACTTTACTACTTCTTTATCATTTGTCCTAAGGTTATCAAAATCATTTGCTTTTTTAGTCAATGTATCTACTATAGAAATGGATTTCTCCATTAGACCCTCTACCATTTTGTGTAGAGCTTCCATTTGGTCTTTACACTCTCCAACCATATTTGTTTCCAACCTAAGCTAAAGTTCTCAAGATTTGATCTTTGAAATATAATCACCTATAACTATTTGCTCTATTATTAAATGGAACTATTGTCAATATTGTATAATGTCATTATTCTTTTTAGCCCTATATCATTCTGTACTAGGAAATCTTCACAATTCTTCTTTACTTTCATCGCCTTTTATCCCATTTGTACACTTCTTTATATTTCCCAATAGCAGATTGTATGTGTTCATCTCCTTCCTTAATTAAATGATCTATCCATATATCAAGTGTATTAGCCTTATGCTTCATGTTGTCCATTGATTACACTTGATCTTTGGATAATAGGATTAGATTCAGAGGTAACTCTTTGATAGCTTGGTTTGGTTTGACAAGAGATTTGATAAATTTTTGCAACTTTACTATTTGTTATTTTAATTCTTTCTTCTTTTTCTTATCTTTCATCATTCTAGCAGCAGTTGCTTCCACATTTTCCCTTAAGTCTTTAATTTCTTGTTCCTTGGTAACATTCCCTAAGTCAATAGTAGATATTTGATAATCGGATACCATCATTTCTCCTTTATCTTTTTTATTTATAGGGAGAGTAACTTGCATTGATTTAGCCCCTGTAGCATCTCTCTTAATATAATGCATTGTCTTAGCTTTCTTCTAGGGTCTAGGCGTGTATATTTCTTGAATTAGATTCTTAAAGTCTTATGGAACTATCTGCTAGAGTAATCATTTATTAGGTAATAATTAATTAATCTTTAATTAATTGTTAAGCTAATTTCACTTTATGCACTTAAGATAAACTTAGGAGTGTTTTTTTCTTTTATTATTTTGAGCTATTACTAGATCATTATGTCTCATCACATGTGATGTCGATACTTGTCATGATATAATCCCTTTCTCATTTAAGGTTTTCTCTTATAAGAACTCTCCATTGTATTATTCAATTCAGTGAAAGCTCTTCATCTCTTGTAAGTTTACCTTTATGAGGAAATAGCAAATCATTGTTTACAACTCTTGTGCATGGAATGTGTTCTCATTTGTTTTTTTATCCTACTTCTTATGTGTTTTCACAATTTGAACATGGTACCAAAGCATAGATTCAACTAAATCTTTCTCAAATTTTGAGAGTTTTCTTCAACTAGAGTTACAAGGGCATCAAATTTAGAATCTTCATTTTTTTTTTAGGTTTTGGACTTGGAAATTTTTTGGTATATGCTAGAGAAAAACGGATCTCACAATTGCATTTAGGAAACTAAATAGATAAATTTTGACTATAAATTTTCCCATATTCAATTTCAAGAGCTCCTAAGGCAAACAAATATTTGGGAGGTTGTATAGCCCCCCAGACAATGTACTGTATAGCTTATTTTTTTGTTTAAAAGTGCTTTAAAGCCTGTGCTATACATAGTGTTAGCTGACAAGGCCACAAAGATCGTTAACAAATTTCACGTAGTTGCTCGATGACTAAAGATTCTCAATGCTAAAAAAATTCCACACAAAACATTTGGTGTCCCTCCACAAATAGATGGAATATTCTTTCAAACATCTACATATTCTATTTCTAGGAATCTTTGTAGAATATTTCAATAGATTTTGATTTTCCCTATTTTGGAGAGGAGTTTTTTCCATGAGGTTTTCTCCTTTTATCCAATTATGAGAGATTAGATCATTTTTACATGGATACCTTATCAGACCTTTTTTTTTGGACCCATTCATGCATTCTTTTATTTTTATGCATTGGATTTTAGAGTTGTTTTGCTAATCCCTAAGTTACAGTTAAGGTGGTGTGTTAGAGTAATCATTTATTAGCTATTAATTAATTAATTTTTAATTGATTATTAGGCTAATTTCACTTTATGCACTTAAGCTAAGCTTAAGAGTATTTTTTATTTTATTAGTTTGAGCTATTATTAGATCATTATGTCTCATCACATGTGATGTTAAAACTTGTCATGATCTAATCCCTTTCTCATTTAGGGTTTTCTCTTATAAGCACTCACCTTCATTGTATTATTTAGTTCAGTGAAAGCTCTTCATCTCTTGTAAGTTTTTTTTTCTTTTTGAAGATTTATAGTTGGCTAGGTAACTAATCAAGAACTTTCCCTATGGGTTTGTCTTGTTATAAATGCTATGGAGATATGATATCTTACATATTTTCCACTTGGGGCATAGAAGAATTAACTTGTTCATTTTGATCTTCTTCATTTTATTCTCCTTGTGGCACATGAGATTCCTCTTGCAACATTTATTCCTCCAGAGGAATCTCACTAGAAAAAAGCTCTCAAAATTTATACCTTCATTGGCCTCTTTTTCATCATAGCTTCCCTGTTACTCTGGTCAAGGGAATTTTTTTGTTGTTGTTGCTCAACAATCTCAATTTCCACATTTGAATTTGGAATATTTTGTTGTTGTACATCTAAAGTAACTTTTTCTTGTTCTAGTTGATCCTTTTGTTCACTAGCAATAGTTTAATTCAATTTCAATTATTATATTCTCATCTTGAGGTTTAATATCTTGTTGTTGCATTAGATCTTCAATATCTTGACATATTTGCATTAGAATTCCTTCCTAGGTTGCTTCTTTATTTAGTTCCTTATCTTGATATTGGTATTCGACCATCTCAGAAAGAATAGGGTTAGTGGATATGTCTATCTCCTATTCAATGTGAACATCAGAGACCTCAACCTTACCTATTTGTACAAATTCCTCCAAAATTGGATCTTTCTTTGTTTTCTCAAGAGATCTTGAAAGAATAGACCTTGGTAACACACCAAAGCTTATATATTCTTCTTCTTCCTCTTCACCTTCACTGTCAACTAGAATAGTGGGTGGTACACTAGGAGATTCATTCGTCTTTGTTTTATCTCTATATTTCCTTAACCTTTCTTCCAACTTCATATCTTTTTTCAATATCTCCTACATAGTCATGTCATCATCTTCATTAGTGGCCTCGAGATAATTTTATGTTTACCTTTATTTTTCCACTTTCCCAATCATTGGTAGTGTGTTGTTTATAGAAGGTGGAGAAGAAAATAACCTTTCTACAAAATAAGATTTGGAAGTCATAATTTTCACAACTTTACCTATAGGTCCAACTATCTACATAACAGGTACATCTCCTTATATAGTTGTTCCATTGTTGGAATTACCATCTTTTCCTGTGGAAGAGATGATGTGCTAGTTGATATACCTCGTGGTCTCCCTTCAAGTTGATAGGGATTTCCCTCACTAGTCAGTTTGGATCCTCTAGAAGTTTAGCAACAGTGATCCCTACACTTGATAGTTCTTCACTACCTTTAGCCTTTTTTATCTCTATGACCTTAGCCTCAATTGTTCTTCTCTTCTTCACCAAGAAGTCATCATAATTGACATCTTCTACAAATTTAGTCTTCCTCTTTTTACTATTATCTTTGGGATATGTTATTGTGATCCCCTTCATCTTCAATGCATGTGTACATTGATTCATCCATGCTTGGCTAGCATCCAAAATTGGTTTCATTATTTCATTTGAAGAATTTGTATTTGGTTTTGTCCAATCTAGGTCTTGGATAGGTTGATCGAATATTTTTTTTGCATCATAGCTTGAATGAAGAAACTTTTCATCATCATTCTTTACCTGAGGTGGAACATTATAAGCTCCCAAAGTCTCCATTTGATTAAGTGTTAGCCTTTGATGCGACCTCTTTCTTACTTCGTGGTCATCAACATAATTAACCCAGAAATCTTCCAAATTAGGTTTATGCTCTATCTTCTTATTTATGTTCTTGTGCAATCTTCCACATGAGTCATAGTTTGACCTTTCATTGTCCAGGAGCTAAAAATTTAGCGCTTACAATTATTTCTCAAACTCCCTAGCATTGGCCACTACATTACAAACTTATTTTTCCAAGTACAGAGAGAATTTTATTCGACCACTCCTATGCAATTTATTAAAAGCATCATACGATGGCAAAATTTGTCTTGTTATCTCTAGCAATATAATCTTGTTGGTAGGGTACTTTAGCAACATGTAGGATTTCCCTAAGAAGCCTTTTTTACTAATACAAGAAATTTGGGAAATTGAATCAACCAACTCCCATGAGGATGGATCACACTTTGTGCATCTATCGATATTTTTTTAGATTTATCCCCCTCAAAGGTTCTGACTATTTTCATCAAGAAAGCATTATTGACTATGTGACAATCTTTTATCAACTCTTCGAATTTCAACCAGGGATAATTTTTATAAGCCATTTTTTGTCCAGGACCATTACCCAATACACCAATTCTTTTCAATCCTAGGAATTCAACTTGAATAACACATGAATAGATAATATAAGAAGACATAAAAACTACCTGGATCTTTTGAAATTTCCTATATGTGTGAATAGAGTCACTCACAATCTTTGACCAATGTATCATTTCTTTGTCATTCTTGACAAGCTTAATAAAGTTATACATCCATGGTTCAAATGTTCCAACATTTGGAAGTCCAACAACCTGACTTAATAAAGTGATGATATCACTTATATCTTGCTTGAAGTCATTGTTGTATAAAGTTTTGGGCATTTTAAACATGGATTTTGATTTCTTGTCTTCCAACATCCAAGCCGCATGGATAGTTCTCTTGTATTTATCTTTGTATACATTGTATGTTTGTGTTGACTCTAATCTATTGAGTGGGTTCATCACGGAGTGGATAGGGATGTTAAAATTTTATGGAATCCCTTCTGGAATCAATTCAGCATATACTCTGCCCTCTTTGATGACCAATCTTATATTTAGGTCATAATAATGAATATATTCCAAGACCAATTATGGGGCTTCAATAGCCATTGGAAATCTTGTTGCACAATGTGAACCACTTTTTGTAATATTTTTTTGCAAATAAACCAACTTATTAAGATGTTACCCTTTTTTAAAATTCTTTTGTATTGAAATGCCCTAGATGGATGCATGAAACTGTCATGTACATGGGCCAAATATGAGAGGATGGTAGAGTCCTTGGAACTCGTCCTTCACTTTCTTTGCTTGTTGACTCATGATTCCTACACTGAATTAAAATACCCCACAATTACTTATTTTTGAAGCTAGGGTTTCATGTTTGGTTTATGCGTTAATTAAGGGTTTTGTTCCTTTTCAAACTATCCATTATAAACAAAATTTAATGTAATTCACATAATACATACTTGAATTGAAATGGCATTTGTACTAGATAATAAAATGTGATTAAATTTAATGTAACCCATTTAGAATTGCTAAAATTCAATAAATATGGGCCCAATTAAAATTTTGAATGTCCAAACTATGAAATAACAAATTTCTCTATTAGGCACCAACCTACACTCTGGAATGTATTGTTGGATTTCCTCTGTGATTATCATGCTTTTTGATGTCTTAGTTGTACAAATCATTCTTTGTTCACCAAATTTCACCTATTACTCTCAAGATTGCTTCTACTCATTTTAGTTTTTCTTTTGTGATTAAATGAGGAGATAAAATATCTTATAATGTTGGGAAAAATCACAAAAGCTACATGCATTTAATGTAGGAACTATGATATATATGCATTAATGGCAAAGAGTGAGAATTTCAATTATCCAACTGCTTTTCATTTTTAAACTTATCAGGTTCACTTGAAGCATGTTTTCCCACAATTCCTTTTATACATGATATATAGGATTTCTAAGTTTGAATTTGAAATACAATTTTCATATTTTGTATGTACTATCTTTTGGTCCTGTTAGGAATCATTTTATTATTTTAACAAGGAAATTGATGGTTACAAAAAGCGGGGAATTTTAAGGGATGTGAAATTATTCACATTTTACATGTCAGGTTCAATTGAAAATCCCCAACGGTGCATAAAGTTGTACAGTTGTGGGAATTTTTCATGTGAACTAGAAAATTTATGTTTAAAATAAGTTCGAGTCTGGATGGAAATGAAATGTCTACTGACTCATCATTGTGACATCATCTTAGTAGGGTAGCAGAGATTTTCAAGTGAATTGGAAAATTGAAGTTTATTTACATCCAACTCAGTTGAATGTTGGATTCCTGTTAAAAATATGTTTTATTTCTCTTTCAATTTTGATAGTAATATTTCTAACAACTTGATAGACTTTCAAACAGTCCAGGTTTAGTAATGAAGAGAACTTCTGCTATAGCAGAGAATATTGGAAATAGCGAGGAAAACTAAGTGAACAAACAATTTAGTTTTTAATAGTTTTGATTCACTTGGGGGTTGAATTCTCACTGAGAATAAAATTCAATTCATAAAAGGCATTAGTTCCGAATAAAGAAAAGACTTAAGATTTATACAACCTAGAATAATCGGCTTCAATAACTAAGACATCTTCTGCTATAACTAGTATCGAAAACAGTGAGGAATTTGATCAATACTAAAAGTTTGTTCTTATAAGGCTGGGAACTCCTGCTGAAGGATAACTCTCATTTTTCAAAATTTTGGCTTGCTTCTAAAGAAAATTTAGGTTATTTTTGTGTGCTCTACCTATTTGCAATGGAATTTTAAGCAAATAAGACACCAAAAATTAAGACTTGGAGGATTTGAGGGGTTTTGCCATTAACACCAAAACAAAAGCAAAGGACAAAAGAGAGATTTCTTGTTTTGCTTCGTTGTGAAGACTACACAACTCATCCAAGCCAATGACCCTAACATCAAATGCTCGATTTCTTTGGTTCATAGCCATTAAATAGGAAAAATGTCCAAAAGTGAGGGAAACTAAGAAAACCCAGAACTCCTACATTAGAGGCAATATGAAATAAGGGTGACAAGGACAATAGAATGATTAGGACATGGACATGTAGACTCTACCCAAGCCAAAACCCTAACAAAGCACGTAACCCTCGTAACCATTGACAAGCGTATTTGTGGGTCACATGAGCTAAGAAAAAACACACATACATTATATGTTCCAGAGTACCTTATAGTCAAATTATGTTGTTTGTAAAAGAAAGAAATTTTGCAAAACTTATAGTATTAGAATAAATCATTCAATTTTTTTTAAGATAAATAAAACCTCTCTAGAGTACCTTATATGATTTAGAGTAGCTTATAGTCAAATTATGTTGTAAAGGAAAGAAATTTCGCAAAACTTATAATATTAGAATAAATCATTCTTAGGAAGATTTTTTTTTCGAGTTTATTTTATTTTTTCGAAAACCTCTTTAAAAAAGTTTTAAAGGAAATTGTCTTTCAAAAAGGTTATGAGAATTTCCTTAGTAGATTTAAGAAAAACAAAAATTCTAAAAAAGCCTTAACAAAAAATATTTGCTTGTATTCTATAAAAAATCTCACTATGCACTTCCTACTAATGAATTGTATGCAAAAGTATATGCATTTTTTGGTTCTCAAAGATTTAGTTGCTTCTTTCTCCATCTTCAATTGTAGTTTGAGTTATGAAATTTTTTTAGAAATTTAACTTTCTAGAAAATTTAAATTTAGCTTGCATTTAATAAATTAGCATTTGATTAATTATTTAACTAACTAATTAATTAATTACAATCAAGTTAATTTTATTCATCTAAAGTAAATTAGATTAATTATCTTATTTCATTGAAAGCAAATAAAAATGGTTTTATCTTTTGATTAAACACTGTTTTATTAATTTAGATATTTCAAATAATAAATAAATATCATAATAAGAAAAAAATAAAACAAAATTACCCCACAAACACCTTTAAACATTACTAACTTATTTGAGGCATCAACAAAATTCTTAACATAAACACCTTGACACATTCAAGACACACCCATCCATTTCGAAGTATCCATATAACATGCACATAACTTCTTTAGACCAACCTTGGGTACAATGAGCAATTAGATGTAATATTTTGCAACTAATATTCCAATCAACCCCTTTCCACTCTCATAATCAATTAACTAATGTTCTCAAGGAACAAGAGCAAATTGCTAGGAAGGAACAAGTACAAATAGTGTCGATACAACCTTGACAAAAGTAATATCAACCTAGTCCTTCCCTTAATATTGCAGCCTCTTGTCAACCTCATCCACCATGTCAACAATGAGCAATTAGATGTAATATTTTGCAACTAATATTCCAATCAACCCCTTTCCACTCTCATAATCAATTAACTAATGTTCTCAAGGAACAAGAGCAAATTGCTAGGAAGGAACAAGTACAAATAGTGTCGATACAACCTTGACAAAAGTAATATCAACCTAGTCCTTCCCTTAATATTGCAGCCTCTTGTCAACCTCATCCACCATGTCAACAAAATCAACATCCACCTTGTACTCAAACACCATTACATCATCCATAGTGGCTTGATATAACACAACCTTGAGAAGTCATGTGCCAATTTTTTGTGTATATAAATTTGAATTGAACCAAATTGTAATCCTACCTAGACACAATTGTAAGGTTAATTCTATCCACCTTAATTAAAGCCAGCCTACCCCATTCCAAAAAATGAATGTTTCACATCAATTTGAGTACAATTCTTTTCAATTAAAAACTTAAATTTGCCTATTTAAAGACAACTCTCAAAGCACAATTCTAGATCATGAGAAGTATTGATCTTGTAACAATTTATTGAAAATTATCATTATGATTAAGTGCACTTAAAAAAACTCCCATCAAGAACATTCTGTTATTCAAAATGTTCCAATTCAACATCCACTTACCTTGTCATAACTCATTGTGAGCAACAATTACAAAGAAGTTTGACTAAAGGCTAAAAAAAAGTGAATTACAAACAAACTCCCAAAAGTGTTCCTAAACACTACCTTTCCCTATAACAAGTATAGGAGTAAAAAGTAAAATTCAAAGTAAACAACAAACACAAACTAGATCACAATTTTCAAACAAGACCATAGTTTTCAATAGACAAGATTGTAACTAAAAGATTAGATTTAGGCTAAAGAAAATGAAGTACTTCACCCTAACACAGCAAGCTCATAATGGTGTTCCTAAACATCATCTTGACCTAAGACAAGAATTAAAATAGGAGCAAAATTCAAAGCAAGCAACCAACACAAACAAGATCTCAATTTTAGTATAGGATTTTCAAACAAGATCATAAGACACTTCTGCTCATTTAGATCTAAAATGTGCAAATAGTGAGGTGCAGCAAAAAGTACAACACAACAAGAAGGTGCAACAAAAAGTACAACACAACACGAATTAACAACTCTATCCAAGGAGATAAGTTAACCCTACTCTTTCCAATTACACAATTATTTGTTTGTACTAAGCTCTAACTCATTTAAGATACACTAGGGTCTGATTTATTTATATTTGATTTGCATAAATCTAAAAGAGACTTTATCTTTTAGGGTTCTCTATTATTCCTCTTCAATTATATGGGATATTCAAGATGCACGATGGGCATGACTATCCACATACATCCAAGGGGTATGGCCATAGTAGCGATGTCTATAATGCTGTTTTTCGATTTAACATATTTCATGGACAACGTGGAACCAAAATAGCAGTTTCCCCCTCCGTGGGACAGCTTATAATAAAAGACGATTCATAACATGCCACCCACGTCAAATGAAATAAGAATACAACCCATGTTATACAGCCCATGTTATATTTTTACGAGTTCTGATTCCAAGTCCATGTATTAAAATTAATGAAAATTAACAGGTCTGACATTTGACTCCAAACTCCATGGACATATACACCATGAAACTGTACAAAGTGCCATATTACAATAGCAGGGGCCTGCTCCTCAGCTTCTTACCACTGCACATAGATTTACAGTAATGTAGGATCTACAAGGCACACTATGTACGGGACTATGTATCAGTCCATATCCATGCCTTCAAAAATGTTATCTTCATCACTCAACATTTCATTGGCGGAGAGATAATCAATAGCCAACTTGCTGCAAAGTGCAAACAAAACACTATCTCAGTAAAAATTCCGTTACTTATCAGTTACAAACTTACAGCAGCTCTGAATTCTTAGCATGTTTTTACCTCAAACAGCAACAGCTGAAGCTAAGGATTCGTTTCAGCTTCTTGTTGTAAAAAAAGAAATTGAAAGACCATCTGTAATGAAAATGTTTCAAGCTATTGAGTTTTACTTCACAAAACAGCTCAACATAATATTGACATTTCAAATGTGGAGTTAAAATGCTTACACAGCTCCCCTTTCCAAAAATGGATCGCCTTCAGATTCTGGCATATAGCTATAGACCTCACAATTGGATAGATCAATAACCTGTACAAAACAAAACCTCCTTTTTAAGTTTATCAAAGCAATCAGAAATACAATATTCAAATGGGGCAACTTAAAGTATGCATGTTAGATGTTACGAATTACAGATGCTATGGTGCATTTTAAAGAGAGACATCTGTAGTTGTTCCCTTATTTTAAAAAACAGAGGAGAGCATCCTAACCTCATCAATAGCTTTCCAAATACTATCTAGGAAAGGGGTATCTCCCCCATTTTCCATCGTCCACACCTGCATTTCAACAACATAAATCAGACAAAATGGTCTTGAAAAATACACATGTATAAAATGCCCAACTATATTTGTTCTTATACCTTTTCTGATTCAATCAAGTAGTTCTCAATTTTCTGCTTGACAATGTTCAGACCACATTCTTTGGAGAAATTGTGAGCTTGTACCATGCTGCATATTAATGTATTGAAATTTAGAAAGAAACATTTACCATGTCAGTGAGCATTCCAGTCCACATTATTCCACATTATGTATTCAAAGAATTCTGGATACAGAGTGCAGATACTTTAACTCTTTCAAGTCTTTCAGGGGAACAGTCTGCACCAACCAAGACAGATCTGTTTCCAAATCCTGAAATTGAAAATCTTAAGAATTATAAATATCATAGGAAATGGAGAGAATTGAACTCTCAACTCCATTAGGAGCAACGGTTTTCCCAACCGTTTGTCAACCTTCGACATCACTTCCAAACTTTTTTAAAAGGATATTAACTGGGTTGCCAACTCCCCAATAGGCAGACATTGGCATTACCCAAATATCCCTTTTTGCTTAACAGTTGTCCTAAACTGCAGAGATCTGAACATAAAATCAAGTTTTTACCTGAAGTCATAATCTGGATATATGTGGTTCATGGTAAGAATTAGATGAATCAGTGTCCTTCGGCTGGGGTAGAAAAATGGCAAGACAAATTGTTAAAGTTTTATTCAAACTAATGTGTTCATCAAGTTATTTAGTCAGGCCCGAAATCATATTGAAAGATTTCTGTGATCATACCTGGCTGTGTTACATAGAGGACCAACTGGAGAGGACGAATTGTCATCAGGACATTGCACAAGGTAATCCAAAACCTATTAAACCAAGATATATGTTCTCATTTAGAACAAATGCTCAAAATACTAAAAATGCTAACAAAGTCAAACTTCTTGTAACATGTCGGCCAGTTTCAGCTAAGATTTTAGGTTCTTGAAATCTACTGCTCATCATTTCCTCCTAAACCAAACCATCACATATCTGCTCCAACTAATTGAATATAAAGCACCCAAATAAGCATTTGGGTTATGGAATCTAGATTGATATATCCATTAAAACTAGAATTCACAACCATGCATAAATTGCAACAATAACAAATAAATAGAATTATGAAAAGCTTACTTCTTGTTCTAAGCTGCGTGACAACTTCCTGTCGTTCCCAGCAGGCTTGCCTAGACAACCATTAAAATGAATTAGTGCAATGCTCACATAACTGCATAAGCACATAATTAATACTTTCCACGTGACATATAATTTGAAGTTCAATTCATTTCTCTTGCATTACATGCTCTAAAAATTTGGTGAATTAACTAGTTTTTTTAAATGAAATTTGTGCCCACTCTGTGTCCACTTCCCTTAAATTACGATGAAATTTCAGGGGGCTTTGCCCAAGCTCCTGTCAAATTTCCGGCAACCTTGGTTTTGTATAATTTTGATTTAACTATGCAGATCTTGGAGTTACTATACGCCTTTTCTAAAAAGCCTTAATTTAACTGTGTCAAATTATCAATATGCAAAAGTGCAACACAGAAAGGGAGCAGTTAGCTGTGTGGAGAGAGGAGTTTCACACCATATATCTTAAGGATCCATCCTTACGGACTCAGGAAACCTTGAATCATCTTGAGTCAAAACATAATAGGCACAAAATGCTCTTCCTGCTTTAGTTTTGGCAAACAAGAAAGCATGAAGGCTTTATGGCCCCACAAAGACTGTTTACCTAACTTGAATGCTCTAGAGTATAAATATTTTCTCCTTTAAAATAAAGGAAGGTACATATTTGAAGTTTGTCATAAGCTGGGTATCTGCAAGATAAATGTCAAGCTTAAGATTGAAAATTAGAGTCAATACTTACAGGAGTAAGCCTCCAGGGAACCTTTGAGAATACATTCTCCAAGGTTTACATTGTTGAGAAAAGCATTTAACCTGGAAACCCAGAAAACGCAAAGAATACAAATGTTGTATCAACATGCTTACAAATTTGAAACAACTATTTGGAATCTTAAACACAATATAACTGCACAATTGAATCTGCTGTAATGGGTGCCTTGAAATTTAAACAAAGTCAAACCTATAGTACTGTTATGTGTGCCCTTATGATTTGAATAGTTGAAAAAGTACAAGATTGAGGTTAAATAGCAAATACCTTGCAAGAGGGGTGTATTCGAGAAACTTCATGTTGGATACTCCTTGGATGCATAAACTCCGCCGTGTTGAACTTTTTCCTCTGACTAAACTTCAGTCTGAAAAGACTCCAAGCCTAGAAAAAATTAATCCCTTTTCGAACTCTATGATCTCTGAAAACTTGTATACAAAGCACACAGACTGAGAACCACCCTGCAATCAGCAGGATATCTTGAACACGTAGGCAAATTTCTACTAGACCCGATTTGTTATATTTCAGCAACAGTACTGCATCAAACATTCAACGAATTAGCAATATTTTAAAAATATTCAGATTTACAAAGTTAAAACTTTAACATAAATGAAATCACATCATTCTACATAGATTTACATTCGTAGAAAAGGCATAAAATGAAGTCATTCTTAAGGAAGCTTAAAATCACCAGAACGGAGCAATTTCCAGTACAAATAATAAGAACCATAATTTGAAAAAACTGGAGCATACAAGCACAACTGCACAATTTCAGACATCCTTTACAAAATTCGTTTCAAACCCAGAGATAATTGAATCTCAAGCAGCAACTCACATTAACAATTCTAAACTGTGTCAAATTTGACAGGTTAGCAGAAAAACGCAAAACATTGTAACATCCTTGACATATATCGAAGCCAAAAAGGCAGCCTCCTACCTTGAAACATACAGTGAGAAAATTAAGCTGAACACGAAAGATTACAAAATCCGCAAGATCTGCAACGAGAGACAAAAATAAGCATCTTATTTCACATGTGGCTCGAGAAACCCTCAAATTTCTTCGGAGACAATCTCACATGTTCGTCACAATTTCAAGAAAATTCCAACAAATACACATTACAGCACAGCAATTAAGGAAAAACCGCACTGTTATGCGTGGTAATCTTTAGGGAAAAGTCAATCACAACATTAGAATTTCATTTAGTGACGTAATCTGACCAAATTTATAAAATCATGAGGAAAACATCAAAGGAAGAAACTGCATACTTCAGAAAGTTTTTGCATAAACGTGAAGATATCATCATTCCAAAGGGGGGAAACCACATATTACAGAAAAAGGCATGAATAGGCATAATAAAGCAGATAAACATGAACTGTACAAGAAAAAAACGTATCTCTCTACCCTTCCAAAACACATAACTTCACTTAAAATTACGCAGAATGCCTAGGAATACAAGATCTGCAAATATACGCACCATACTTCATAAATATGCGAAAAACGAAACATAGAATTCCACTTATTTTTCCAGAAATCTTCAAAATCAGTTAAGCAAGCCTCACATTACGTAAATCCGCGTTAAATTCCGGAATAAAGGAGGAAAAACAACAAAGTTTGAAAATAAAAGACCATTAACGCTCAAATTTTGGGTGTAAAACTCTCTTATGATTTAGTCAAAGATTAAATTGGGTTAAAAAAATCACAATGAAAAAAAATACTTAAGCAAGTTCAAGAAAAAAGGCCGAGAAAAAACAGATTTAAAAAAAATTAACTAAGAGTTCAAAATACATGCACTGTAACAGCAAAAATTAGCCCTCTTCCCTTCAAAAACACATAAAATGTCCGCGACTTCATCAGAAACTCATTTACTTTAAAATTACACATCATATATACAGAGAAAACAAGAATTCGCACTAACCTTTCCAGAAATCTTCAAAATTAGTCGAACGGAGCATAAAATTAGACGAACGTCTGTCAAACTCGACAATGAAAATTGCGCTACAATTCCGAGAGTTTTTTGAAAATTTACTAAAGATCAAGGCGCCGACTAAAACGACCGGCTAAGACAGTAACCGGTGACTTCTACTTCACGGAAGATTACTGCCACGTGTGTGGCGAGAATACTTTTCTGGCAACGTTTCTGACATTTAGCCGACCTACTTTCGTCTTTTACGACTTCACGCAAAGCCTGCTGTCATTGTAAGTGCTCTGTATACCTTCCCACTAACTCCTTACATCTGACGGCTGGGTACGAAATGAATATTTTAGAGGCTACATCTACCGTCCAATTTCTGAATCTCGTCTGCGCTTTATCAACTAACGACTCACAATCCCTATATTAGCTTCCAGTCGGGGATAGAATATTTTAGGGAATCTTTATCCGCTACCTTTTTGTTCTATATTAAGTTTGATGCTTCTCGCGGACCATCCGACGGAAGGGATCGCCGTAAGTTGTAAGAAATGTTTTGGACCGTCCGATATGGACTAGAAAACTGTAAGTTGACGTGGCAGTTGGACGATGCATACAACTTTTAAGTGTTTTTTTTTTTTTAAATCCAGTTGGAGATTTGCAGTAAATTAAATAAATACACGAGTTCCCCACTGAAATTATTTGGGCCCATAGGAATTTGTCTCCGGTATATGGGGAACTCCAAAGACCAAAAAGTTTTACTTTGTTTTTGGTGGGAACCTCCTAATATACAAAGATCTCCAACTCCCAAATGATTTGTGTCATGTAAACAAGGGATGTTTGAAGATTTGCAGACAAGTGTAGGAATATATATGTTCTATTATTCCCAAATATTTGCAATAGTGAAATTTGTATATCATGTCATTTCCTATTTACTTTTATATTTATTTTAAGGAAATGTTTTAATATGTATTTATAGTGATAAATAGTGTAATTTTTTATATATATAGTTCTTGTTTTATCTTTATATACATAATTAGTCGATAGACTATTGTGGGTGGGAAATCCCACCGGATTAGTCTGTTGTCTAATGCTGAAAGATTTATGAAGTTTTTCGATGTCTGATTGTAGGTATTCTAATTTCCACATACATGTTCCCTACACATTCAAAGTAACCACAATCCCGAGACCTTAGAGTTGACAGGGGTCATCCCTCACACCTACCTGCAAGGAGAAGTGTGGACGGAAACTTCAACTAGGACAGAATTAGTACATGCATTGTAGATTTCCTCGTAGATTTACGTCGCCGGGTATGGCTCGGAGCCCGCCCGCGTTGTTCTCCACCATTCTTGGGGTCTCTATGCGTAACCTATCATTTAATAAGTCACCAAATCTTCACTATTGCTAATAAATATAAATTTTAATTAAAAAATATAGAAAGTATATCAAACTAAAATTTATATTTAATTGTAAATATATTATTTTGAAAGAGAAGTAAGGTTAAGGAAGATTTATATAATACCTTTTTTGTATGTTTAGATCAAACCATCTATCATTTTGCATCATAAGCTACCAATAATATGAGGCCTTCTCTCTATAGAAATTATTGTGATGTATATAACATTACATTCTATATTATGATAATATATTTCCTTCTTTCTTTTGCATTGTAAGCTACCATAATATATGGCCTTAAAATCCTATTCATATTTTGAGCTCTTCTAAACTATACAACACATCAAGTATTACAATGTCGGGTTTCCCTTCAACAAAATAGGGCTTCAAAACCCTATTTATCTTAGATTTTTTTATAGATCACAAACCATACCCAATATCATGATATATTGCATACCATATTTAACATTATGGTGTCACTTCATTCCCCCTATACTATAGTTAGTTTATCATTAGACAAATCATGATTTTAATCTAATTAGGGTTACATTTAATGTTAATATATTATGGGCTGCCCTAAAATATAGATTAATGGTTAAATAGAGAAATGAAAAAAGAAAGTGTAGGTTTAAACTTAATTGAAAAAAATCAATTAAATAAAATTTATAAATTTATTAAACATATTTTTGAATATTTAGTATATTTAATAATCCATTTAAACACAAAATATATAATTAGGTCAAGATAGTTACCAACTTATCGTTCAAAAATAATTAATGTTAATTTTTTCTATTTTAAAACATGGTGATTACATATATTTTTGGTGGGTTAACAAGTATTCTCTTTAAAAAAGTAAAAAAAATGAAAAAAAATGAAAAAAGTTGAAATAAAATTCAATTAATAATTAGGATATTTTATCACACTTGGGTTATTTTATTTACTTAAGAGTTATTTTACTTTTTATTTTATTTACATTATAGGTGCTCCAAAAGATATCTCAGCATACATTACATATATTTTTTAAATATAGGTATGCTAGTATGTATTTATAGTGATAAATAGTGTAATTTTATGTCAAGTTTGATTTATATATATATATATATATATAGTCTAAGATATTTAGCTCTTGTTTTATCTTTATATACATACATAATTAGCCGATAGGCTATTGTGGGTGGGAAATCCCACCAGATTAGTCTGTTGTTTGATGTCGAGAAATTTATGAAGTTTTTTGTTGCCCAATTGTGGGTATTCTAATTTCCACATACATGTTACCTGCGCATTCAAAGCAACCACAATCCTGAGACCTTGGAGTTGACAAGGGCCATCCCTCACACCTACCTGCAGGGAGAAGTGTGGACGGAAACTTCAACTAGGACAAAATTAGTACATGCATCGCAGATTTCCTCGTAGATTTACATCACCAGGTATGGCTCGGAGCCCTCCTGCACTGTTCTACACCATTCTTGGGGTCTCTGTGTGTAACCTATCATTTAATAAGTCACCAGATCTTCACTACAATTAATAAATGTCAAGCAACCTTAAGATGGCTTTCACCTGGATGCAAGGCACAGGCAAGATGAACAAAATTTGGTTGCCTACGACATATTGACGTCCAATTGAGTGGCTTCATAGGTATTCTCTTGAGCTCCCTTAGTGTTTATGTTTTAAAGCCTAGATTCTCCAAGCATTCTCTTACCTACTACTTCATCTCGTTTTCTCTTTTAAGTTTGTGTGGCGAACAAGGAGGTCAGAGGCTCAAGATCCACCATTTTGTTTCAAGTCTGTATACTTCAATCACAATCTTCTTTCGTTATTGTTGTTTGCCATTCATTTATTTTGTGTATAATTGGTGACCTGTAGATTGAATTTATTACGGTTTAGGATTTCCTGTTTAAGTTTGTTAAGATTTCATAAACCTTGAATTGTTAATATTAGTTCACCAAATTTGCACCTTGTTTGCTAAGCCTTGAGTGGACTCGGCAGATTTGGACTAACATGGGATTGCTTTTAGGTTGTGGGTAACTTGTTTGAAAGCAAACCTTCGGATTATGGGTCGGCTTCCCCGTTTGATGCCACCTAACTTTAAAACTTTTGAGATAAGGGTAAGAGTTTGCATAAAATAAACCTAATGTTGGAAAGAAAACTGATGGTGATACACCAAAACAACTAGACCTGCTTAATAGCTTCACACATTCAAATTAATATCTCAAAGCTAACTCACACAACTCCCTTTCCAATGCAGTTCACATTGGTAATTTATAAAGAGGTCTGTAACAATGTGTTCAAAAGGAAAAATATACCTCACAATCAATAACACCAATAAAAAACATAGTTTATAACCTGTAAACATACATTTTCTATCAAATGAATGCATAAAATATGGGACAAGTTTGTAAGGAAAATGACTTTTCACAAAACAGACTGATCAACCATTAATGACACACCATAAAACATGAAGAGAGAAGATAAAAATGCTCCAATCTATTAATTCAAAGTGCTTACTGTATAATAGGCCTGTCTGAGTTACAATACAACTCCATGAAAAACAACTCCAAGAAAGCAAGCTATCCTTCTGCTATAAAAAGAAAGAACTCTGAAAAGATCCAAAAATAACATACTTAAGCCAAAACCATCAAAAACCCCCACACAAGTGTTTCTAGAAGATTATGCTCGGATAAAACATAAAAGGCCCCAAAAGAACCTTCTAGAACTCTCTAAAATGCCTTCCACGTGAAGGAAAAGTAGGCCAAGTCAATAGTCACCCCAAAAATGTGACAAAAATTGCCTCCAGCTAGCCTCCCCTTCATAAAAATTAGTCCAAACAGTATCTCACACTTCCCACACTTCTGCAAGTCATCATTGGTCCTATTACAACATTTGACCACATTCCCCATCATGCAATATGTGTGCTTTTGAAAACACATGGCCTTTAAAGCATTAAGGATATTGATTTTGTTAAGTGATTCATAAAACATCACTTAACAAATCACTTTACAATTAAGCCCAAATCAAAGGGCCCCACCATTAAAAGGTATTACATTTGTATTTGCAGTAACTAAAAGTGATTTTCAAATCACTTACATAATATTTCAAATATTGAAAACCAATGCAAACATATAATGTTATGGCTAAGAGTTTACAAAAATCTCCAAGGCATTGACCACCAACTCACCATATTATGCATTTTTCCCACACATGTCATGTGCATTGTTTTACAAAAGCATAATAGCACTTAGCCAATATGGCCGACCTCCAAATCTCTTGGAAAGCATATTCCAATTTGCATGGCATTGGACAAATACAAGGCATTACATAAGGGTCATATGGCAAATACATTGTTGTACACTCCATTGTTGTATGTTGAAAAACACCTAGCAATGATTAGAAATAAGGGGAACAACCCTAAGGCATAAAATTCCTAAGTGCTAACATATGATGTAATATAGTATGAAGACTTGGAATGTTTTTTAAAAAAATGGAAAGTTTCAAAGGCATAGATGCCTAAGGGAGAACATGTTTCGGCCCCCACATTTCTCATGTGTTTGATTTTAAAAAGCAAGGGATAAAAATCCCATCGAAATGTCAAAAGGAAGAGGTCAAACCCTAATGATAAAATACCAAAATGATGAAAAACATCATCATTTGGTCTTCGAAGAATCTGGAAAAATTGCTCCGCCGCCATGAGGGTTTGGGAAGAACACAAGAAAAATGATGCTCTCACAAGTTTCCAGTCGATTCTTGACATTTTTTGCATAAAATCACCATGGAAACTCAGGTAATTGTTTCTACTTGGCATAAACCTACAATTTTTTAACTTGGAGGCCATTTTTGGGCTCGCAGGCCGCGACCTGTAGCATTTTGATGGACCTTTTTCTAACCATACTATTTCATTTGTCCTCATTTTTGTTGTTACTTCTCCATTCAACCACCAATGAGAAGTTAATGAAGCTTTGAGGAAGTTTTTCAATGACAAAAACTCTATGCATTATGGTGTTTGAGCTCGAGTAAGCTCCCAACCGACCTTCATTTACTGTTTTTGTTTTTGTGTGAGCAAGAAAAGCTCGAATGGAAGATTAAAATGTCCTTCATTTTGCTTTCCACCTTTGTAATATCATTAGAAATGCTTCAACACTATAAAATTGGTGCATTTTCTATTGTTTTATGGCCATAACAGCTCACTGGCCATGGCTATGAACAGGAACAAGGTGTCATATACATTGTTTTACAAAACCCTTCTGTATTTTCTTGATTTCCTTCTTGTTCTTCACAAATAGTGATAAATGTTGATAACCCATATGGGTTTTTGGAATATAGGAAAAGAAAGAAACAAATGTGGTTTGACCCTCATTATGCAAACTGGGTCTTCTTGATTTCATGGTTTTCTGTCTTATTTCTGCATTTTGAGAAAAACCCCTGCTTGGATTTCCTGTAGCATTTTGTATTTTTGTTGAACTCTTCAACTATTTGTAAAGAACCCAAGTGGATCACTGGATTTTCTTATAGAGCTCAGATTTTTAGCAAAACACAGATGATTTTTGCAAGTTCATTTCATTTTCTTCTAAAAAAAAGCAATGTTGCTCCATTTGATCGAAACCCCAAGTGGGTTTTTCATATTTGCAGGAAAAAGGCCAATCCTCACCACGACCTGTCATAATGCATAAATGGCTTTTCATTTTTTATTTTTTTTTCTTGTTCCTTTTGTGCAATAAAGACCTTTTAGTTCTTTTTATAAGGAAATACCCTCCAACATCAAACGAGCAAACACCCTCTTTAAGTAGCTCTTCACTAGTCAGACTGCTCAAGTAGTAAAGATTTGACTTCACCATGATACGAATTCGGCCAATTAACACTCTTTTCCCTTCCTTGCTAATAACTTTCACATTCTTTGCATCTTTCATTAGTGAACTTGAACTACCCTTGTTAGATTATGCATCATATCATGAAATGACTCTTGTGTTGGGGTTGTCTACTTACCAGATGAAGAACAACTATCCATATCCTCAACCCATTATTTCTTAATGGAGGATTCAAGCCAACCTCCATTCACTATTAAGTTATTGACCCAACTACCAATGGTACCTACCATGTTCCACCATTGATGCCTTGTTCACTATGCAATCCAATTCTCTCATTACATCCAGAAATAACCTTGCACCCAACTCACAGTAGGGTTGATTTCCTCACACAATACTCATATGAGCACTCTCAAGGTAAGACTGTGTTGTTGTCATCTATATGTCACTATTATTTGGATGCCCCTTGTAGGCTGTAGTGGTTGTTCCCCATTTTTTGTCTTTTAAAGCACTCTTTGTTCAAGTTGTAAAGGAACTAAATATCCATTGAATGCCATTAGCATTGGCTTCTTTTGAATTATTCATCATGATAACATGAAACTCCTTTGGAGACCACTGCTACCTCAAAGTTTTGATTGCACTTTTTTGTAGAAACTAATCTTCTGTGATTAACTTTTCCCACACTGTCAAGTGATTTTCCATAAATAAGATAAGCACCCAAAGCTGACACATAAGTTGTTGTCCTAGGGTGTATGTTTGGTCTATGGAAAAATAATATGATTATCATTGGAATAATAGGCCTTTCTTATAGCTTTTGATTGCTCTAATTTGTGACATAAAGAACATCCTAGGCCTCATGGACTGAAATGCAACTTTTCTCCTTAAGTTTGGACTACATTCTCAATCTTTGACATTGATGCCAGAGCAATATTATTGTGCCATGCCTTTCACTTATCTCAGAATGCATTTGTTCTTGCCACACAAAATTATCCTTGTTCATTTGTTCCTGCTATCTTGTAGCACCAATGACCATACATGTGCTTCTTCCACTATTTATCACTATACTACATGAATCTTCTCTTCATGTCTTAAGGTCATTGCGATTAGTACATTATCATGAGGTATGTGCATTGATCATTTGAAACCCAAGTATGCACTGTAGGGGCATTGCATTCAAACCTGAGAACCTTTGCAGCCCCATATCATATATCATTATTGTTGTCCTATTGCATGAGATGTAGCATGCATTTCTTATTGTTATTCACATGCACTTGTACCATTGTGATGCTTGTTGTCCTATGACTTGACAATGAAATGCACTGCCCCATGCCTTCCTTCATGCAAGGTTATGATCGAATTTGGGAATGCTCCTTACTTATGCTCAAGTTGTGAATGGATTGTGTTTTATATCCTCTAATGATCATGCTTATTCCTTCCTTTGTAATATGATTAGAGGCATCATTTCCAGAGGAAACCATTTGGCAACTTGTTCAATCATTATTTGTAATATGCTTAGAGAATAGCATACCTTTGTGTTATGGTATAACAATTGTATCTTGATCACGTCATATGAGGGTTCTATTGTTGTCATGACTTCTTGAATGACATATTTATGATGTGCACATATTTGTGTCAACTAGAGTTGATGCTTCTTGAATGTCTTTACCTTTTGTGCCTTTCCATAAACCATCACACATTAAATATGATATGGCAGTCTTGTTTGTCTAATGTTTGATTGAGAAGGCCTTGAATTCAGCCTTGTGCAACTTCAGATTTTGTTTTTAGTTGTTGTCATGTTGCCATACTTGGAATTCTTTCAAGCCTGTCATGTTCTCAATCTTCAAGGACAGCATAAAACCTTCATTCATCTAACTCATAAGGGCAGCAAATTAGATGGCCATGTTTATTTGCCATGAGGACAGTTATGCTTTGTTTCGAATACCTTCCCATGTTTGTCAACCTTGTAGGCTCTTGCAGCAGTGTTGTCCTTATACTTGTATTATGACCTTGATTCAACCATTACTCCTCTTTTGTTGTGTGTGATAAATACACATAGTCTCCCCATTCTAACTTTATTGGACAACCACCTGTCACATATGTGGGTGACCTAACAACTCACCTTCCTATGTGATGTGTGACTGCCTCATAGGGTTACGGTGAAGGGGGCTCGACAACAACTTGAAATGCTTTCTCATTGTTTAGAAGATGCATAATTAAACTTGATGCATCTATGAAGACACTTGATGCATCTCTAAATCACTTCTTTTTATAGAATGGATCAAGGGTCCACTTAAGAAGATTGAAAGACATATCAGCACAGTATGTTGCATCTTTTGAATCTGATAATGAAATTTGATCAACTGGTGTGATTCCATATTGATTTAATGCATTGATAATAGATAAATCTTTGATCAAGTTGCTCAATTTCATTTTCTTTCAAAGCATGTTGAGCTCTACCCTCGTGGGAGCCACATTTACCCCCCATGATGTATTTGATCCAAATCAAAATAATAACCAAACTTGTCCTAAATCTGCACATGAAGCAAACAATTAGAAAATAAATGCATATGTTGGATGTGTTTGATGACTTCATTGTTTTTTGAGACATCCCAGGTTTGCATGCTTGTTTAATGCGCTTATGGATCAGTTTATACATGCATAGGTAGGTGTGTATGTAAGGATTGAATCTTTCATTGCTTAGAGCTTCGCTCTAACATCATGCTTCTTCAAATGCAAGGTGAGGAGCACCACGGATCTGGGAGGGACACAAGCAGCTTGGGGCAGCAGCAAAGAGCAGTCAGGCTTCCTACAACCAGTCATTCTCAGGCAATGATTGGTTCCATTCTTATATGCACATTTTCTTTTTTTCTACTTATTCATGTATGAATTGCTTCATATGTTCATTGAATAAGAGAGTTAGTCCCTTGGCTTGTGAGGGACATGTACATTTCAAGATTATCAATAAAGACTACATTTGTATACACATGTGATTCTCTTTTCATTTGTTGTAATGCAACATTGAAATGACAAAATGTAATCTGCTTATTTGACAATCACTCCTTCATGCATATTGAAACTGGCAGTTTTATGGTTTATCTTTTGAATGTTTAAACAATCATGAAAAGAACAAACACTAAGTTACTTGATTTCAGCTAAAAGCTAAAATTATGTAATAGTTTATAAAGATGCATCCTTTTTGTGTAATTATCGTGCATTGCCTGGATTGACCACAGTTTTTATTTTCTTTCTATGGGCTTTCAGATATTGGGCATCGCCCAGACTGCCTTTGCAAATTAGTTGCATTTACCTGTTGCAATTGTTTCAATGTTGATTTTGTGAACAAACATGGACCAGATTATTTTAAATACATTTACTTATCTATTGAACATAATACAACTATATATTTACACATATGTCATTTCTTTTAAATAATACGCTCTTGTATGTTTTCTTTGTCATGAGTACTAGATATTATGCATTGTTGAGCAACTAATATGTTATTGATTTCCCTTTGTTTATTTTATTTTCGATTTAACAACTATTGAGTTTTGAATTAATGAGGGGTTCACCTAATGTCATAGAATGCATGGTTACCTTGCTAGGAACAACATACATTCTTAGGACAGAATCAACGTAGATATTAAACACTTATTATTGGATTCCACTTTGAAATAACAACACACTACTTCTTGGTGCAAGAAGTTCCATTTCTTTTATATAAAAACTTGCTACAAAACTAAAATACAACCGTTTATTTTCTTATTTATTTTTTTGCTTAGCCATGTCTCTACTTGTGAAGGTTGTGGGAATTAATTTCAATTATTAAATACTGAAGAAGGTGACCAAATATATGAGAGCGTTGATATATGTGGGAGAAATAAGTTAGTAAACTATCATAATGAGTTTCTTAAAATATTCTACTTCACGAATAGGTTAATACTTAGGCTAAACATGAAAACATGCTCTGAGAGGCATTGAAGGAATGAGTAGCAATCCAAACGTAATAAGGATCCCATCAAAGACGTTTATGTTTGAGCATGCTAAAGAATTTTAGGTTATTGAAAACTCTTTCTTCTAAAGAAATAAATGTCACACTCAAATTATAATTTAGTTGTAAATTTTGTAATTGTGAGTTAATTGTATTAGAAAAATAAAATAAAAGAGTTTGAATTATTTCAAAATAATTTTGATTAAAAAGGTTGCATTACGATCTTTATTAATAATTTTTAGAAGAGTGTTTATATATATAATTTTTAAGTGGAAAAAATAACTATAAATAAAAATAATTTTTGAATAAATAATGCAAATAAATTAGAATTATTCTTCAAAAGTTATAAAGTAAAAAAAAGTAAATTAAACGAGAGTAAAATACACATATTCCTATGATTAAAATAAATTAAAAGAAAAGAAAGTAGTTGTTTATAAACATTTTTAAGATTGTTGTATTTAAGTTTTCTTATTAATTTTGATTTTAAAGATAATTGTCATAATATTAGAAAACAAAATAAGTTATATTAGATATAATTTAATTGTTCTCAATATTGTTATTTTTAGAAGAATGTTTATATTTATAAATTTTAAGTGAATTAAATAGCTATAAATAAAAATACTATTTGAGTAAATAATTAAATAAATCATAATTATTCTTAGAAAGTTTTAAAGTAAAACAAAATAAATTAAATTAGAGTGAAATAGATCTATACCTATAATTAAAATAGCTTTGTATTTAAGTTTTCTTACTAAATTTGATTAACATTCTAATTGACATAATAGTAGAAGACAATATATTATATCATAGTCAAATATGAACACATGCTCGAACTTGATATTTTTTAAGCACACAAAGCAAGTAGTTCATGTTAGTGTTTATTTTTCATATTCTTCTAACTAAAAAACCTTCTTTAATAGTGCACGTTTACCCCTCTTGTATTGATTTGGGTGGAAATATTAATTATAGTTTGGTTTATTGTGTTACGTTTGGAGCGTCCCCTCCTTCGTTTGGAAAACACATATCCTACTGAATTAATTTTTGAGATCAACCCATTTTCAAATGGCTATTTATGAACCATACAAATTCAACTTGTGTAGTTATCAAATAATCAAAAGTATTCCTATTACAATCATCTTCATATTGTTTGCTTCCCACTTAACTCCCCAGGTAATGGCAAACTTACAACCACCTGCAGACATTATCACCATCTCCAACAACTCCTATGAGGGAGATGTTACAGGATCAAAACCTAATGCTTCTCCTTCCTCGACATCAGACTCAGCTTATGTGAATTGGGTTGGCATGTACCAGAGCAACATTGCAGTTTTCGCAGAGAACGTCATGAGAGGTTGTCACAATGCTATTGAAGATGCTAAGAAGACATGTGAGGATGCATGTCATGTGCAAAACCATGACGTTGAAATGGGCAACAGGCAATCCAAAAATTTCATACAACATTTATTGTTTTGGATGCGTACTGTGAATTCCTTCGAGCATTAAAATATGATGCGTTGTATGGCATGGGCAATGCTATTAGGATTAAGGAAGTTTTCCTTAAACTCATGGAAAACATACAATAGACTGTAAATAGCTTGCTTTTGATAGCTAAATGTTTTTTGTGATGTTGGGGAAAATAGTTTCCCTCTTGATACAAGATGAAGACATCGACTAATGCTCATCAGATCCCTTTTTTTGCTAGGGCGATAAATAGTGAAACCATGTATATTATGTCACAAGATATGTTATGGTGGGAAGAATGTACAACTCCTTACTCCTATCTACTACTTAGTCCTTTAGTCCCTTCCATTGTAAAGATACATCAAACAATATTATAGTTAACTCGATATTTCTTAGTGTGATTTTTGTGTCTGCTTAACTTCATGTATCTTTCAGCTATTATAATCAAAATTATACACATGTATCTTTCAGCTATTATAATCAAAACTATACACATGTCATGTACACAATTGTCAAAAGTGAGTATAGCCCATAATGAATTGCATAAAGAGTATCTATATTTTTTGCTCGCTCCCCACAATGAGGTAGAAGTTAATAGATAGTGTACAAAATTTAATTACACCCATTTGAATGTTTTTGTTAGGTTCTTGTTTGGCCTACTCTGCTATTACTAGAAATTAGTTGCTATTATTTTATGGGAATTTTGTTGTATTGACTTATTTGCACAACACCTTACATCCAATACACTTTTCCAGGATTTTTTGCTTGGCCTACACCATGGCAAGCTTATTAACTCTAGATGCAATTAGATTGATGCATGAAGGAAATGTGGCTTTGGAACCTCATATCCAAGTCATAGCTATCTTGAGTTTTGGCTATGAACATGTGCACAACAATCGATATAGGTTGGATATCTCTAATGGTGTGCACAAGCACAGAGCATCATTGTCAGCCAAGTATAGCAGTCAAATAGATTCCAATGAGATCATGCTTGGCTCCATAGTACACTTGAAAAGATACAACTTCCCTCGATCAGCTAGCCCATGGTATGTTTATGTATTCATTACTCTTTGACATAAAATAAATGAGGCTTAGTCTCCTCCTACATATTGTTGTTGATACTTTCTCTCACTATAACTATTTAGGTGGATTGTTAGTGTCAACCTTGACATTGTGCTCACGACGCATGCCATAATTTTCCACCTAATCAACACATCTAACCATTCCATTGCTTTTGTTCTATAGGTCTTGAAGACAAATGGCATATATCATAGAACCTCATCATCAACCACCAACAATTGTATTATACATAACCAATCTCTTGGGTTAGTGATTTTGATGTGTCATAAAATAGTTTTTGTATTATAAAAATATTTTCCTGCAACATGCAGTTTTCGATTATGTTACATTCAGTTACAAGGTATATCATTAACTAGCAACAACTATACTTTATCCAATCAACCATTTAAGTTACAGGTATTCTTTCATTGTAAAATAAATATTATGTTGTAAAATCATTTAGCATAGCATACCGATTTAAATTAAGTTCCATTTGTTCATATTCAAATCATCTCGCATCCCATCATCAATTGAATTTTGCTATAAATAGTTAGTCTTAAGAAAATAAATTTACATTTTCTTGCATTTTTTTCCCTGCCCTTCAATATATTGCAAGAGTATATCCTGCTACCGGCGTAACCATTGCACCTCGTTGGGTGCAAGTGCTAGTTATATATTTGTTATTTCATCATATTTATAACACTCATATATGCATGTACGGTCTTCATTTATTTATTAGTTGTCTAGATCTAATTGTTGCTCACTCTAGGACATTTATATGATCATGGACTTGTCCCCTCTCTTTCCAAAATACAAATTCAAAATTTAGCTGACTGGTCTCATTTATCTTTCTACTCTAAACTAACTAAACACACATTTGACACAATTTGATGTTATGTGTTATTTGCTTTTACATTGGTTTGTCTTTTTTTTCTATTAAGGTTCTTGAGCTTTATTATAAAATATCTTTCGCCCACCCTTAGCTAACACATTAGGGTTCTACTTTCAAATCACTAATATTCTAATGTTGCAATCTAAAAGTATATTTTGGGCTTTATTTTGATTTCGTTTGTTTATGCCACAAATAACTTGAGATCATAATCTTCCATCAAGGAGTGTTTATATAAACCCTTAGCCTAAACCAATGAGAATGAGGTCTACTCCAATTCTCGTGATGATAACAATGAAGAGTATGGTCATGAAACTCATTTGAAGAAGCAAGGTTTGTAACAAAACTTGTTAGTTTAGCTTATCTAGGAAATTCTACACAACTAGCTGATATGATTCACAATGTGTTTATCGAGTTTAGTGATAAGATCCACAAATATAATAATGGAAATAATATAATATAGGAGATATATCTCACATAACATGTAAGAGATGTTTATGGGCCAATATTCCTTAATATCCAAAATATTCAAAAATGGAGTAAACCCTTTAGGTAGGGTAACACCATATAATACTCTTATAGAAGAAGCCACTACATGTTATATCTCTGAGAGATCCCAAATACAATATCATACTTCATGCATACCTTACAATGATAATCACATTCTTTATATAGACCTCCTCCTAATAATACAATGGAGATGTAGTCCTAATGAAGGCCTAATCATCACCTAATTTTGTTAATTACACAAGTTGTCCATATGACATGATAACTAAAATAATGGATATGCCACATGTCAACATCTCCATCCACCTAAATACAATATAATATCATATCCCTAGGTACATAACATGCCATACCTCCTTGACATGTTTCATCCTTGAAATATGAGAGGAAGCCAAATAGTATTGGCTATCGAAGGTTATTACAAATATGATGTCATGACCAATCATCCAACCATTTCATAGTTGATCCTTTCCATGGGTTTTGCTTAGCAATGCCTAGATTCCATCCTTGATCCATATTTTGTTTCACTCATTTGATTCCATTCCTTATCATAGAAATTCCTCCTTTTCTTCCACGAGTATTCATTGCTTCTATGACACCACTAATTGTTGTAATTGTTCCTTTGCTTCCATGTAATTCCATAGTGATTGGCTTGTTGATTTTTTGTACTATCATTCATCTTGATGATTTCCTCCACGATTCTTGCCTCTCATAATGATGTGGATGTCTATATACTACACCCTTTGTTGTCATTGGAACCTTCTAAGATTCTTCACCATTTTTTTTCACTTATTTTACTAAGTCCTTAGTAGAATTATGTCTCCTTTATTTTCTTGACATCTTGCTTCTCTTGTTTTTCCTCTAATTTGTTGTTACAAACTTCATGAGATTTTCAAACTTTGTCTTGCTTGAATTTCTTTTAGACATCATTATGTGAATATCTTATAATGTAACCTTTTTCCTCTTATACAAAAGCTTCACGAACTTATTTTATGCATTGATATTTATTGTTCCCAAAGATTCCAACCAAGGATAAACAACAATATCCAACATGTCCATATCCAATGCATGAAAGCTTGAATTTAAAACATATATCCATAGAGAGTTTTAAATATTCCAAAACTTGAATATCTAAACCTAATATTTGACTGGCCTTGATGTTTTTTGCTTGTACATGTGGCTTATTTGCTAATTCCATGTTGATGAAGTTATACTTGTTACTAGGGTTTATGGTGACAATAACTTTTTCCTTTTGAATGCATCCATGAAATTGAAAGATTGAATCTTCCTTCCTTGGAGCTAAAGTGCATATACATGCATTGTATCCTTCTTCTAAGTCTTCTCCTTCTCCATCTTATTTTCTTCCTCCTCATCTTCTTCATTTTCTTCCTCCTCTTCTTCCACCTCTTTATTTTATTCCTCTTCTTTTGAAGCCTATACATCTGAGAAAGCTTGTTCTAGTTCATCCAAAGAGGAAATATCACTATAGAATTATGTTAAGCGACAAAACAAAAGTTTTACTTTGTAATATCATTAGAGAATTATGTAATCCACATATATTGGTCCATATATTATCAAAAGGCTAAGGCCTCCTATTGTAAGCCCATTGTAGTGAACTATAATACATTTCATTATCATGAATCAATAAAAAATAATTATATCATGTGTTGTTTCATTGTGTTCCACTAAGTGTTCATGCATTTGTCTACATGATTGGATATCCTTAATTGGATCCTTTGGCCATGACTGTGTTAGTTGGTATGAGAGCATCGTTTCAAATCTTATGAAGTTCAAGAGTTTATATTTGTAAATAGATCTATGAGGTGGTCTACAACAAGATGTAAAAAAATCACCAACTATGAGGTAGTTTATAAAAGTAATTATGGATAGACTATCAATCTTGAGGTAGTTTACATCAAAATCGGGGACAAGATTCTCAATGAAGAAGTAAAAGTGTTGCTAATCTTGTTATAAGGATTGAATAAAATTTTGAAATGATGAGAACAATGAAGATTTAGTTGGATGTTGTAGAATTAGAAGGGATCTAAAACCCTGGAAATGATAAAATCGACAATGAGGAAACTGAAAGAGGAGAGAATGTTACAACTATTAAACAAGATGTAGAAGATTAAAAATAAAGGTGTTGAATTTTTTTTCCAAACTTGGTCAAAGACATAAGATTGATATTGCTAGCTATTATAGTAATTTGAATTCTAAGGAATTGATTGATTAGATGATCTAGAATAATATTTTGAATGTGAAGAAATTATAGATCTTGAAATGGTTAGATTTGTTAAGATTGTATTGAAGGAATATGTTTGGTGGAGATTACAATTGAAATTAAATAGATAAGGAAAATAAGATATCGAAAATTGAATGGGAAGATAGAAAAACCAAAGAATCAATTCATTCCTATTGGTTATGAGTTATACTTATTGAAAAGATTACAAAAATTGAGGTTGAGGGAGAAGACTATGAAGGAATATACAAAGGATTTCTATAAGATCAAAAGGACTAGAGATAGTGAAGAAAGTAAATAAAATGTTACAAGGAACATAAAATGGACTATGAGGAATTATTCAAGAAGAGTTGAGAGTAGGGAGATTGTAAATAGTAGAAGCATATCAAATTACAAGTACTAAAAGTGGAAGAAAAAATCAAAATAAAGATTGTTGAGAAGAAAAAATTTACAAAGAAGAGGAGGGATATTTTTAAGAGGTGGATCTAAGTATAATAACAAAAGATCCCATAATAAAAAATTATAAGTAAGAGCAAGTGGTAGCACACATTGTGATGAATATAAAGCATGTTGCAATTAAATAGAAAGAAAATTCTTATCACAATTACAATAGTTTGGACCATAATGATAAAATAGATGGATACCAAAGAGGTATAGGAGGATATGGAAGATCTTTTAGAGGAACTTTTTTAATAAATGGAGTAAAAGGTCACAAAACATCATAGTGTTCCAAAATTAAAGGAAACACTAATAGAAGAAGTTTATATATTGATGAAGAGCCTAAAGGATCACAAAGTCTAGAAGATGAAATAGAGAGAGGCAGATCACTAATAATGGAGAGATTTTTGTTAAAACTAGAAGGTTTGAAGGAAGAAAAACCAATACAAAGGAAGAAATTATTTACGACAATTTTTAAAGCTAAAGGTAAGTGTTGCAAGGTTATAATTGATAGTGGAAATAGTGTTGAAAAATGAGGTGTTTTCTTAGCTTAATACTCTGTAAAACTTTAATATTGTTGATCTAAGTAAGCTTTTTCTTTGTTACATATATTCTTTGTGGGTGATTATCTTTATTAATCCATTTTATTGTTGTAGAATGTAGACAGAAGTTTTTAGAAGAACTAGACAGGATATTAGAAAGATTACACAAGATGTAACGTGGAGAAACCCTTTCGGGAAAAAACTCCACCAAGAATTATTCTATTGTTCAATCTATGAAATACAATAGCTCCAATTCTTGCTTGAGAATGCTTCTTCTATCTTTACCAATCTTCTTCACACCTGCAATAACAATTATGAAAACTCTCTTCAACTTGAATGAGATATAGAGGCAATAAGTAATCTTGTAATCTCCAAAAGATGACAATTACAATGCCCAATCTCAAGCCCTATAAAAGGTACGCCATATTGCTTCAAGTTGAGTTCTTCTATGAAAACTAGAGCTTACAACATGTGTTTCATCCATTTGGGCGTCCCAAATTGAAGCTACAACTCATCCTTCACTTCGGTGATAATTCCAAAGCTCCTCCTCAAATATGGCGCCCAAAAGTAATCCTACTTAACTGAGCCTTCAAAAATATCTTATCATGCAAGAGAGGTAAATCCAAGAAATAATCTTGGGCACCCAAGTTGGCTCCAAGTGATTTCTTGTTAACTGAAACATTTACTCAACACCATTCATGCAAGAATGGTCATCCCCTGTTAACTAGAGGTAGTCCATGTTATATGTCATACAACTCAAGTTATTAGCCATGCATTCCAAGTTAACTGAAGTCAACTAACATACAACTAAAACTAACTAAAGACAACTGAACCATAACTGAACTAAACTAAACTGAACTTCATGCATGCAAACATCAAACCCTAACTCCTAGGATTTTTGCATGCATTCATAAGTGTTATATGTTACTCTGAATAGTTAATTGAACTTAAGGTGAGTGTCACCTTACCATGTGGGTGCCCCATGTGCCCCTATTATTTAGGAACTCACAATGGGCGCTCTCACATTCTCCTAACATTTAGAATTTATTAAAAATGTCAATAATAATAATGATTATTTCATCAAATATTAATCTCATCCTAATCTTTGTGTTGTTAAACACATTCCAAGAATCTAGTAGATACATGAAATAATTAATGTTTAGGATTTGCAATTAAATGGCATCCTATTTCCAACATTCTCCCACTTGACATTATACATTGCAATTATTCTAAACAAGGAATAATAAATTTAAATCAAGTACAAGACTCAAGGCCAATGGACTTCCTGCACCATGAGAACTTATTACGAGGAACTGGCTTCGCAAGATAATCTGCAACATTAATCAAAGTGTCAACTTTTTCAATTAATACTTTCCCACTCTCAACCATTTCTCGCAGAAAGTGATATTGAACATCTACATGTTTAGTACAAGCATGATACATAGGATTTTTGGCTAAACAAATAGCACTTTGACAATCACATTCAAGCCTAACTTGCTTGCAATTAAAACCAATACCTGACCCAAGTCTCTATAACCAAATTGCCTCTTTAGAGGCATGTGTGGCAGCCATGTACTCTACTTCTGTGGTGGACAAAGCAACCGTGGGCTACCTCTTACTCACCCAACTAACCGCAACTCCAAACAAAGTGTACACATAACCACTTGTCGACCTCCAACTATCCAGATCTCCTACCCAATCTAAATCAACAAACCCCTGTATGTCCAATGATCTATTCATAATATATATATATATATATCTATATATATATATATATTATTAGAACCATGATAAACTAAATAGTAATCTGAAGTCCCTCATAAATATCTAAACACCTTATTAACATAAGTCCAGTGTTCTTTACCAGGGTTAGACATAAACCTACTAAGAACTCCCACTACTTGTGCTATATCTGGTCTACCAATTGCACTAGCATACGGAATTTCATACATTTCCTCAAAATCAAAATTAGATTTAGGACTCATATCTAAACTTAAATTTGTGCCAACTAGTAAAGGAATATTAACTAGTTTACTGTCCTGCATGTTAAATCTTTTCAAAATAGTATCAACATAATTGCTCTGACTTAAGCAAAACTTTCTATTACCTCTATCTCTATTGATCTCCATACTAAGGATATATTTTGAAGCCCCTAGATCTTTCATCTCAAATGTGCTCGAGAGTTGTGCTTTCAATTCTCTGATCATTACCTTGCTATTACCAATAAGCAACATGTCATCAACATACAAGATAATAATTAAAAGTCGATCATCAATCATTTTATGTAAACACAATGATCTTCCTCACTCCTAACATAACCAATTTTTAATGTGAAAGCATCAAACTTCTGGTACCACATTATGGGTGACTGTTTCAATCCATATAAAGATCTCTTTAACCTGCAAACCAATTCTTCTTTTCCTTTTACAACAAAACCTTCGGGTTGCTTCATATAAATCTCCTCATCAAGATTCCCATGCAAAAAAGCAATTTTCACATCCATTTGCTCAATTTCAAAATCATAAGTAGCAGCAATAGATAAAAATAATCTAATAGAAGTTAATTTAGCAATAGGAGAGAAGATTTCATTAAAGTCAACTCCCTCTCTTTGGGAGTAGCCCTTGGCTACTAATCTAGCCTTGTACCTTTCGAGACTACCATTTGCACCAATCTTCTTTTTAAATATCCATTTACAACCAATGGCCTTTCTATCTTTGGGAAAAATCTCAAGATCCCATGTGTCACAAGTATTCAAGGATTCCATTTCCTCATGCATAGCTTGTGACCAAAGCTTGTTCTCGTATGAGGACAAAGCTTCCCTGTAAGAATTGGGTTCATCATTAGTACTCATTAAAGAAAAAATACAACAGAAATTAGGTGGGCTATACCTATCAATGGGATTACGTTGTCTTGTGGATCTCCTCGAAGGAGTTTCTTCTTGTTCCTCAATATGCTCATCTTGAGCATCTATTTTAGAAGAACTCTCTGAACTCTCCTCTTTTAATCCATCCAATTGTTCTTCAACATGTGCATCTTGTTGCTTCTTAGTATTTGTCTCAAAATGCACTGTTCGATAAGTATCCTTCTCCTTTGGTTAGTCTTCTCCTAAATAAACTCTAAATTCCCTAAAAATAACATCTCTAGATAAAGAAACTTTTCTTGTTAGTGGATTCCAAAGCTTGTATCCTTTTACATTTTCACCATAACCTATGAATATGCATTTTTGTGCTTTAGGATCCAATTTAGATCGCTTTTCTTGAGGCATGTGAACAAAATCCTCACAACCAAAGATCCCTAAATGTGCAACACTAGGTTTCTTACCTAACCACATCTCATAAGGAGTTTTATCTTTAATAGATGAACTAGAGGATCTATTGATTAAATAACAAGAAGTACATGTTGCTTCAGCCCATAAGGACCATTCAAGCTTAGCACTACTTAACATACTCCTAGCTCTTTCCATTAAGGTTCGGTTCATCCTTTCTGCTACTTCATTTTGTTGAGATGTATATGGAGTAGTTTTCTTTCTCACTATTCCTGCATGCTTACAATAATCATCAAATTCCTTAGAACAATACTCACCACCATTATCTGATCTCAACATTTTTATCTTATGATCTGATTGTTTCTCAACCAAAGCCTTAAATTCCTTAAACTTATTAAAAACATTAGATTTGTTATGCATAAAATGTATCCAAGTGTATCTTGAGACATCATCAATAAATGTGACATAGTATCTAGATTTTCCAAAAGAGTCAATATCCACAGGACCCATTACATCTGAGTGAATAATCTCTAATAATCTTTTAGCTCTATTTGTACCACTAGGAAATTGAGATCTAGATTGATTTCCAAACACACAGTGCTCACAAAAGTCATTTTTGCCAATATTATAATTAGGAATACCGTCAACCAAAATTTTATTAAGAATGGTCCTAAGACCTTTTTCACCTATATGGCCCAATCTATGGTGCCATAACATACATGTATTTTCAGCTTCAGTTACATTTGATAAAATATTTACATTGGAGGTATTCAACTTAAACAAAGTCCCAATTCGAGATCCTTTAGCAACCACCATATTCCCTTTCACCAATCTGCAACCACCTTTGTCAAATGTCACATGAATTCCATAATCATTAAACTTAGAGATAGAAAGTAGATTCCTTGCAAGTCTTGGAATATGTAAAACATCATTAAGGGATTTAACACCACCATCATTGAAACACAATTATACCTCTCCTTTGTCAACAACCTTTGTTGTGTTGTCTCCAAAGAAGACATATCCTCCATCATATGCAGTATACTTAGAGAACCACTCCTTTCTAGGAATCATATGATAGGAGCAACTTGAATCAATAAGAAAAGAGTTATCAACAACAGTATTAGAAGAAATGACTAATGCATCATTACTGTCATTCGATTTTTCAGTAGAAGCATTAGTACTCTTCTTCTTGCTCTTACAATACTTTTTAATATGTCCAGGTTTTCCACAATTCCAACACTTTACCTTACTCTTACCAGGGGTTTTTAACCGTCCTTTAGACTTGCCCTTTCCTTTCTTGTCTGCCTTAGATTCCTTCTCTTTAGGCCTACCTCTTACAAACAAGGCATCTTGGGAGTAAGTTTTAGACTTCCTCCTCATCTCCTCTAATAGGAGAGTAGGAATGATGTTGTCCATCTTTGGATTTGCACCATTACCACTAATTGCAACTATTAGATTTTCCCAAGAATCTGGTAAAGAGCAAAGCAATAAAATGCATTTATCCTCATCCTCAAGCTTTACATCTACAAATGCTAATTGACTGAGAATTAAATTGAAAGCATTTAAATGTTGTGCTACTGAATCACTATCTTTCATTTTCAATGAATATAATTGTCTTTTCAGATTCAACTTATTTGTTAGACTCTTTGTTTGATAAATATCTCCTATTCTTTTCCACAATTTATATGCATTGGTTTCCACTGAAACATTTAAAAGAACAACATCAACAAGACATAATCTAATTGTTCCTCTTGCCTTTTTATCTAACTTAGCCCAATCTTCATCTAGAATAGTTGTAGGTGTCTTTGTCTCATTATTAACTGCTAACCACTGATCTCTTTCTTCAAGAAGATCTTCCATTTTTAATTTCCACATTTCATAGTTAGAACCATTGAACCTTTCAATATCTAACCTTGAATTCATTGTAACAAAAAATTAATTCCAAAATCAGCAAATTACTAAAATAATAAAAGCTCCCACTAAGCCAAAAAATCCTTCAAACTTTAAGAGAAAGGCATCCCAATACTCTACCCAACCTCAGCTCTAATACCAAATGTTGAAAAATGAGGTGTTTTCTTAGCTTAATACTCTGTAAAACTTTAATATTATTGATCTAAGTAAGCTCTTTCTTTGTTACATATATTCTTTGTGGGTGATTATCTTGATTAATCCATTTTACCGTTGTAGAATGTAGATGGAATTTGATAGAAGAACTAGATTGGATATTAGAAAGATTACACAAGATGTAACGTGGAGAAACCCTTTCGGGAAAAAACTCCACCAAGAATTATTCTATTATTCAATATCTAAAATACAATAGCTCCAATTCTTGCTTGAGAATGCTTCTTCTGTCTTTACCGATCTTCTTCACACCTGCAATAACAATTATGAAAACTCTCTTCAACTTGGATGAGATATAGAGGCAATAAGTAATCTTGTAATCTCCAAAAGATGACAATTATAATGCCCAATCTCAAGCCCTAGAAAAGGTATGCTATATTGCTTCAAGTTGAGTTCTTATGTGAAAACTAAAGCTTACAACATGTGCTTCATCCATTTGGGTGTCCCAAAATGAAGCTACAACTCATCCTTCACTTCGGTGATAATTCCAAAGCTCCTCCTCAAAGATGGTGCCCAAAAGTAATCCTACTTAACTGAGCCTTCATAAATATCTTATCATGCAAGAGAGGTAAATCCAAGAAAGCATCTTGGGCACCCAAGTTGGCTCCAAGTGATTTCTTGTTAACTAAAACATTTACTCAACACCATTCATGCAAGAATGGTCATCCCCTGTTAACTAGAGGCAGTCCCTATTATTTGTCATACAACTCAAGTTATTAGCCATGCATTCCAAGTTAACTGAAGTCAACTAACATACAACTAAAACTAACTAAAGACAACTAAACCATAACTAAACTGAACTAAACTAAACTAAACTAATTTTGAATTGAACTGAACTGAACTTCGTGTATGCAAACATCAAACCCTAACTCCTAGGATCTTTACATGCATTCAAAAGTGTTATTTGTTACTCTGAATAGTTAACTGAACTTAAGGTGTCACCTTACCATGTGGGTGCCCCATGTGCCCCTATTATTTAGGAACTCGCAATGGATGCCCTCACATGCTCCTAACATTTAGAATTAATTACAAAGTCAATAATCATGATTATTTCATCAAATATTAATCTCATCTTAATCTTTGTGTTGTTGAACACATTCCAAGAATCTAGGAGACACATGAAATAATTAATGTTTAGGATTTGCAATTAAATGGCACCCTATTTCCAACAAGTAGGTATAATCTAATATGAGAAGAAACAATCATAAATCTTAAATTGAATAGGCTAGAATAAACTACATATTGTAGAATCTCATGGTTGAAGGAAGAACATAAGGTATTGGTAAGTGAGCAATGTTTGGTGAAATTTAATATAGAGATGTATCATGATCTAAAGTATTATGCATTATGCTAATGGATGTATGTCATTTGTTGTTGGGTAGACCATGGTAGTATGATTGGATATACATGACAAGAGAAAGAACGCTTACACCACATGACAAAGGATGACATAAAACATACTTTGGTACCATTGAACAAGAGAGAAATGAAAATTTATGTCAATTCCAAAAAAAAATTGGTAGATGAAAAGAATTTCTTAAATGACCCGAGCCATAAAAATATGTGTTTTGTACCAATTTCTATAGTATGTAGCACTACAAGTGAAGGAGAAGCACTATAACAAAAAGAAAATGTTAATAGAGTATAAGGATATCATATTGGACATTTTGTTAGATGAAATTACCACTAGTAAGGAGCATCAATCATGTTACACCTCGTTTCTTAGTTACCATATTACTTTTACCTTTACGAGTAAATATGATGCTAAAGGATGACTTTGATATGCAACACTTCATTGAGGGATTACCAAATATTTTAATGCATGATTATGTTTTAATACATGACGATGGAAAATGTGATGAATGAATATGTATTGCAATGTGATTAATTTAATGCTTTGATGATGCAAATGAATTTCATGTGATCAACTAACTACCTTTGTGATGCACCGAGTTTGATGCAAGAAATAATCGATCCCTCATGTAAGAGGGGGAGTATCACTCAAGAGAAGAGCTCGGTTTGGTAACCTTTAATATGCCTATTTGAGCTATCGCACACTCACACCCTATTTTGGTCAAGTCGAGTCAAGAATAGGTAAGCAAACCTTTAGTCATTGTTTGAGGAATGGTTTGACTAATTTTGGTATTAATCTTTGATTTCTTGATTGTTCTTATGTTTGAATTACGTGATTAAATCTATGTATTGAGTTTGAGTCCTTTGTGTATTTATATATTAATTAATGATTATATACATAGAACATATATATGTATATATGTATGTGGAAACGATAACTTGTGCATGCATATATGTAAGTAGAAATACTTATGCGTACCCATGCATAGATATATCACATGCATGAGGATATCGATTGGACACAAAGAATATATATATACACACACATTTACATTTTATATATGTGTACCTATCAATGAACATGTAAATAAATGTGTATATTAAGAATACTAAAATAATGATATATATGTATATAATATATACTAATATGTATGAGTATGAGTACGTTAATGTATATGTATATGCATATATATTAATATATCTATTTATTATATATTAAATATCAATTAACAATTTTAATATGCATATATATATATATATAATGTTTAAGTACATTTGAAATGTTAAAAGCAACGATGGCGCATATACAAGCAAACCATATGTTGGGAAAAGCTGGTATAAAAGCCAACAATGAAACCATTATATATGCAACACATATGGAATGCAATTTATATTTATTAAATGAAGCGCATATAGCGCATAGAAAAGGAAGTATAATGCAACGTATAAATATAGAACTTGAAAAGAGAAGTTTAAAACATAGTGCATAGTTCATTAAGTATGTTTTGAATGCAATGTAAATAATATTAAATGAAGTTGGTAAAACACTTAAAACCTGTGCTAAAAAGAGACACATTGTATGAAAGTGTTGATAAAAACCCAACACAACACATAGTAAGGGGAGCGTGTGAGGTATAAATGCCATTTAATAACAATTGGCTATGCCATGAAAGAGTTTGTATGTAAATGAAAGTCTATCTACTATGATGAAAAGACAACACACGGATAATAAAGATAAAGACTTAGTCAAATAGCCACGAGTTGGCTAAGGCTAGAAAAGGTTGACTTGCATAACAATTAGGAAATATGTAAGTAAGCTTTGTTGTGTTTGACTGAGTAAAAGAGTCATCATTGACACTTGAAAAGGGTGACTCATCCATTTTGAGAAGGTGGAAATGAGAGGACTGATTATGTGTTTGTAATTCTAGAGTTAGCCACATTTCATTCTTTTTGGTTGAGTCAATGCATTTTAAAAGGAGAATTAGTTTGTTGTTGGATTGTGACAATAAGGAGAGAAAAGGTGGCAGATTTAGTAGCTTGGTTGTAGCATTGAGTTTCTCATATTTTAGTATAAATAGAGGCAACTTCTCTACCTTTTGGTTCACTCATTCATTCTAATTTCTTCTTATTCATTTGTAATTTTGTAGTTTTTTGTGTGAGAGAGTAGTTGAGTGCTCAATGAGGAAAGAGAGTTTATTTTAGAATATTTGCAATTTGTTGAGAGCTTTGTGAGAGGCTAGGATTGGAGATAGGTTGATTTTAGAAGGAGAAGAAAGTGTGACTATGGTCCATTGAGCTTGAGAAGTGATGTCTTCATTGGGAGCTATAAAATCTAGGCATGTTGATTTTGCCTCTCTATTCTTTTTATGTTGAATCATATTTGAATACAAGTGCTTGATGAAAGATAAATTATCTATTTTGTTGAAATTGCTTATTTGATCTTTCAACCATTCTTATTTTAAGGATCTTGTATGATCTTTGGGTGATTTATTATGAGATCTTATTGGTTGAGACTATATATATACATATATATTCCAATTGTTAAAATTGTGAGGTTATATAAGATAATCTTAGTGTATTAGCTTAAATACCTAAATTTTCATAGATTATATATACTTCATAGGTTGCGAAGTATGGGAATTAATATTACATTGAAGTGTTATCTTGAATATGTTAGCTTATGATGTTGGGTAAACCTTTGTGGATAATGAGGTTAGTAACACAACAAGAATGATAGCATGATAGACATGTCATCATTGATAGGTTGTGATGTTATGTGAACCATGTTGATAATCTATACTTGTTTATTAATGCCCATCACCTTGAAGGTGGGATAAAGGTATTTTCCCTACGGTTAGGGTGTAAACTTGATTGTTATAACAATATTCAACATTAGGGTTGAAAAATGTGTTCTCTGGTTATGCTATTTTCTTATTTCTGATTAAGAGTATATTCCTATTCACAAAATTCTAGAAGAGGACTTACATTTTGGCAACCCAAAGTCATAATATGGAGAGGACCTATAGGTGTAGAAGCACAAACCCTTCTCAAACTGATAATGTCCTCTAGATTATATATGAATACATAGTGAACATTGTAAACATATGAATATTTGAGTCATATTGAAAGAGAGGTTTTACGATTTGTTTATGATCACTTGATTGTTGCATCACTTTTGATTGAAAACCTGAGTTGGGATTAAACTATATGGTATGACTGTTCACTTGATTATTGCATTATTTTTTATTGAAGCAATAGGTTGGGATTAACCTATATGATATGATTGATCATTTGATCATTAATTATACTTTATGGAGTCATTTATTGTTGATATCATACCTTTGAAATTTGGAGTCATTTATTGTTGAGATTATACCTTTGAAATGGAGCCATTTACTATTGAGATTATACTTTTGAGATAGAATCATTTGATGTTGTGACATTATGTATACACGTGTGGTTAATTTGATTATTTTCGGTGTTAGGATAATCCATGGAAAAAGGAGTAATCTAATTGGTCACTTAGTATGTGTGCATGCATGGTTATCTTGGTTATTCCTAGGGTTAGGATAATCCATGGTAAGGGAGTAACCTATTTAATCAATTTTTTATGTCATCACCATTTAGATTGAATGTATGTTATGATAAAAAAGAGTATGAATGATCAAATACCAAATCAAGCTAAGGGTGGGTGAACATACGACCTACACTCGAAGTGTTGGGTGTTAAATTTTTTGGCCAAAGTGGTGTAAGTAGCCACTTTTTAAATTGTCGATTCATTGTGATCCAGGTTTGGATACTAGGTAGGGAACGTCATACATGTAGTTTGTAGACAATATATGGTAGCTCTAGATATGTAGGAAACAACACCATACTTAGGAATGCTAGTATTATGAGGTTCTCAAATCAATCTCTTCATCGAAGGGTAGGGCCATCTTACTAGTTAGGTAGATGTGCAAGGGACCACAATAAGTCTATGGTTGGTAGAAAAGTGCTTGAGTGATGCTCTCCCCCATATAGTTGGTGGCGGAGATTTAAGAATGTAAGGACCAATTTTAGGGACACCTATAATGTATGCACTAGTAATGGGGACGTCTACAAGGTATGCACCAATAATGGGGACATATAGAAGGTATGCACCAATATTGGGGACATCTGGATCATTATATTTTGTTTGTATATCTGTTTCATTAAGCTCTTGGAAGCTATGTATGTAATCATGTATCTCTATCTTTGTTAAGAAATTGTAAATGGAAAAATGTTATCATGGTATTATGTAATATGGAATCATTACTTAGGAGTTTTTAATGTTTCTTTTTAAATGCAATGGGAAAGTTTGAAATGGGATTATTTCAAATGTGCATCTTGTTATTGAATTTGAAAGGATAAATTTTATTACTAAATGTTGGTATCATAAATTGTTCACATGTAGGTAAACATAGTTAAATTCAATTGGGTAAAACTTTGGGCTTGTTACAAATCCTTATATGGACTTAGTTCTAGGAGTAAGTTTCCAAATAAGGTATCACATTGAATGACACTAGCAAAAAGTGAATAGCTAGACTAACAAGTGCAAGAATTACTAAAGAAAAGTTTGATTAGAGAAAGTTTATGTATATGTGTAGTGCCTATGATATTAGAACCAAAGAAAGAAAGTGAGTGAAGGATTTGTACAGACTGTAGGATGATGAACAACATCATAATCAAGTATAGATTCTCATTACCGAGGATAGATGATATAATGGATTTTTTGAGTGGCTCCAAGTACTTCATTGAGATTGATTTGAAGAGAGGTTATCACCATATTAGAATCAAAGAAGGAAATGAATGGAATATTATATTTGAGATGAAGGAAGGTTATGCCCTTTGGGTGAATAATACACCTACCATATTTATGAGATTGACGAATGAAGTATTGTTGCAATATTTGGGTGATTTTGTGATTGTTTACTAGGATGATATTTTAATTTTTAGTGAGATTAGTGAGGAGGATCTAAAACAAATAGATTAGTATTTTAAATATTGAGAGAATAGAACTTATAGATCAATATGAATAAATATAGTTTTGAGAGGTTGAAATTGGTATGTACATGGGATTTGTAGTCCAAATTGAAGGTTTAAAGATGGGTTGAGAGAAGGTAAATATAATTATTAAATGACCTACAATAGAGAATTCTAGAGAGATAAGATCTTTTCATCATGGATTAAATAGTTTCCATATAAAATTCATTAGAAAATTTAGCAAAATTTGTGCACCAATAATTAAGACTATAAGAGGAGACAATAAAAATTTTAAATGAACATCAGGATCAAATAAGAATTTTGAGTTTCTAAAGAAGATAGCAAAAACATGTAAATAGTACTAGCATTACCAAAATCTGACAGTATTATATATTCATTGTGATGCAATTGGAGAAGTATTAATTCAAGAAGGTAAATTAGTACACCTTATTTTAGTGAGAGTTTAAATGACCCAAGGAGATATTCAATATATGATCAAGAATTTCATGTCATAATTCAAGCATTAAAGAAATGGAGATAATACTTGTTACCAAAAGAATTTGTTGTCAATAGAAATCATCAATCACTTAAATATCCAAGGTAAGTTGAACTAGAGACCTAAGATGGTAGAATTAATGCAAAGTTATACTTTTGTGTTGAAGCATGGAAGTGGGAAGTCAAACAAGATTGTAGACGCATTAAATAAAATACGTGGGATTCGATGTTCATTGAAACATTTATATGATATTTATCCTAATTTTATGAAGCATGAAAATCACGTAGAGAGCCTCTAAGTATGAACAAGAGTAAGTGCCTTCATTATTTGATTTAGAAATATATTTTATTTAAAGGAAGTCAATTATGCATTCATATAAGTTCAATGATATATTTTCATAAAAGAAAAGCATGCTAGTGGATTAGCAAGACATTTTAGGATAGAAAAACATTAGCATTGGTAAGTGAAAAGTAGTGTTTGTCATGATTGTATGAGGATGTAAAAATATAAGTTCAAGGTTGTAGGATTTATCGAGTTGCAAATGAAAGTCAAAATGTTGACTTATACAAGTCATTGTTGGTTTTAGAGAAACTATGAGAAGATATAACTATGGATTTTTCGTTAGGGTTGCCAAGGACACAAAGAGATTGTGATTCTATATTTGTGGAGGTTGGTAGATTTTCTAAGATGACAAATTCCATAGCATGTAACAAACTAAATGATGCAATAATTGTAGTTGATTTGTTTTTTAAAGACGAAAGATTATATGGTTTTTCAAGGGGTGTAGTTTCAAATAGAGACGCTAGTGTGTTGGGTACTTTTGGAAAACATTATGAAAAATATGAAAGGGATTTCTAATTTAGTTTAATATATTGCTCACAAATAGATGGAAATAAAAAAGTGGTAAATAAGAGTTTAAGTGGGGTGTTGAGATATAATATAGGATGGGAAAGATGATATGTGGAGGATGAAGGAGGTAGAGGAATGATCCTCAAGTATTTGTTTCTATGAAGATAACATCCCTTTTGACACATCAGTGGTAAGGACTCAAAGATGTTGGAACATGGTACACTAATGGAGATGGAGCATGTGAATAAAGGATGGATAGTGATTTATTGATGCAGTAGTTGACAGGCCTAGGAAATAGCTAGTTTTATTCCTTTTAGATTATGTCTTTTAACATTTTGAGTTGCTTATCTCATAGACAATCATGAGCCTTGTATATCTTTTATGCATCTTAAACCAAACTTTACCATACGAAGATATAATTATGATATGATGATGTTTACATGGATAAATGTGTGAATGTTTATGAAATTTAATATTGATTCCATGTTAATTCATGGTTGATTAATGATGTGTATACTTTAGATGACAGTAACCTCTTGCAACCATAAGAATTGTAGCCCACAACCACAACCAAAGGATTTCAGGTAGATTGCAAGGGAGAGTCCAAAACGCTAAGGACATGACAATTATATGAAATAATGAAGGTGATCATTGAAGTGGTCAATCACGAGTCACCAAATCATCCAATAAGATAGCGAGATGAAGAAGAATTATGTATTGATAATGAAGCCAACGTGACTATTCTCACAAAGCACATCTCTATCAAACTGTTAGGGAAAAGTGTCAATCCTATTTGTCTTCTTCTATCTTTTCAGTTATTTGTTGCAAAGACTCTCTCTCTCTCTATTTTGAAATAGTGTGGACATCTGCATTTAATTTCTATTTTTAGTCCTTTGCAAATAAAACTCCTCTCAAGCATATATAGTTGGATCGATAGTTGAGGAGTAGATCTGGTTAGAGATATATGTTTTGATAGTTCCAATTTTGTTTCACAAATAATACTTTATTGTTAGTTTTTTGCTATGCACTCATGAATGAGAAAACTGTGAAGATTCTAGTCAATTTGTAAAGTTTAGTTATATGCAATTAAGATGTTCTAGTTTACTATTATGATTAGTTGATTCAAGTAGCACATATTTGGTTTCTCTTGTGGGTACAACAAATCGAGCAAGGGCCACTCAAGGTACTATTCACCCACGTTAATTTTTGTTATTAGATTAGAGATTACATTGTTGCATTAATCTCAAGTAGATTCCCAATTACATGCACGTGAATGACATCTTGTATCACAAATTATGTTTTGTAATATGTCCTTGAGTCATTCTCCAAGGAGGTCAAGTATTTAGAAGTAAGAGTCAATAGTGTTAGTGAATTACATAGTTCTCAAGTTTAGCAGTTAAATAGTTACAATGTTAAACTGAAGGTACCCATAACATCAATAATAGATTAAGTTATCTCCCCTGTTTTACAAGTTAACACTTTATTTACTGTTCCAACCTTTACTATTTTCCTGTACATGTGTAAACCACCTATACTCACTGATATAGGCCGTACAGGGTCCATGAATGCACATACAGTGCTAACATCATCAAAAGCTTACTAAGCCTTGGTTGATAATTAAATGAAGTCTTTGCAAGGGTTTAGTGAGTTGTTCAGCTGGGAACTCCTCTAAATTGTGTGTCTAGCACCAAGTTTACTGAGCATTAGTAAAGGCCTCACAAGAGCATCCAGGGTGGAAGAGAAATCTTGCATCACCCAAAAAATGTTATTTTTCAATAAGGGTTAAATTTGGTAGGGTTATTATTTTTAGTAAGTTTGTATTTATGCATGCATGGACACAAAATCTTATATAGACCTTTGAAATGGTGAATTGAAGCCAATGGTGAAGAAATCACTTCAATATCATTTATCGTTTGTGAGATATTAAAATTTCAATTTCCAAAATCCTATTAAAAATATTTGAAGTCAAATTTGAAGCACTTAGAGGCTCCAGATGGGCTGCAAATTTGGCCGAAAACCAAAATATACCTTTAGGTAATATTTCATGAACAAGCATATTTTCAAGAGCTTTCCAATGATATATATAATTGAAAATCCAACGATCAGATCAAAAGTTGTGATCTGGGAAGTTGTACTGCCAAAATTAATAAAATTTTGAATATCTTCTTGAGGAGGTTACACTTTCTAGCAGATGTTTGGGCAATTATGCATTCCAGATAAAGGATGTGAATGGGGGTTACAGAGCATGGGGAGAGTAGAGTAGATTGTGGCTATGATTTGCAAATTTATGTAATCATAAAGCCCATGTGATGTTAGTTGAAATATTGTAATTTTATTTCAGTGTATAGAAAATCTTTGCTTCCTTCATGCATTTTGTTTGTGCAATTGTCTATTGTTGTTGTGAGTTTTAGATTGTAAGGGGAGTACCCTTCATCATTTATCTCAAAATATGAATCAAATGAGAGTAGTGTGTGAGATAATGGAGTGAGTGTTAAGGGATGGATGGATATAAAGAGAGAATGGCATCAAGAAGTGTCATGGGATTAGAGGGAACTAGGACAACTATTGCAAGTATTGTAGTGGATGGTGGAACATGAATGCAGATAGGGGAGTTTGAATGGTTTATTTGTGATGTATGGACCCAAAAAAGATGGAGGAGATGGAGAGTGAATAGTTGGGTACAAAAGGGCCCAAAGTGGATTTAGCAATTGTAAGATGGGCATGCTTAAATCCAAATGGAGTAATGTGGGGTAAGGAGGAAGGATGGGCACATTTAGATTGAAAAATGAAATTAGCTTTTGCAGGAGTAGATTTGGATGTGATTTTTAGATTTCTTGCTTTTTGCATTGTAATCCACATTATTTTTGTTTTTTATTTTTCTTTGGAACCCACATTATTTTGTTATTTTCGTTTTGTTTGACGTACCTTTGTGGCTTCTTAAAGTGTTGAGAATTTTGGAATTGGATTTGGTTGTTTCTTGCATTTTAATACTTGGGTACACGGTGATCCTTGGATTTGTGTGGATTTTTTGCTTAATATGTTTTGGAATTCAAATTACTTCTAAAGGTAAAGGTACATTGTCATATAGGGAGAGATTATATTGACATCCTATGAGTTGGGTGATGGATTCATTGTGTTGGAGTACGTCCAATGACATATGCATTCATTGATCTTGGTTGGGGATGTTAGGTGATGGATGGGCAAGGTTGATGAAAGGATTAGTGGTGGAAGTGATACGAGTGATGGGGGTAAGGGGTGTAATGTCTGGGTTAATAGCAACAAATTTTTAGTAGACTAATGAGAGGCTCCTATTGGAATGTTGGAAGAAGTTTCTTTAGTAGTAGTAGGGATATTACCAACATCTCTGTTCTAGTATTTGTTGTCAGGACCTTGAAATATTGGATTTTTTCTAATTTGTATGAGTTTCAAGATACATTTCTCATGAAGGTATAGTCCTTTTCCATGGTAATGCATATTTTGAAAAATGTGATTACCAATGGGATGTTGATTTGTTTATAAGCAAGAAATGAATCTATTGTTGGATGGGTGAGGAGTGGTGGTGCTTATAGTTTCTTCAATGACGAGAAAATAAAATTGGACGAAGATGGAGAAACCAAGGTGGTAGGGTCTTTGTTTGGCAACAAGCTCAATGAGAGTGGTTGGATCTTGAGATGATAAGGGATTATGGAAGGGATTAGTTTTGATGATTGGTTCTTAAGATAGTAAGGGACTAGGAGGTGGATTAGTATAGACAACTAGCTCTTAAGATGGTAGGGGAACATGAGGTGGATCAATGGGGATGCTTCAATTGTGATATAGTAAAGGATTTGGTTCATGGATCATGGACTCAATGGGAATGATTGGAACTTGAGATGGTGAGGGACCATGAGGGGGATTAGTAAGCATATGATACTCCTAATATATTAGGAGATCACAAGGTGGATCAACGAGGATGCTTGGATCTTGAGATGGTAAGGGATTTAGTTCTTGGATGGGTTTAATAAGGATGATTATGTCTTGAGATAACAATGGTTTTGGTTCATGAATGGGTTTGATAGAGATGATTACACCTTGAGATGGTAAGGGATTTGGTTCATGAATGAGTTTGATATATAATTGAATCTTGAGTTAATAAGGGATTTAGTTTGTGATGGGTTTGATAGGGATGATTAGGTCTTGATATATGAAAGTATCATGAGTAGGTGGATGAATTTATCTTTGAGATGGTAAGAGTGATACTTTCATCTTGATTTAGAGAGGGACATGTTGATGCATGCTTTGAAATAAGCTCTTGAAATAGTAGATCCTTGGACTTAGTGACCTCATGGTTAATTAGAGATTTAGATGGCATATGAGTAGTAATTTCATTGGATAGTATGGGATTAACAGTGGCACATGATGTGATTATAAATATTATACGATGACACAAAATTAGCAATGTTAGGGGATGGTATTACTTTGGGTGTGTGTTGGAGCTTAAGATCCTTAGTTATTAGTCCTTGGAGAAAATCCCTAAAGGTGTCTATAAAGGAGGGGATTCTCTACCCTCGAGACTCGAGACAAAGAGAGTCTTCAAGGAGCAAATAGCCCTCAGTTACCTCAAGGAATAAAGCTCAAGCAACAAGATAAAGAATAAAGGAATATTTGTATAACTTAATTAAATAAATGCTAAACTATTAAGAATAAGAATGATAAAATTGCTTAATAACATAAATTGATAATAAGATCACAAAATGTAGTTTACAAAAACAAAAACTTCAAAACTTACATATTCACCCCTAGGAGGATTAAGCCTTGACCATAGACAACAATGTGCCACAGGGACATCTGCACCCTGCTTTGTTGTCACTGTCAAAATAGAGAATAAAACCCTCGAATCTGTAATGCATAGCTTCTCAAATTCATACATTTGCACACACAATGAAGAGGGAAAATGTTGGGGTTGTTTAGGGGCTTGCCTCAGTCAAACCCTCATTTTGGTGTGTCCACATGTCCATGGACAACTAGATAGATAGAGATAGACAAAGATGCATGAAATGTAAAAGATGTGTGATAGAAACAAACCTCGCAAAGGAGGAGAACCCCTATCACGAATGTAAAGACGTGTAATAGCAACAATCCTCGCAAAGGAGGAAAACCTTTATTAAAAATAAAGTAGACAAGATCAAATAAACAAGAGTAAATAGACAAGACAAGAAGACAAGAGCATTACCAACAACTTGTGGGTCCCCTCTTGACTTGATATACGTGATAAGCATGCGTGCAAGAGATCCTTGACTGTTGCTTTGATAGAAATTCAATAGAGCTTTGCTACAAAGAGCAAGATAGAATGAGAAAAGATGAAGAAGAGAGAATGGAATGGGACAGAGTGAGAATGAATAAGAATGAGAGTGAAAAGAGGACTTTTGTGAGGTTGCATGGGTGAGAGGAGTCATTACATCCGTGTTTTCACCACAATGACATCTGCCATAGGCAAATGATGCAAAATATTCTCATTTGAATCTTAGAAAGTTTGGGGACACTAGTGTGTCGTGCAAGTGTCTTGCTCAAAACTTTGCAAGAATGAGGAATCCAAGCTGTTAGTGCTTCATCGTTGTCACCTATGAAGTTAAAATTGTGAAATTTTGACATAAGTTTTTGTCATAAATGTGATAGGCTAGATGGGCAAGTGTAAAATTACCACGTGGTGTAATTTTGCGACACTACAATGTCTTTGTTGGATGGGTTTTGGATTGAGATGCATTGGATTATAAAGTTATGAATTGGAATGGTTTGAAGGATGAAGGATTAAGATAGGAAATTGAGGCTACCAAGATTTTTTAAATAGGTGATGGGGAGGAGGATTTGGGATGTGGATTGGCATTGATGAAGTCTTGAGGTGCAAGATTGTTTTCTTTTGTTAATGGCAGGGGAGGGGTGACCAATAGATGATTGTTTGAGGTGATGGTTTGAGGTGATACTTTAAGGGAAGATTGGATCTAGTGTAATGGATCTAGGATGATGTATGTCAATGCTATTCTCTAATGAATTCTCTTTTATAAAATATTCTCTAATATTTTTTATTGCACTCTTAGATAACTCTTGGATTTAAAATGAATGAATGGATGTACTTAAATACAATGATCAAGAACATAAATGTGCACTAATTTGGCTGATAATGGCCAGTAGGAGGGATTCTACATGATTCGTCTTGAATGTGAATTCTAAGAGTTAAGGGTTTAGATTTGCGATTGTGGAAGTGAGCCAGGTCAAGTCCACACTTGCATATTTGATTTAGGATAATGAATAGGGGATCTAATGATCATTACCAAATATATGGAGTTGAGTGATGACAGGCTTGAAACATGAAGATGCCATGAGAATATAACAGTTTTAAACTTGTTATTGCATTTAAAACATTCTAATCAAATCAAACCCAAATCATAAGGGGAAAAGACATGAGAAAGCAATATTCACCATTACATTTTTATTTAAGATAGGCTAAAAAAATGCATTCACTTTTAATTAATTTATTTTTCTCATCATGAATAGAATTTTTTAATACTCTCCTCTATATTTATCAATTTAAGAGACTTGGGATAATCTCATGGAATTGAAAAAATATAGCTACATTGTTAAAATAAGCCGCCCACATATATAGTGATGTTAAAAAGAACTCAAAATTTCCTCCACCAAATTAAAGAGTTTTAGGTTTAGATTTTTTTTGTAACAATTTCTAAAAAAAATAATGTATTTACAAAAAAAATCTCATTTTAAATCATTCAATTCCAAAATTCTTAGGAGTAAGGGTGCGATTCTATGGAGGGGCTTATAGAACTATTTTCATGGAGTAGGGGGTCTCATGAGACAATTGTTTTTTTGTAATAAAATAAATTAAAAGATTTTCTACATAAATAAGAGCCCCTATTTTTTAATTTTCACATTTCAAAAGATGCGTTTGAGTAAGGCTTAAAATTTTAAGAGATTTTACCACTAAATTTAGATTCTTGCCAATAAATTATAAATAATTTTTGAAGAGAAAAATTCTTATTTAATCACCGACTTGGTAAATTTTTATAGCTAAATTATTTAACATCCACTATCAACCAAAAAAATAATATATTAAGATCACCAACATATATAGATTTTGGAGCTTAAAATTTTAAGCTTTCTCAATACTAGTCCACTTAAAAATATTACCCGCTCGATACAACAAAGTTGAGATACCCGCGTGCACTGCAGGACACGTGGAGGAGAAGAAATGGTGGATGTTAAGTTACACGCCCCGGATCAAGTAGAACCGCGGGGAGCCGTCGATAGCGCCAAAAATCGGAGGGCAGAGATTTGTGCCTTCTCCCGCCCCAAAAATTTGAAATGAAACGGAGAAACGCGTGGGATGCGTCTGCTTATTATATATTCACAGGCAAATAACAATGATAACGTGCGATCCGTTCTCATTTGCAGCAGAGGAAGTTGTCTGTTATTCGCAAGAATATAAATGGCGCGCACAAAGCAAACGGCAAGGAAGTCGACGGGAGGGAAGGCCCCTCGCAAGCAACTGGCAACGAAGGCGGCGAGAAAGAGCGCCCCTGCTACGGGTGGAGTGAAGAAGCCTCATCGCTTCAGACCCGGGACCGTTGCTCTCCGTGAGATTCGAAAGTATCAGAAGAGCACAGAATTGCTCATAAGGAAGCTGCCATTTCAGAGGCTCGTTAGAGAAATTGCACAGGACTTTAAGACAGATCTGCGCTTCCAGAGCTCTGCCGTTTCGGCATTGCAAGAGGCATCCGAGGCGTATCTTGTAGGGCTCTTTGAGGATACTAACCTGTGCGCCATTCACGCCAAGAGGGTCACCATCATGCCTAAGGACATTCAGCTCGCTCGACGCATCAGGGGCGAGAGGGCTTAGACCTGTTGCCCTTTTCTTTTTGAACGGTGTGTTTTCACACCACCAATTATTGGTTTTTGTTGGTTGCCTCGTCGGGGGATTCTTCCTGGTCTTGCATTAGACGCTTAATCCGTTCTAAGTTTGTTTAAGCTGACGCTGCTTTGGTAAATGAGGTTAGGGTTTATGTCAATGATTCTTTACAAGGGAATCTCTTCAATTTCTTTGGGACATCTCCCTCGTGGCTTGCGAGCTATCTTTTGGGAGTTGTCAGTCCATTGAATGGCTGTTACTGATTTGAAAACAAGTGACAATGTTTGAAATAGTCCTTTATTATGCTCGTAGGGTTTCTGGTTATGTGCAGCCATCTGGTATATGATGTTTAAAAGATGAGAATCTAGTTCTGGATGATTTTTTATATGCTCTGTAATCCAACCTTTCTCAAGATCATTTAACATCCATATATTGTTCTGATATTACAAGAAAAGTCTTGTTTTAGGCTACCGTATCCATTTATGTGTTCCTTTCATAGGGCATCTCTCTTTAAAATTTACATTATATTGTTCTTCTTGTTCAACAACAGTTATATTTTTATTTTTGTTTTTTGGTTATTTTGAATCCGGTGCCTTACATGATAAGACTTTTCTATTGGCGAAGTGCTGCTTGTCCATAGGTTATCAGGGGTCGATTGCGTGTCGCAACGTGTGAGGACTAACTGCAGGTTATCTTGATATTGGGGAGGATTTTGTTTGTGTCCCTTGCTTGAGTGCCTTTAAAGAAGACAGCGAAAGTAGATTGCTGTGTAATTACTCGCTTGTATTTCGTAGTGAATTGTTTGGGTAAATGACTTGATCACGTTTGGATTAGTCTGTGCAGATTCCTTGTGCATCATATTCATGACAAGAAGGCTAATTGTAAGGATTAATCATGGGCTAAAGATTTGGGTTTCTTGTCTTTCTACTTGAGGTCTAATTATTGCATAACATTTTGCAATCTTGGAGATTATTTCTATGGTCTGACGACTTGTGTAACTACAGAGACAAAAAGATGATACCTTTCATCTTCACATCTTAATTTAAACTTTTGGATAGGCTGGGTTCTCATAGATGGATGTTTCTGAATAAAATTAGTGGGTATGTTAAGAAACATTTTTTGAGGAATTTGAATGATAAGTGACATTTATTTTTGAAGTTGATAAGATAATATGCAGTTTCACATTAATTTCACCTGCTCGGTGCTAAAATTAAAGGTTGCTATTATTAAAAAAGATTTCAATTAATTCTATAGCTTGTTTTTTATCATCAAATAACATCTTGCTCTCTAATAAAATTCATAAACAAGTAACAAAGTTAAATGAGTAAAAACAAGCATACGGGCTTTCAATTTTATTGCTTTTATCATGTGGCTGACCTACAATGTTGTTAAAGAGGCTGTCTTGTATTTGTCTTATGAGGAATCCAAATGTGTGATTGATCACAATGTGGTGGTTGATGGGGAAACAATAGCTAGATTTAAACAAATGAGTGGTGATTGTAAATTTTTTTTTTTTAATGAAATGCATGCTGTTTCTTTTTTGAATATTTTGGAAAGTTATTATGGTGAATCTGTAAGAAAATAAGCTCATAAGCTTTATTGACCTAATAATAGAGAAATATGTTTAAGGTTTGTAAAGTTCTATATCATAATTAAGTTTCAACTATAGATTTTGGTTAATGAGTAAAACTTACAAAACATTCATGTCCAAGAGTAATTTGAATCCAAGATCTATAAGTTACAAAATATGAAACAATAAAATACCACATATAGTTAAAATTCATGTATTTTTTAAAAACCATAAATCCGAACAACATGAATGTGCAACATGAAGTATAACCATTCGATAGGATCAAGAGGTAGCTTGGTAACTCTAGGCCACAAGAAGACTAATCCTATAACACCATTATAATGTACATGCATGCAAAGGAACTAAGTTGTTTCAAGAGCTTCCAAGTTACCAAGTGATCAACTTTGCAGCCTATATGCATTTTAAGGTTAATCATCCATTGCTTTCTAACGCTAAGGATTAAAACCAAGCAACTAATGTGAGCACACCAAATTGTAGTCACAATAGTCAATATTTTGCCATGTGGATAGGGAGTAAAACATAAGCACTTTGTTACATATGCCAATGGGATGAAAAAGCTTAGCCACCAGGTGAGAGGGTAGTTTCATACTATTAAACAAGAGCTTTAAGTTAACACCATGCAACTACATGACAACTCCAAAATGTTACATTAACTACAAGACTCACACTTGAACAAGGATTAATATCACAAGGAATAACCCTCATATAGCCAAAAAAATAGGTTTTACATGTAAGCACATGCAACCCACTTGAAACCACATAACCACCTAGGCTCAAATATCACATATTTGGAAAATACCATGTATACACCTCTAGTACCATAAGGTTTACTAAATAAAATCTCGATACAAGTGCAAACAAACTATGCCCATAAATTGCAAATAGGATAAATATTTTATTTTCACATAAATTCTACGTGGAGAGAAATGTAGATATTAGATATGCAAAAATTTCAATAGCATAATGACATGCAAATCAACATTTTGAAAACAAGAATAAGAGAAGAATATAAAAAGCATAGAAAAAAAAGTAGATACACCAATTTACATGGGAAAACCCTTTAGGTAAAAAACCCTATCCTTCAAAGCACCAAACTAATGTACTATTCAACAACAAAAATAGTTATAATACACTTGCAAGATTAGAGCCTTGACATGGAGATTGACATTCTAGTCCTTAGGTAAAATTGGATAGAATAACCCTATAATGAAATACTCCTCAATGTTTCCATTTCAAGCCCTTAATTTATAGGCTCAAGGAGGCCTAGAAAGCCACCAAAAGGCATTACCACGAGTCCAAATAAGGTCCCAAATAAAAGGGAAAAAATTCTCATGCCCACTCCCCATTTTGGACTCATTATTTGTCATTTCCCTCCTTTAGAAAGATGCTCTATGATGTGTCATAACATGCATCATAAGTGGGTCAATATTTTAGTCCACTTTGTAACTCCTTATAATCACTCTTACTTGCATCATAAAATATTTTATGCACATATAATGTCATAGATGCTCTTACATGTTCTTACACACACCATAACAAGAAATACACGTGACACAATGGATGTCATAAGTGGGATACCCTTTTCCATGGGGATATACAAAATATTATAAATTAACAAGCATAAGTAAATAAATAATTTGAACATTAAGACTTGCAAGGTGTATGAAACACCTAATTGTTGGAGTTGATAGTGAACCCCACAATTACTAGAAATCACTTGCAACCAAAATACCTATCACAAGAAGAGAGAAAAAATCTATTGATTGTGTTATGCAACCTTGAAGAATGAATTGATTCAAAAAAACATTTGAATTATGGATGTTGGATTAATTTGGATGAATAATGAATGCTTATAAAAGGAAAAAACAACTTTAGATGAAACTCTAGGAGGATTAAACTAGATCATGACATGTATCCTCATTTTATGCTATGAGATAAAAAACACTTGACTTAAAAACTACAAAGCACTCCTAAGTTTACAAGAAGTGTAATAAAGTAAAAAGGGGACCTAATTAATTAATTGATGATTAATTATCAGGTGATATGCCTATGTTACTCTAAAGCTCCCTTAAGTACAACTTAGGGAGAAACTAAAAATATAATGATGAATGCATGGATGAGTCCCAACTACAAGCTCTTATGAGGTAATAAATCTCTCATAACCAAAGAAAAGGAAAAAATCTCACAGTAAAATACTCCTCTCCAAAAAAAGAAAATGAAATAAATATTGAGAGAAGGAAAGGACGACTCAATATGAACCCCCAAGGACTACTTCTATCACAATATAATAGATGCCCCCTATTAGGAGAGAGAATATGAGGACATGAATCCCCCATAAAGAAGCAACTATTGTGCCAATGATGAAAGCTTAAAGATAAAACACAATCCATTGCATGCAAACAAAATTTCTCCCCTTAGAAAGAAACATATCCACTGGTGATTGGAGAAGCCATTCTCATAAGCTATATGAATAGGGAGTCTAAATCCAAATGATGTGTGCCTTTGAAAATTGCTCAAATGTCCACATATTGGAACAAGATGATGTCAATCCAGAATCTTGTGAAGACTAATGTAGAACAAGTTCCAAAGATAATGATGATGGGTTAATAGAGATGATGTGGCTGCCATAAAAGAGAAGATGAATGTACTCAAAACAATTTTCCAAATATGTAATACGAGACTCCAAAAATAAGGATGATATGCTTGAGAGATATGAATCCCAAGTAGTTGTAACTAGAAGATGATGGATGTCCTGGTGCATTGATTCAATAGGAGCCATGGATGTGGCGATACTAATTTGATAAAAAATAACAAAAGATGGAGACTGGATCTTGACATGAAGAGTGGGAACAAGGAGACAAGCCTTTGAACCATTGAAATATGCACGACTTGTGATATACTCAAGCTCCTTTAAAATATCATCATCAAAGGGTGTGCTACTTACATCATCAAGGGGAATGAGACAATTTTTAGTAGGATCCTATGGGAATGGAGAGATATGAGGGTCTTTATGGATCTTCCAAAATCTTTTCCAAAGTGTGTGGGGATATTTAATATCCGATACAACACACATAGATCAACACAAAAAAAATCACTCTTACAACATCATCAATGATGTTACCCCATGATAATCTATTCCTTGGTGTGTTTGGTTTAGGTACGAGTCCATAAAGATAAGGAAAAATTTTAAGCCACCTGAGATGTGTTAAGATGTCATTTTGTTAAGACTCATAATTACTTTTTTAGGATTACCATAGGAGGATGAACCGAAAAACCCATGATAACTCCTCAAATGATAAAATTAGAGACCAATAATCTCAATGCACGTAAAAAAGATCAAATGAAGTCATCTTAGGCAAAAAATACATTTCTTGGTATTAAGATGTCCAAGTAATTGACCAAAGTCTGAAATAATGACTAAATTGAATGAAAAATACATGGGGCAGATTCTAGAAAAAATGCATGAATAGATATGAAGGTCTTTGAATACCTTTCTAATGCCACAAGAATCACAAAAATCATAGATACAGGAAAAAAGTTGAGTTAAAAAAAATGATGATCTAACATTGATAGGCGATAAACTGTACCAACAACAAAATATGATGATGTGACCTACATCACTAGAAAGCATGTGGAACCATCTTTTTGAAGATATCTTGTTTATGGAAATTTGACATTGTATGCCCAAGTTATGGAAAAAAGAAAAATACCCTCTTGGCATGTAAGAAGGGGTCTGGTGATCCTTTGGTTGCAAAGTGGCGATGACCAGGTGGAGGAAGGGCTATATTGCTTATGTAGGCAACAATTAGGCTGTTAAGTGGTGACGACTATGCAAAATTATGACATCGACTAGGTCAGATCTAGGTGACACAACTTGAGGTAGAGGATTGGTGATGGTGTGGTTGTCAACGACGAAATAATGGGGCACTTAAATTTAGAGCACCTAGTGAAGGTAGTGAGAGTTGGAGGCACCGTTAGTGATTGATGGTGGATTTTTTGTTGAAATGGGCACTTAAATTTAGAGCACCTAGCCAACAATATGACTAGGGCTCATTACCAACCAAGCCAAAAACAAAACTTGTCACCAAAAAAACCTAGATGATCCATTTTAAAAAAAATTGGTGGAACAACTTATATCAGCCTTGATGCGGAATGGGTATTCTTGCACCACACTGTATGTTGTAAAAAAATAATGATGCCACTTGAAAAAAATATTAGTGTTGATGCAGTTTTTTTCATTGAATTTCATACTTACACACAATAATGGTTGCTTGTACATACAATACGATCAGTATAGTGCACAAATTTGTACATTGTATGAATTCAGTATATTTTCTTTGCTGATTTTTTTGACCTTAATTTTTTTCCAACATTTTCCCTCCTTGGATTTGAGCATTTGGACAAAAAATATTGAGGTTTTGGCTATTTTAGACACAACATTGATACTTGCTTTGCTCCAAGATGAGTTGATTTTTCCCTCATGGATAGACCTCTAAAAAAAGATAGGAAGTTACATATTTGGTGCTTTGACACCATGTTGGAGTTCATAATGATCCCCATAGTTCCCAAAAATCACCTCTAACCAAAACACCTATCACAAGAAAAGAGAAAAAGACATTGATTGTGCTATGCAACCTTGATAAATAAACTGATCCAAAAAATCATTTGAATTATGAATATTGGATTAATCAAGACAAATAATGAATGCTTTTAAAAGAAAAAAGAAACCCTAGATGAAACTATAGATGAGGATTAAATTAGATCATGATATGTGCCCTCATTCTATGCTATGAGACAAAAAACACGACCTAAAACTAGAAAAGCACTACTAAATTTAGTTTAAGTATAATAAAGTAAAAGGGGACCTAATTAATTAATTAGGTGATATGCCTATTTTACTCTAACACACCTAATCCCAAAAATAAGTGTAGGATTGTTCAAGTTTGATTAGAAAAGCTTAGCAAGTAATTGATCCTTATTAAATGAAGGAGGCATATAAATTGGTAGCATTTTATATGTCATAATGGATCACCTCCACATTATACTTCTTGAAACAGGGCGCCACACATGTAATTGAGTGAAGGATAAGTCAAATTTCATATGCTGAAGGATTGTGGAATACTTTGGTAGTGTCATCTTATGATTGGATGAGCTTTACGCATAACTATCATTATACTATTTTGGATTGTAATCCTAGTGATGAGGTGGTTTTCATATGGTGAAATTTCATCCTCACCATTTGAAATATTTGTATGTGTATACATCATGTCATAAATAATGATGGTGGGGTGCAAAAGATGTATCATCAACTATTAACACCTCATCCTCATATACACCAAGTAATAAATGTAAAATATCTTCGTGTTATTCTTCATCCTTAGGTATTTCTAAGTCACGTGTAAGATAAAATGTAGGAGGTATACAAAAATTAATTAAAAACATGTCATGAAATAATGAATAGATTTGAAAGAGGATCTCTACAAAAAATGTTGTATCATGACAATTGCAAGTAAAATATGGTCTATGGATAATAGTAAAGCGATCTATGAAAGCATATGACAAATCATGGAAGGATATATAAGAAGCACACCATGAAGTAAACTATTGTTTACCTCTATTAAACAATGTATCAATAAAGACATGAAGAAAAGTACTATCATAATGTAAAAGTTCATAATGTGAAGATAAAAATGATGTAACATATAATTTTTCATCTTCATTACCACTAAATGATTCTAGTATAAGTGTGTTAAAATATTGTGTATCATAAGAAAAATCATCATGAAACAAGGAGTCATCAACCTTAACATAAAAAGAGTATGCATACTAAGTTTTTTCTCATCAATGGTGGCTATGTAGTTTAGAGTTAGATATTGAAGCAAAGTTCTAAAAATGCTAATTTCTTGTACCATTCTCACCATCTTCTATTGAAAATCTTATAACTTGTCCTTCTATTCCTTTAATATTTAGCTCATTTTATCTCCCAATTTTCCTCCCAATCTATCCTAAAATTATCTAGCCTTCCTCCTTTGTGTTGATGAGTGTTTTTGTACATCACAACACATACAAAATACAAAGTATTTTATCTCTTGAAAGGAAATCTAACATTTGAGACTTTAGAAAGATTATCCCAAGGATTCGATAATCAAGTCTTGACCTTGCAAAATTGGTTTAATGGTTAAATGTTTTACTTTTTAACAAGGGGCCTTATAATTACCTAGTTGGAACTTGATAATAGGGTTTTGAATGGTTTTGAACTTTTTACGAAACCCTAACTAGATTTCTAGATCTGAGATTTGAAAATAATCTTCAACATTTGAATTTTGAAATCTGGTGATGTTTTCTAACTAAATTAACTCAAATCTTCAAACAAATTTCAAAAGATAGAGTAAGAAGAGATTAAATTAAGAAACCCTAAGGATAATGACAATAATGATTCAATACCTCAAATAGACAAATCCCTCATAAAACTAATTCTTGCTTAATCAAAGATTGACTCACAATGCCACAAGAATAGTACAATCTTCAAAGGTACTGAAAGATTTTTAGATCGCAAAAATTGATATAAATACCCAATTTTGGCATAACTTAAACAAATCTTCACAAGTGAACTAATTATATCTAAACATGGTTTAGACTAACCATACAAAGCAACTTACAATCAACAAGCTACAAATGGTTTGAACCAGAGATCTATCATATATCTTCACACCTTATCATTATCATGATTGAACTTTATCTAATATTGAAGAAAAGGAACCACACAAACATAAGAAATCACAAGTCGACACCATAATTCAATGCTTTGCTTGTATTAATATCAAATGTTTGGCTACAACAATTCCAGTTCCACCCTTACAATGAGAAAATATTGCCTTTTATAAGCAAGGACAACAAAACCAAGGGAAAAATCAATGGTGGAGATCATCTCAACACCAAGGGTCAATATTACATTAGCATTTCATAGTTGAAGAGCATTAAACATTTTCTACATTCATCATCCATCTCTAATGGAATTCTGTTACAAAATTCCTAAGGATATGCAAAAGTGTACATTATATTATATCTCCTTATTAAATTACATTTATAAAATCCTAGGAAAATTGGGGCACAAGTTCCCAAAAATACTATTTGTGAATACACCCAAAACTGGTACAATTGGCATGTCACAAAAAGCTATAATCAATGACATTTCTTCCTTCTGATTTTTCCTTGATAGCGAACTTCACAAAATTCGTTAGAATTGCCTCAAAACCTAGTTAAACACTATTTCACCTTGCAATTGTCTTTACTATTATTTTATTGCTATATCTTCCCTTAAAATTAATTGGGTGGGACAAAGGGAGGAATTAAAAAAATTAAATGGAAGTTTGCAATTCAATAAATTATACAATAGAATAATATTTTAGGGAATATGCTAAAAATACTTGATAATAATCGAGAATAACAAGCCATTCTGAGGGGGGAAACCTCCAAATATATCCAATGAGAACATAATTCATAATATGATGATGAAATAAGACTCACTACCTCCTATATATACCTTATTTATGCCTAGTATATCACCTAGGTTGACTTAGATAGCCCTATATAAGCCTTAGGCTGACCTAATTAACTAAATAATAATATAATAATGATAATACGACTTAATTAAGAGTTAAGATAGCACAAGTTGACTATTCATAACCCTATGTACACTAATATTAAGGGCTCGTGGCATGCCCCCCACTTTAGGGAAGCATTGTCCTCAATGCTAATCAAGTGTGGATGCTTTTGAATGAACTCCTCATCCTCCCATATGGCATCTACAACTGGTAAATTATTCCATTAGATGAGATACTATCCAAGTGTTCTAGTCCTTATCTTCTTTGTGTGTGTTTGACAAATAAACTCTAGTTCCAATATGATTATGTCTTCTTCATCGAGCTTTGGTAATATTTTTTAAGTGTGTCCATATTATGCTCAATTACCTTCTTCAAACAATCTAAACATGAAAAACTAGATGTATCTTTGTTGGTGGTGGCAATTACAACTTGTATGCAACACTATCTATCTCCTCCACAATCTTTTTATGACCTTACCATTTATGAACAATTATAAAAATGGGGGAAACTCATCATGATAAAATAATGTGGTACTTGAAAAGGAATTTGATGGAATTTATAGCCTTGGTGATACTGAATTATTCCTACACAGGTGAATATTTCACAAGATGGATGAACTCCTTCATGTTCATAGAAGGATGGTAACCTTTTATCCAACAACTATATCTTAAGAAGTGTTGAATTATGGAAAATTATTCATCATAACCTCAAAATGAGCATCAATCGACCTTACCATATAGAGATAATCTAGTAAAAAAAATGATAACACGTGGATGCAAACAAAGAGAATTTGATTGGGTTTATTCTATTTACCGTGTCTTGCAACCCCATCCTAAATTTTCCTAAACATAAAACCTCCCTAGAGATTTTATTGACTCCCTAGTCCAAGTCAACATATTACTAATGAAGGTTGAAGATATTTCTAAATTGATACAATTCTATTTTGCATCCTCATTTAAGTCTTACCCAAGGATTTCCATAATGTCTTTTATTACGCCCTCGTCTTGAAAAAATAGCATTTCACAGAGCCTAGAGAAAGATATTTCACTAATAAATCCCATATGATGCATAATGGAACCCAACATCACCACCTCTATTTTTTATAGATCACTCTATAAAATCCACATTCCTAATACAAATTTTATGGGGAATAATGAGCTCTTGGTTGAATTAAGAGATGAATTGAGGTGAATCAATAACAATCTTGTCATTGATGTAGTGTACTCCCAAATTTTAATTTTAAGTGAGGCTTTCTTTGTATTCATAATGTCACATGAGTTTTGGATCATGCTACCTTTTCAAATGATCACTAATTATTATGCCATAAGATTGATTGATCCCCAAATTTGATAAATTATCTACCATTATGTTAGCTTCTATAAGGCAATGGGTAATAAAATATTCCTCTAAGGATTCTAAGATAATAACATTTTCCTTCAAAATATTATTTAGTATTTAAATTATCAAATATATCTTTTTAAGACATTGGATTATTACAAATGAAGCTAACTCTATTATTACCTTATTCAGGGAGCAATATTTAAGAAGTTATAAGCCAAATAAGAGTTCTTTTGCCTCTTCCTCATTATTTGTCCTAAGGGTAATCTTTTTAGAGGTATATTTGATTAAGGAACCTTTGGACTCATAGATAATACACTTTCACTTGAGGGACCATAATTCTTTCAAGAAATGCCATCAAAATTAAGCTTCCAAACCCCAATCAAAGGAAGGATTCATTTGAACCTAAATATTATTGCAAGTAAGTTGTAGGTGTTGTCATTGATGTCAATAGAATGGAGATTGTTGATGATGTCTTGGTTGTTAGTAGAGTGGCAATGTGTGGATGGTTGCATATGTTGCAATCAGGGTGTTGGTAAAAAATTACTATGTATGTTGTTGGATGTAGTGAGCTTCTCTATATTTCCTATTGTTCATGTATAAGTAAATGATATTGTGAATGTTGCATTCACAATTTGTTGATGTAAAATGTATAAAATATTTTTTTACAGTTAGTGGCTCAGGAAGTTGCACTGAAAAGCTCTAGAGAATGCTCCACATTCCTCCACATTTGAAGATGAGGTCCTAAGGTTTGGAAGGTAGATAAAATCAAGAGCGAAGCATGTATTTTATGATTTCTAGAACATAGTAGTCACCGTAGAGGTTTCCTGAGTTAGCAGAATAAAGAATGTGCTATGGCAGTCATGAAAGGTTCAAAGAAATGATATGCATTTATCCGTAGTTGTTTTGGTCCTGCAATTTGGAGGATGAGCTTACAATGTCTATTTATCTTCTCCCTTTAAGTTTCAGTTGCTGATATGTACTGCAAGTTGAGTTTTCAATGTTCTATCTCAAGACTATGTTGTTTGGGTTTTCAAGAGATACTGGTTCTATGTTTGTTTGCTTGCACTAGCATATTGTTGCATGAAGTTGTGAAAGGAAGGAATGCACATGTTTTTGAATATCATTTGATGCTTGTGATGTAGTCCATATGATGCTACTTGATCTCTTCAGTACTATATGCAGTCTAGAGTTAATATTTTGAGGGTTAAGTGTTTGTTGGGCCAACCTGGTACACTAAGTTGTTTGCACCAAGTTTTTGTGGCATGCACTAGGATGGGAATGTGTGTAGAGGTAAAATAGGTCCTACTTATCTCTTGGCTTGGACCGTATTGGATTTCTCTTTCCCACGGATGATTTGAATCCAACTCATATGGGCATTGCACGTTTCATGTTTATTATTTTGTTTGGTCGAAAAGGAGAAACTTTTTGATGATTGTGGAAGGTATAAATGAAGGATAAAGTGTATGATTGAGTGAAGTGGGTCAAGTATAGAGTGTTCAATGTAATACGGAAAGCAATGCACTTAAGGCAGAGGAATGAGTGCAAATTTGCAAAGAAGTGTTTGATGTATGTTGGAGGAAATGAGCCAAAATTAGAAGAGTATAAGTGTTTGAGGTAGTGAGCCAAAGGAAAAAGTATAGGTGTAAGTTCCAGAGGAAGTGAGCCAAAGGAAAAAGTTCAAGTGTGAGTGTTGGAGGCAGTGATCCAAAAGAAAAGGAAAGTAAGTGAAGTGCTAAAAGGCAGTGAATCAAAGGTAGGAAAAGTGTTGCAAAGGAAGTTGTGTATCTGATTCATCAAGTGTTGTATTCTAAGGTTGCAACCTCTTTTAGTAAGTGTTATATTGACCAGGGAGTTGTGAACTTCCTTAGGTTAAAGACCTTAAAACCTTTTGTAATTTTTTTTATTCGTGAGGCTAGATTTGGATAGTAGCTCCAAGCAACTTTCTCACTGTGGTTTTTCCTTTGTTGGGGTTTCCACGTAAATTCAGTGTTGTGGTTGTGTGTTTATGCTTTGAATGTTTTATCTAGTTAAGGGAGTAATAAGTTTTGATTGATAAGTTTGAACTAGATTGAGGAATATATTGATTCATCCCCCCTCTCAGTATATTTGTGTTCTACAATTGGTATCAGAGCTGAGTTCCTTGGTACAACCTAAGAGCTGAAGGTAGATCTTGGTTTAGAAACATGGCTTAGAAGGAGTCCTCTTCTAGGGAACCATAGTTTGATGGAAATAACTATTCCTTCTGGAGTGTGAGGATAGATGCCTATCTCTTATCGCTAGGGTATGATGTTTGGAGAGCTGCCAAGGATGATTATGTTGTTCAAACCTTCTCACCCTATCATTGATCCAAATGCAAAAAGTGCTCATGAGAACAATGTGAAGTAAAAAATGCTATCCTAAGTGGTTTAGAAATTTTTGAATTTGTTAAGGTAGTACAATGCAAGACTGCAAAGGAGATATGGTATAAGCTCAAGAATATCTATGAAGGAAATGATAGTGTGAAGCAAGAAAAACTACAATCCTATAGAACATTGTTTGAGAATCTTGGTTAGAATTGTGAAAAACACGAGCCACAAGATCAAAAACTAAACAAAGACACCTTCCATGCAAGATATTTGCAAACAATATATGCAATATTCCTCAACAAGAAAAAGCGACAAAGTGAACCTCAAGAATTTTCAAGGAAAATAAAAGTCCTCAAAGGTTGAGGGTTTGAGAGTAAATCTCTAGAGTGATAATACAATGAGGGTTGAGTGCTATATAGGAGAAACCCTAATAATTGCTCACTTTAGTTAACAAAAAAGCACTTAGTTAACTGAATAAATAACTTCTAAGTTTAGCTTAAGTGCATGAGAATAAATAAGACTAATAATCAATTAAGGACTAATTAATTATCAACTTTAATGCATGATTAATCTAACACCCCCTTTAAGATGAACTTAGGGAGAAGCTAAAAACCCCAAAAATAATGCATAATGGGTCCTGACAAACAAGGCTTGGTGAGGTACCCATGTACAAAAAAAAGAATATCACAATTAGAGAAAAGGAGAAAACCACTATGGGAGAAAACTCCTCACCAAAAAGAGAGAAAGGAAAATGAAGGATTAAACAAGCCTCCAAATCAAGGTGTGAAGGATTGAGAAGCCTCCAACTAAAACAATATCCCAAAAAATAGCATGTTGAACATCACAGAAGCACGAAGAAGTTGTAGACTGTTGTCAAATGATGACTGATATGGTGTTGAAATGAAGAACCTCCAAAAATAGGAATGCAAGAGTGTCCATATGGTAAATGATCCATATCATTGAAATGCATGTAACCAGTCGTTGATGTATGCTGCATCTGAAAGTACATAGGAACAAGAACTAGATACGTAGATCAGTCAAACCGCGAAACCAAAGAAGCATTAACACCAATAGTAGAAACCCTCCCATAATGCAAAAAAGGGAGAGCCATGATAAGTACACTGAAATTGTGTGAAACCAAGAAGTGCATGCAGGAGAAACAACCTACAAATAAAAGGGTGTGCAAACTAAGACAAACACACATGAGGCAAGAATCACTGGCATTCACTGTTGTTGTGGAAGGAACACTCACTGGACAAAGGTGTGATGAAAAAACCAAAGGAAAACATCAACCCCCTCATGGTACTTTATATAATAGTGCGATTAAAAAAGGAACAACATGATGTGTAAAATTCCCAAAAACTATACACTAGAATGACACTTTATATTAGTGCATCTACAAAAGAGAATGTGCATGAAAAAGATGTCTACAATGTCCAAATAGGATAGAATACTGGAAATGCATATAGAACAGCCAAAAATGAGTCATCCCATACAAACAAGTTTCTAGGAGCTAAGACATCCAAGTAATTCACCAGAGTGTGAAAACACCAAAAATTAAATAAAATGTACCCGGAGATAAATCTAGAAAAAAAAGATGGATGAAACTGAAGAGATTTGAAAGTCTGCTCCAATGCCACTAGAATCGTGAAAAATGGAGAAATTGGTCAAAACTTATGAGCTCGAGATTGAAAACAACACCTCTAACTTCAACAGGCTACAAAATGCACCAACAACAAAAACTGAGAAAAAACCCAACACCATTGGATAGTGCTTGGAATTGACTTCCTGACGATATCTTTTTTGCCTAATTTCCATACCTGAGCAAAAAGTTATGCCCATTTTCCTAATTCCGCCTATTTTGCAAAAAAAAAAAAATTTTTTAGCCCCCCATGGTCTGGGCACTGGTTGCCCGTATGACTCTAGGGTGAGACTTTTGTGTTTTTGGTTTTTAATTTTTTGTTAATTGTTTTTGCTTTTAAAAAAAGCAAAAAAGCAAAAAATAAAAACAAAAACAACAAAGAAGATTTCAAATTTGCTTTTGTAACCCTAGTTGAAGAAAAAACCTCATCAATCAAAAAGGGGTTTGACGAATCCACGCTCTAATACCATGTTAAAATTGTGAAAAACACAAGCCATATGATCAAACAACGAACAAAGGCACCTTCTGTTGGAATCTGTGCCTCAATTCTTACTGACAAGAAACTCCTTGAAGGCAAAGTCGGTGTGACATCATGGATGTCTGGCCAACTAACTATTCTGAAGTTCTAAAAGGTTCATATCGGTGTGACAGGGTTGATGTCTTGCCGACAAGACTATCGCTGTGACTTGTGACATTCGACATGACCTTTTGTCGAATGGAGAACACTGGGCGACAGTTTGATCTTATCGGGCTAGCTCACGGGTGTCAGGGAGAAGTCCTAGTGAATGGTGTAAGTCTCGACGGCAATGGCTGCTCTCGGGTGTCAAGGTGAATGTCGAAGTAACTCACGGGTCGCGGGGAGATGTCTCAGCGATGAAGCTAAGTCTTGCCGACAGATAGTTTCCCCGTGGTGACTTCACGGTAACAAAAAGACTTCGCTGGGAAGTCTTAGCAAAAGTCATAAGTCACGCCGACGGGAGAGGTCACATAGTCTTCGCGGTGACAAAAGATTTTGATGGGATGTCTTAGCGAAAGTTGTAAGTCACGCCGACAGAAGTCTTCGGGTTATCTTTGGGCGCTCGGAGAAACGTATTGGCAAAGGGCTTAAGTCTTGCCGACTCAGTAAGACTTAGGTAGCTCGGAGAAAGGTCACGAAGATAGACACGAGTCTTGGCGACAGTGTGACTTTTGGTGGAAGTCCTGTTTTGGTATAACGTCTCACTGAAGCCGTGGGTCTTGCCGATAGGTGAAAGGCTTTAGAGTAGCACAAGGTTGTCGGCAGAAGGTCTTGGCGAAGACGTAGTGTCTTGTTGATGGAATGTTTGATCACTGTGACTTATACATTTGATATGTGTCTCGCCGATAAGGGAACCTTTGTCGATAGGATCGAATTGGACATCGATGGTTTTGTTATGACATGTAACAGTCGTTATAGCATCTTGCCGACTCGTGGAAGCTATAGCGATATCGATAGAGGAACTTTGTGGCATCGGGGAGACACTGTGAGTGTCTCACCGATATGCCAACAAAGTTGAACGCTCTTGACCGTGTGATCGTCCTGTGTGGCATCCTGCTAGACCAATCAGAGGAAGCGGTTTCTCAAACTGATGTCGATTGTTTTTTGTAACAGTTGCAATGCTGGAAAAACAACATGCAGGGAAAAATCAAGGCTCGAATGGAAACTGTCTATGGTTGGCAATGGCGGATAAGGATGCACAAAAGAAAATCAGAAAGTGAATAAGTTTTAAAGCAGATCGATTCTGTTTGGGGAGTAATGAACAAAGCGTGTGAATCGAGTTGCAGGATGAGAACAATTTCTGTAACTAGTTGAACAATGAGAATAAGCTACTGAGAACTGAACACCAAAAAGTTGTCTTTCTGATTGTATGTAATTTTGTTACTGTAATACAAAGAGATACAGCTTGGTGTGGTGGGTTTTTTCCCGAAAGGGTTTCCCACGTAAAATCTGTTGTTTGAGTTGTCTTTGTGTATTTGCTCTATTTTTGTAATTCCTTCATGTGTGTCTTAACTGGACTATAGTTAGAAAATTAAAAGTACTGTCTACTTACTCCCCTGTGGTTTTGACGTTAGGAAAGTTGTTTCCGCACCTTTTCTTTACTTACAAGTGGTATCAGAGCCTAGCCAGTTGTGGTGTCCTTGTGAGTGGGTTGGGTTTTTTGTGTTTAATCCTTGTCAGTGGGAGTCTGGTAGAGGTCTGTTAATTTAATTATAGATTAAGATGGCGAGCACATCCAATAGGATGGAAATAGAGAAATTCAATGGAAGCAATTTTGAGTTGTGAAAACTCAAAATGGAAGATATGTTAGTTGATCGAGATCTTTGGACTACTGTGTCTGGAACAATGCCTCAAGGCATGAAGCAAGAGGATTGGGACCTAGCAGATAGAAGTCTAAAGGGCTGATAAGGCTCTGTTTGGCAGACTCTGTTCTTCTGAACGTGCATGAAGAAAAGACTGCATCTACCTTGTGGAAAAGATTAGCATCCATTTATCAGGGCAAGTCCTTGGTGAACAAGCTGTTCTTAAGGAAGAAGCTGTACTCATTAAGAATGCAGGAAGGAGGATCTGTTGCTGATCACTTAAATGCTTTCAACATGCTGATTGCTCAGTTGACATCTGTTGGTGTAAAGATTGAAGATGAAGATCGTTGCATGCTGTTGCTGTGTTCTTTGCCTAATTCTTGGGATCATTTGGTGATGGCTATAGGGAGTACAACATCAACATTCAAAATGGAAGATGTTGCTTCTCTATTATCAGAAGAAATGAGAAGAAAATCTTCTGAGATGTCAAAGGAGGCTTTGGCTGTCAGAGTTAGACCAAAAGAGAAAGGAAAGAAGAAGGACAAGAAGTCCAGATCAAAATTAGAAGGGAGATCAAAGTCTCCTTGCAAGAAGTCAAAGGTGAAGTGATGGAACTATGGGCAACCTGGTCATGTCCAAAAGGATTGCAAGGAGGAGAAAAAGAAGAAAAAGAACTCTTCTGGAAATGATTCTTCTCATAGTGATGCAGACACCTTCATTGCAACTTTGGCTACACGGGCATCAGATGATGTCTGGCTGATTGATTCTGGAGCATCTTTCCACATGAAATCTCATAGAGAATGGTTCACGAAGTATGAAGAATACAATGGTGGAAAGGTGTACTTGGCAAGTGATTCATCTTTGGAAATTGTTGGTCATGGAAGAGTCAATTCCCCGATGGAAGAGTGAAGGGAATCAATGATGTGATGCATATACCAGTCCGCTCAAACCTACTGTAAGTAAGCTGAATGATATTGGAGTGCAGTCACGTTCTCTAGAAATGGCTGCAAGATGACTAGAGGCTCTATGGTCGGCTAGGGTGTTCGAATTGGTACTTGCACAAGGATGCACAAGCTATTCAATGCAATAGTGTCTCTGAAAGTCACTTAAGGCATTCATGAAGAAAAGAAGAAAAACGTTCCGATGTGAACTCCATGGAGATTAAAATTCCAGAGAGAAGACTATGCTTTGGCATCATAGGCTTGGCCACATTGGTGAAAAAGGTTTAAAACCTTGAAAAATAAAAATCTGGTAGAAGGGCTTGAAGACTGTAACCTTGAATTTGATTTTTGTGAACATTGCATATATGGAAAGCAGCACCGTGTTTCATTTTATTCCAGTCCTCACAAAACTTCTAGTTTGTTTGATTATATACATTTTGATGTGTTTGGTCCAGTGAATGTTCCTTCTTTGTCTAAATCAAGATACTATGTGTCGTTTATTGATGATTATTCAAGAAGAGCATTTGTATATTTTTTGAAAAGTAAATCGTGTTCAGGTCGGTTTAAGGAATTTAAAACCTTGTAGAAAATCGATTGGTAGAAAAATAAAATGTTTAAGGGACAATGGCGGTGAGTTGTTTAGATGAATTGAAAGCTGTAAAGATCATGGGATCAAAAGACACAAGACTACACCTTACACTCCACAACAAAATGGAGTTGGAAAAGGTTCACGGTAATGGAAAGAGCAAAGTATCTGGCCGGTGTTTGGATGAGAAATTCTGGGCTGAAGCAGTCTCTACAACATGTTACTTGGTAAATCATTCTCCTAATGTTGCTCTTGTTGAGAAGATGCCTTTGGAAGCATGGTCTGGAAAGAAGCCCTCTCTGAGACATATTTGTGTCTTTGGCTGTGAGGCATATGCATATGTGCCATTTGAAAAAAGATCCAAGTTGGAAAACAAAGCTGTAAAGTGTATATTTATAGGCTATAGTGCTGGCATAAAAGGATACAAGCTTTGGAATCCTGAGACTGAGAAGGTTTTGCACAGCAGAAGCGTTATCTTTCATGAGCTGAAACCTTCTACTTTGGATCTGCAGTCAGAGAAGAAATTAGAAAATGAAAAGGATGTAGCAGCAATTCCTCGACACCGATAAAGAGGAATTGAAAAATCAAAATGTACTTGATCGAGGAGAGCTCAAGTAGTTCTGAAGATGATGAAGAACCACCAGCCTCACCTGTGAGGAGGTCAACTCGAAAGAAAGTAACCTGATAGGTATGGGTTTTCTTTAATTGAGTCTACTTGTGCCTATGCTTTAATTTCTAGCACTGATGAACCTAGGACTATGAAAGAGGCATTTAAAATGTCTGATTCAAACTCTTGGTTGGAAGCCATGAATGAAGAGATGGCATCATTAGAAAAGAATGACACCTGGAGTTTGGTTCCATTGCCTAAAGACAAAAAATCTGTAGGCTGCAAATGGATATTCAAAAAGAAAATTGGTCTGGATGGCAGTGTAGAAAATATAAAGCAAGGCTGGTTGCAAAAGGTTATTCCCAGGTAGAGGGAATTGACTATGGAGAAATCTTTTCTCCTGTAGCTAAGCTGACATCTATTAGATTTTTTTGTCACTTGCATCGGCATATGATTTAGAGATTGAACAGATGGATGTGAAAACAATGTTTCTTCATGGTGATCTTGAAGAAGAAATTTATATGTCCCAGCCGGAGCACTTTGTGGTAAAAGGTAAAGAAAGACTGGTTTGCAAGTTGAAGAAATCTCTGTATGGTTTAAAACAGTCTCCTAGAATGTGGTACCAAAAGTTTGACACGTTTGTTTTGTCATTGGGATTTGTAAGATCAAAATGTGATCACTATGTTTATTACAAAGTTGAAAGTGATCAAATTCTTATTATTGCGCTATATGTTGATGACATGTTGTTTATAGGCAATAGTAAGCTAATGATTTCTGATCTTAAGTCTCAGTTGTCTGCAAAGTTCGAGATGAAATATTTTGGTGCAGCAGGGTACATTCTGGGAATGGAAATAACTAGGGACAGAAAGAACATAAAGCTTTGGCTCAGTCAGAATAAATATGTCATGACTGTTTTAGAGAGATTTTGTATGACTGAATGCAAGCAGCTAGTTGTTCCAGTTACATAGGGAATGAAGCTATCTATTGAGGATTGTCCAAAATCTTCTTCTGAGATGGAGGACATGAACAATGTGCCTTATGCAAGTGCAGTTAGCCTCATGTATGCTATGGTCTGTACAAGGCCAGACATTGCCCAAGCAGTGGGAGTTCTTAGTCGTTTTATGGCTAATCTGGAAGAACATTGGGATGTTGTGAAGAGAGTGTTTAGATATCTGAAGGGCACTTCAGACTATGCTTTGTTACCATGGTAACTTGGTTGAATCACAGAGAACTCTATTCGAGGCTATGTGGATTGATTGGGGACATTGTGCAGAAGATCCACCAGTGGATATATTTTCATGATGAATGGTGGTGCAGTGAGTTGGATGAGCAAGTGGCAGGCTGTAGTCGCTTTGTCTACTACAGAGGCAGAATACATGGCAGCCACACATGCCTATAAAGAAGCAATCTGGTTAAAACATTTTTTTTCTAACATTGGCTTTGATGCAAAAAAGATTACTATCTACTGTGACAGCCAGAGTGCTATATGTTTGGCAAAAAATCCTACTTTCCATGCCAGAACGAAACATATAGATGTACAGTATCATTTTGTATGAGATATGGTGGAGGATGGGAAGGTCTCTTTGGAGAAAGTGGATACTCTGGAAAATGTTGCAGATGCATTGACGAAGCCTATGAAAACAAACAAGTTCAGTTGGTGTGCCAGTTCGATGGGCCTCTTGGCTCATGAATCTCAGTAATTCTATGTTGCTCTGGAGGTGTCAGTAAGATCTTTGTCAAGTGGGAGCTTGTTGGAATCTGTGCCTCAATTCTTATTGACAAGAAACTCCTTGAAGGAAAAGTCGGTGTGACATCACGGATTTCTGGCCACTAATTGTTCTAAAGTTCTAAAAGGTTCATATCGGTGTGACAGGGTTGATGTCTTGCCGACAAGACTATCATTGTGACTTGTGACATTCAACATGACCTTTTGTTGAATGGAGAACACTGGGCAACAATTTTATCTTATCGAGCTAGCTCACGGGTGTTGGGGAGAAGTCCCAGCGAATGGTGTAAGTCTTGCCGACAATGGCTGCTCTCGGGTGTCAAGGTGAATGTCGAAGTAACTCACGGGTCGCGGGGAGATGTCTCAGCGATGAAGCTAAGTCTTGCCGACAGATAGTTTCCCCGTGGTGACTTCGTGGTAACAGAAAGACTTCGCTGGGAAGTCTTAGCGAAAGTCATAAGTCATGCCGACAGAAGTCTTCGGGTTATCTTTGGGCGCTCGAAGAAACGTCTTCGTGAAGGGCTTAAGTCTTGCCGACTTGGTAAGACTTAGGTAGCTTGGAGAAAGGTCATGGCGATAGACACGAGTCTTGGCGACAGTGTGACTTTCGGTGGAAGTCCCGTTTTGGTATAACATCTCACCGAAGCCGTGGGTCTTGCCGATAGGTGAAAGGCTTCGAAGTAGCACAAGGTTGTCGGCAGAAGGTCTTGGCAAAGACATAGTGTCTTACCGATGGAATGTCTAATCATTGCGACTTATACATTCGATATGTGTCTCGCCGATAAGGGAACGTTTGCCGATAGGATCGAATTGGACATCAATGGTTTCGTTATGACATGTAACAGTCGTTATAGCATCTTGCCGACTCGTGGAAGCTATAGCGATATCGATAGAGGAACTTTGTGGCATCGAGGAGACACTGTGAGTGTCTCACCGATATGCCAACAAAGTTGAACGCTCTTGACCGTGTGATCGTCCTGTGTGGCATCCTGCTGGACCAATTAGAGGAAGCGGTTTCTCAAACTGATGTCGATTGTTTTTTGTAACAGTTGCAACGCTGGAAAAACAACATGCAGGGAAAAATCAAGGCTCGAATGGAAACTGTCTATGGTTGGAAATGGCGGATAAGGATGCACAGAAGAAAATTAGAAAGTGAATAAGTTTTAAAGCAGATTGATTCTATTTGGGGAGTAATGAACAAAGCGTGTGAATCGAGTTGCAGGATGAGAACAATTTCTGTAACTAGTTGAATAGTGAGAATAAGCTACTGAGAACTGAACACCAAAAAATTGTCTTTCTGATTGTATGTAATTTTGTTACTGTAATACAAAGAGATACAACTTGGTGTGGTGGGTTTTTTCCCAAAAGGGTTTCCCACGTAAAATATGTTGTTTGAGTTGTCTTTGTGTATTTGCTCTATTTTTGTAATTCCTTCATGTGTGTCTTAACTGAACTGTAGTTAGAAAATTAAAAGTACTATCTGCTTACTCCCCTGTGGTTTTGACATTAGGAAAGTTGTTTCTGCACCTTTGCTTTCCTTACACCTTCCACACAAGAGATCTGCAAACAATATATGCAATATTCCTCAACAAGGAAAAACTACAGAGTGAACCTCAAGAATTTTCAAGGAAAATAAAAGTCCTCAAAGGTTAAGAGTTTGAGAGTAAATCTCCAGAGTGATAATACAATGAGGGTTGAGTGCTATATAAGAGCAACCTTAATAATTTCTCACTTCAGTTAAGAAAAAAACACTTAGTTAATTGAATAAAGAACTCCTAAGTTTAGCTTAAGTGCATGAGAATAAATTAGACTAATAATCAATTAAGGATTAATTAATTATCAACTAATGCATGATTACTCTAACAAATCTGAAGATGAAAGAAGAGAACATAGCCAGCTATCTTCTCCAAGTAGATGATACTATGAATGGAATCAAAGGTCTTGGAGAAGACATAATTGACTTTGTGGTGGTGAAATTTTTTATGAGATCTCTCCCTCACTGGTTTGACTCAAGTTTCTGCAATTAAAGAAGCCAAGGATCTAACAAAGCTTACTACAGAAGAGTTGTTTGGATCCCTCACAACCTATGAAATGAGGAATGAAGTTCAAAGGACACATAAAAGAGAATTTGTATTCGAAGTTGTGAAGAAAGAAGAATCATCTAGTTCACACAGTGATTCTGAGGAAGAGGAAGCAAACTTTGTGAGAAAAATAAAGAAAGGATCAGGAAAGTACAAAGGTAAATCACCATTCAAATGTTTTAATTATGGAAGAATTGGTCATTATTCTTCTAAATGTCACTTTGGAGAAAATGAAAGTGTGACTGACGAACATAGTATGGGCCAACTACACTTCATCCATAAGGATTTGAAGTATAATCAAGCCACTATGCGTCAGTCCCAATAAGATCATTCAATGAAAACTAAGCTAAGAAGCCATTATAACTAAACATATTAAAATACAAAAGCTTCATAAACCTCTATTCTAATCCATTGTAACTTATCCTATTGGGGGAGTGGTGTTGCATTGATGTGGAATGGCAACCCTTTCCCAATCCCTTGGATAATGAGCTTGTTTCAATTGATTCTATTGAAGAGAATCGACGAAACTGATGAGAGATGTGATAAAACATGATAAAAGCTAAATTAACATGATGAATGCTATGATAATCGATATGGGTGTATGCAAAACTATTCTAAATGGAGTTTAAGCTCAAAAGATTAAAACCCTAATTTCAAAATATGCTAAGAACCTATGTTAGCATGGAAGGCATTAACAAAAGCTAAGCTAATATGATGCAAGAAATTAACCTAAAATTCCTTTTAAAACATGAAATGTGAGTGCAAGATGAAAGTGATTTTAACAACATAATTTTGCTCTTAAAAGATGGATCCCTATTCAATAGAGGCAAGCTATATTTATAGAATAGGAAAAATGAAATTGATGGCCAAGATCAAAAGGATCAATCAATGATCAAAATGGAAGGAAGATGGAGGAATGTATCATGGATTCCCATCAAGGGTTAAGGATGCAGGATTATATTTAATCAAGGGCTCACATTCATCCAAACAAACATACTTTCAAAACTTGCATAAGAAGTCTTGTTGAAGGTTTGTTACAAAAAATGAATATTCCTTTTTTCAAATGAGTGAAGAAAGATGTTAGAAGATTAATATTTACTTGGTAAAGGTTATTCTTTAATTGTAATTATTTATTTTTTAAGTATTTTTTAGACACCTCCTTAAGAGGCTTTTGACAACTTGCACACACATAGATGAATGGTGGCATTCATTGAGTTTGGAGTTACTTTCTAATTCTAACTCCTCACCCCTATATAGTGAGGTGCCTCTCCTCTCATTCTTCATTCAAGCAAGCAAGCTTAAGGCTTAAGTGCTCTCTCTCTCTCTCTCTCTCTCTTTGTATCTTTCTTAGGCATTTTGCCTCCATTCATAATATTGGGGTTTTTTCTTATTTTTTCTCCTTATCAAATTCTTGTGTCTCCTTTGCATTTGGTGGTGCTTGGTTTGGCTACTCTCTCTTTGGTAATATTTTTCCTTCAAACAATGCTCATTGATTAGTTCTTTCCTTTGCTTAATTTATTTTTCCTTTCAAAAGAGAATATTCTCAAAGAATATTCTCATGGATGAGGAAAATTAGATATTTAGTTAATTAAAACCAAATTTAATAGTGAAAAGGGGAAGGAATATTTCATGAGAATATTCCCTTGCAAGTGGGAGGATTAGATTTAATTAGTAATTTGATAATTAAATAAGGTTTCAATTATGCAAATTAGGGGAATTATGTGATATTCATTAAATAAAATGATTTAATGAAAAATGGGATGTGATATGATCTTTAATTAAATACCTTAGGTTTATTTAATTAAATAAGAGGAATTTAGGGATTAAATTAAATAATTTGATTTATTGAATTTAATAGGACAAAATATTAGCATAAAAGGGGATGAATTAACCTAATAAGATTAATTTGATTAATAGATGAAAATGATGCAATTAATTAAATAGTTAGGCTAATTTAATCAATTAAGCAAAAAGATGATGGTTTTTAGGATGAAACAGTGTTATTGTATCAGATTCGAGTGCATGATATCATTTAGGGCATTTATAAGTGTCTACATTTTTCCCCTCTTTGAAGCAAGGTACCTGTTACGTTGGTTCAAAGATTGACGCTTTTCTGATTGAATCTGCTGCTTAGATAAAAAATATATATTTTTTCATTTTTTGGATGCCCCACTGTTGCCCCAATAGAAGGAATAAGTTGGTCCCCTGCCCCCTTGAGAAATCAAGCATAAATTTTGAATTTTGGGTTGATTTCTTGACAAAGGTAAAATATAGGTTCAAGTGTTAAAATAGGCCCCAGGATGCCAAAAACAGCCTTAGAAATGCCAAAAACGGCTCAAAATTAGTTGTGCAGGGTGGAAAAAGGTAAAACAATCCAAAACCTTAGCTTTTGGCTCAAATTAGGGCCAAAAACCCTAAATTTTAGGCTTAAATAGGTGGGAAGGGTGACACTTCCAATTCATTTGTGCATTGACACCTTAAAGATTTGTTGCCTTTTGAGCTTTGACACCCTAACGAAATGGCACGAGTGCTTCCTCTTCACCTTTCAGAGTGAGTTTGAGAATACCAACGGTGAGCAGACGCAAGACCCCAGGTATGTGACTCAAAACCTATCTTGATTTTTGCTTTTTGCTTTTAGGTGCATTTATAGGGGGTCAAAATTAGGTCTCTAAGCACGTCACTGTATAGCAAAGTATTTGATGCATCATAAGCATTGCTATTGATTTTATAGTGACACACATTCTGTCTAGTGGTGCACCACCATTTTTTGGTTGGGTGATGCATTTGATTAGGGAGTCACTAGGTTAAAATAGTGACACACGAGCTATTTAGGTTCAACGCCACTTGAAAGCGGTGAGTGACACACATAGCTTTTAGCAACGCACCCCAATTTTTTGATATAGCGACACATGCAAACACTAATTCGTTATTGAGCGTAGCGACACATGTCACCAAATTGGCGACACACCCCTGAAATGGATACAAGGACGCACCAGCGAAAGAGCGACGCTATTGATTTTGACAATGCTTTTGATGTTTTGGATGCAAAGTCTCAAATTTAAACAATTTTTTGGAATTTTTAGAAAATTAAAACTGTGTGCACGATGTGTGTAGGAGGATGCTCCACCATTGATGTCGCGAGAGCACCGTTCCGACATTTTGGCAGCTGTTAGAGACTTTGATGATGAGGATGTGGAGTGGATGGGTATGCTGGTGTTAGACTTCATCGCTTTCTTGCTCGAGGTATGAATGCATCTAGCTATGATGACCGCACTGATTGAGAGGTGGCACAGTGAGACCTCTTCATTTGACCTATCCATCGATGAGGCCACTGTTACATTAGAGGGCGTGTGGCACATTTTACAGTTTCCTATTCACGGTGAGCTAATCATCTATGATACAGATTCCAGGAGGGATACATGTCTCTCCCTTCTACACAAATGACAAATTGTTTTGGTGAGCTCTCAGATAGACCTCGATTTATACCATGGGTGGGTGGATAACTTCAAATTATTTGTTGCAACACTGATTTGTGGCGTCATTTCCCCAGATCGACGGGGCAAAGGTTTCAGTCCTAGATGGGGATTGGCATGGGAGGGGATGATTAGGAGGACCGTGATGTACTCATGGGGTCCAGTTCTTCTTGCTTCATTATACCATGACATGAATGAGGCTATCTACAGCGAGGGTAGGAGCATTGGAGAAAGTGTTACACTGCTCCATATCTAGGCATATGAGCATATTGCAGTTTTGAGGCCCTTGGTGGTTTTGGCAGAAATTCACGAGGATGAGCCTGAATCTTTAGATATAGGGATCTGATGACATTACATCACATTGGGCCGACAGGTCTAGCTTATTGGCGTCATGTCTTTGATAACATGACAGTGTTCAAATGAAGGCCATGGCTACAACATCCAACATGGTATGATGATCAACAACAACATGATTTTTCTTGGCAGACCTAATATTTGTAGGGGAGAGAGCACACAATGATAGAGTGGTACCTACCAGACTGCGTTGCTCGACAGTTTGGAAAGGTACAAGATGTGCTAGCTATTGATTACACTAAAGTGTTTGCCAGATCTTAGAGAGAGGTGTAGTGGGGAGCACAAACTGACCTCGTAGTGGTGATTGATGGGTTTAGACAGCTTGTTGCACAACCCTGGGCTTACGATCAGGGTATACTAGATGCAGGGACTACCCCTACTTATGATGCATGGTTTAGGCCACCTACTCACCTAATAGATCTAGTGGGGGGATACCCTAGAGGCAGGGGGAGAAGTAGAGGAAAAGGTCAAGGCAGAGGTTGAGATGGCAGTCAGGATAGAGGTAGGGATGGGGGCTGAGGTAGAGGCCAACAACCAGGGCAGGATAGGGCACAAGTGCTAGGTGATGGGCACCAACAACAACCAAATCAGGGTCACCAGGACCCAAGGCATCAAGATGGGCATGATGGACAGGTTTTGAGAGCACTATCATCTCCTCCACCTGTACAATTGGATGCCCAGTTATAGGCATGGATACAGGTCGTTACAGCTGAGAGAGATCAGTTACAGGTGGAGCGAAATCAACTGCAGTAGTAGCCACAAGCCATGATAGCTTAGCGAGATTAGGAGGTTTAGTTGCGGAAGAAACTAGATCTACAACTAGCCCAGGAGATTGGGTGAAGGTAGCAACTTGAGGCGGTGACGGCAGCTTCGCAAGGATGGACAATGTCTGCCCATTTATATAGAGAGGCAATTATTGAGGCAACTTACTACCATATGCATTACCATAGAGATGTTCCCTAGGTGATAAGATAGCCTAATTTTTCATAGCGGAACAGAGCACCACCTAGAGCTGAGGATCAACCATTAGTTAGGGGTGAGTCAAGCAACCACTAGGGCTAGCCTGCTTGTATAGGCACTTTTTGATTATTTTATTGATTATATATACAGATATACATTCATGGGATCATTTTTGATAGCCTTGTGGATATTGTAATTTTGATTGATATACATACACTGATTCAAATATTGTACCATGACAATCATTTTTTAATATATATACGAGATGATTTAGATTCGATATGTGATGCTCCTTTAGTTCATGCTTTATGAATGTATGGATGCATATGATATGATATGCTTATGCGGGATGTATGGATGGATGCATTTCTTTTTGTGTACTTTTCCATGAAATTTATGATGCCATGATGATGTATGTATGTATATGGATGGTGTATGAATGATGCTTATGTTCATGTTTATGATATGATAATGCAATGCATGCGTATGCCTAGGACATGTGTATGATATGGATGTGATGAATGAAAATGCAATGGATTAAGATGCTTAGAATAACAAATCTATGCTATCCAAAACAACCTAAATGATAATGATGATGCAATGGATTATATTTTCTTTTATAATGATATGCTATGATGATGCGAGATGCATGCATGCTGATGATTTGTGGATGCAGGATGGATGCTTGATGATTTTTTTGTTGACTATCATGATACCAAGTTATCATGGAAAGAAGATAGAAGAATAAGAATGAAGGATTTGACCATTGATTTTGAAGATTGATTCAAAAATTCCAACAAGTCCTTGATCCATCGAGAATTTATTAGATGTGGTGATGAGAGATGATGATGATATGCTCATATCTTGGGATTGGGATTTTCTATCATTCCTTATGTTTGATATAAGACATAGACATGATGCATCACGATATTGATAATTAGGATGCTGTTATATCTAGTGTAATGGACTTTGAATCTGCAAAGAATTAGGATAGTCCTTGTTCACACCTTGATATATGGAAACCTCGTCAGAATTTAGTGTAGATGTTTAGAATATATTGGACCAAAGTATACACAAGAGTTAAAAATATACTCCAAACAACTTCCCTACACACAACTAAGCAAGTATGTGACAAGATTATTTTACAAGAATACCCACAAGAACAACAAATGAAAGATAATGATTGATGCCCCATTCCTTTCTCTCTAAATCTTTGAGACATCATTGAGAGGTCCTCATAATGGGTCAATAAGATAAATCATAAGAAATATCAAAGACAAACAATCATGTTATCTATATCTGTTGCTAGTTTAAGATAGCTAAGGTGATTTCTGATGTTGATGCCCATTGTCGGAAGGATGCATCCTAGGAAATGTTTACTAGATGTTTTGATTAGGATGAGGTGTGTGATAAGCCGTTGATAAAAACTCCACTGACTTGTTTACCTATGATCCATACTTTAGATTTTTATAATTAGGTTCTCACTTGATGACTTGTGACACTTTTTTTCTATTTGTTTTTACCAAAGGTTGAGGATGACGATCGATTTATTATGGGCGAAGGTTTATTGCAAGTGAAAGCAAAATGGGATGGATGGGTTTGGATTTTTCTAGAATATTTCAATGTTTTTGGTATTTTGAAATGTTTTGAGGCTGTTTTTGGTTTATTTGAAGCTGTTTAGGGTTTTCCAATGTTTTGAGTTTTTAATTTTTTCAATGTTTAGGGGTTTTCTTTTCAAATGTTTTGGATTTTTATTTTCCAAATGTTAAAGGGTTTTCTATTTTCAAATGTTTTTGGATTTTTTTAATTTTTTCGAATGTTTCGGGGTTTTCTGAACTTTGACAAAGAACTAAACCTAAAAGACTATCCTAGGGGCCTTGGGGCTTATCAAAGATTATCCTTGCTTACGTATACACACAAAAGCCTCATAGTTCGACCAACTGGACTTATTGACGATGAGAAATGAACAGTTGATGGAATGTTAGTTTATTATGACAGACTCCTAAAGGAATGACCTAGGGTGTCTCAAGGGCACATCAATGATGGCCTTGCCTATGTTCAAGCTTAGAGGCTCATAGTTCGACAAATGTACTATTTTTTGGATTTTAGATGTTTTGACCTTTTTAGGGATTTTGATATGTTTTAGATGTTTTAGATTTTTGACTTTACAATTTTTGAATTTTTTGGACTTTAGCTATACATGATTTTGATATTTTTTGATTTTTTGATTTTGCAAGTGTTTTTGGATTTTGTTGAACGTTTTATGAATGTTTTTTGGTATTTTCGATGAGATTTCCAATAACCTTAAGATATACAAGAACCTGATCCGATCTAGAACAAATTCCCCCCCAGTGTTATGTGATAGACTACCTCGATATAGGAAGGAAAAATTGACCTTTGGAATACGCCATGTAGTACTAAGGGGATACGATACTTCACAATATCAAGCTATGATATAGACACAGATGGGTGATGGAATAAATAGGATGAATGATGTGACAGATGGATATGATGCAAAGAATGATAATATAAAGAGCTAAAGAATAGATGGAGGTACTTTATTTATGTGAGGCACATGTTTTCCAGGTTTTCACCAAGGTACTTTCCCAAAGTGCCACTGAAGTGGTTTTCACTAGAGAACAATTTTTTTCTTTACTATTTTTAATCCTTTTTCTCATTTTTTTTGATTTTTGATTTTTTTTGGTATTTTCAGATTTACACCCTTCAAGCCTAGGCATAATTTTTTTAAGATGTAGAATATTGATTGGTTCCTGCAAGGGTTCACCTTCAGGTGTTGATAGTTGATATGCTCTTGATCCATATCTTGTTGTGATGACAAATGGACCTAACCAGTTAGGTTCAAAATTTCCTTTATTGTCTTGATCTGGAAGATTCTTTTGATTGTGCTTTAGGACAAGATCCCCTACCTAGAAAGACCGAATCTTGATGATCTTGTTATAGCTCCATTTTAGTTGGTTTTGATATACTTGTAAATGATTTAGGGCATCAAGATGACACTCATCCAAGAATTCTAGCTCATTTAGCCGAGATACTCTGTACTCTTCATCAATGATTAGGTTCTACAGTGACATTCACAATGAAGGAAGCTCGACCTCGATAGGCAAGATGGCTTTTGATTTGTAGATCAAGGATTTTTAGAATGGTCTTGTTTGTAGCCTTAACTTGACCGTTGCCCTTGGGGTAATATAGGGTAGAGAATCAATGCTGGATGTTGAATCTTTGACATAACTCTTTCACACCTGATTCTTGAAGGGTGTTCCATTATCATAAATGAGGGTTTATGGAACACCATAATGATAGATAAGGTACTTTAGGATAATTTGGAAATTTTCTTTCCTGTTATGTAGGTCATAGGAATGGTTTCTGCCCACTTGGTAAAATACTCAGTGGCTGTTATGATGAATTTGTGGCCATTAGATGAGGTGGGAGTAATCTTTCCTATGAGGTCAAGCTCCCACTGTGACAAAGGCCAAGGTGTGACCATTGGTTGCAACTCTTGAGCTAGGGCATGAATAAGACCTCCATGCTGTTGGCACTAAACACACTTCCACATGTACTAATGGGCTTCTCTTTCCATGGCTGGCCAGTAGTACCCTATCCTCAATAGTTTCTTAGCTAAATTCATACCACTAGAATGGGAACCACATATTCCATCGTGTACTTCTGTTAAGGTGTTCAAGGCTTCCTCTTGGTTGAGACATCATAGTAATGTACCCTCGATGCTTTGACGGTATAAGGTATCACCTAGGCTTACAAATCGGGATGCCTTTTAACAAAGGTATTCTTAAGGTTGGAGGTGATATCAAATGGGAGGGTTCCTTTGCTAAGGTAGGTGAATATATCATGATACCATGGGGATCTAGGACCAACAATGACACACACAAACTCATATTTCAAGATTTCGAAAGTCAGCACGAGAAGTTGTTCCACCAAGAATTTGCATTGAAGGACATTGTGTGGTATGTCTAACAATGATCCAATTGTTGCCATGGAATCTGTTGCTCAGTTGTTCATGAAAGTAATTTGCTTAAAAGTTATATCTATGAAAAGGTCCTTGAGATTCTCTACCATCTTCTTATAAGGAGTAAGCTTGTCATCCTTAGTTTGGTGGTCACCATTGACTTGGTTGATAACTAGCTAGGAGTCTCCATAGAATTTCATCTCTTGTATCTGCCATTGAACTACTATCCTTAGACATGTGATCAAGGCTTCATACTTTGCAATGTTGTTAGTACATGGAAATGATAACTTGTATGACTTTAGGATGCAATTTCCTTGAGGGGTGATAAAAAGAATTCCTGCCCTTGATCTATGTTGGGTGAACGATCCATCAAAGTACATTTTCCACTGATTGGTTATATTGACAAGGATTACTAATTCATCAGGGAATTCAGATGTCAATGAGTTCTCTACATAGATAGGTGCTTCTGCTAGTTGGTCTACAATCACTTGTCCTTTGATTGCCTTGCACTCCACGTACTCTATATCAAATTCAGTCAAGATCATGACCCATTTGGCCATTCACCCAGTGAGAGTTGCTTTGGATAACATGTATTTTAATGGGTCAATCTTTGCAATAAGCTTGATTTGATGTGACAATATGTAATGTCTAAGCTTTTGTGAAGAAAAAACCACCACCAAGCATGCTTTCTCAATGGATGAATAGTTCATTTCATAGCCCACCAAGGTCCTACTGATGTAATAGGTAGCTCTTTCCTTTCCATTTTCATCATGTTGTGCTAGAAGAGCACCCAATTCTATTGATGCTGCTAAGATATACAAGATTAATGGTTTGTTTAGTATTGGCGGCATGAGCACTAGAGGTGTCAATAGGTAGTCCTTGATCTGTTGGAAAGATTTATCACACTTCTAATCCCACTTTTAAGTTATTCCTTTATAGAGAAGATGCAAAAAAGGGTGGATTTTGTCTGATAATTGTGCTATGAACCTTCTAATGGACTGCAACCTTCCCTATAACCCTCTCATCTGCTTCAATGTTTGTGGTGGTTCCATGTCTAGGATAGCTTTTAGTTTTTCTGGATCAATTTCTATCCCTCTTTGTGATATGATGTAGCCAAGAAACTTTCCTGATGTAACCCCAAAGACACTTTTTTCAGGTTTATCCATACCTTATACTCTTCGAGTCTGTCAAAGATGTGTCCCAAGACTTCTATGTGCTCACTCCTTTTATTTAATTTTTCTAAAATATCATCCACATAGTCTTCGACTGTTTTGTGGATCATGTCATGAAAGATGAGGGTCATTGCTCTTTGATAGGTGGCTCCTGCGTTCTTTGTCCCAAATGGCATCATGTTCCAATAATACATTCCCCATGGACAAGTAAATGTAGTTTTATGTTGATCCTCCTTGGCGATCATGATTTGTTTATAGCCTGAAAAATAATCCATGAGTGACAACATTTCATGCCCTGCTGTTAAATCCATGATGATGTCGGTGTTAGGAAGAAGGAAATCATCCTTCGGACATGCCTTATTTAAGTCTTTGAAATCCATGCATATCCTGATGCCCCCAGTGGGTTTGGAGACTGGTACCAAGTTGGAAATCCACTCAGGATAGTCTCAGTTGGATGAATCCAACGTCAAGAAGCTTTTGTAACTCAAGTTTCACCAAGAGTGCTATATGAGGGTGCATCTTTCTCAATTTTTGTTTCATTGGTTTAGCCTCATGATAGACTGCTAAGTGATGCACAACCACTTCTGGATCAAGGCTTGGCATATCTGTGTATGACCATGCAAAGTTGGTTATGTTACCTATTTTAGCTGCTAGCTCCAACAAGTAGAGCTAAAATGATATCAAATGAAAAGACAAGTACATTTTAATTTTCTGCTGCCTTACATTCATGTGCATAAAAGAAATAGAATGCTATTCTATCATACTGCATTTATGTAGATGCAAATAGCGTAGAAGGAAGATTGCACAAATCTTCTCAAAAGATAGTCTTTATAGATAAATGTAAATGTATAAGGTCTCACATAAGCTGTGAGACTAATTGTTTTAGTGCAAAAGAAAGAAACGATTATACATTTATAGACAAAAAGAAAAAGAAATGCACACATTGTGAAAGGTGACTCGTCATTGCCTGAATGATGAATCCTCGTCCTGGTTGAGTTGCCTGGTGTCGTCTTTAGTCCGCTTGTTCTGCATCCAACCTTCGCTTCCTTGCTACTCCTAGTTTCTTACATTTGAGAGAGAGAATGTTGTTAGAGAAATGAAAAGTCATCAGAAAACATATGCACATTCATATATAAACATACAATCTAATCCTCATGTACACTAAAATAGCTAGCATCATTTAGATGCTCAAGAAAACAACAAGATTGTCAAACACCTCTGCCATATGCATATATTTCTTTAACTTGTTTGCTTCCTGTGCAGGTATAGGAAAAGTAATGTTGTTTCGTTTCATCAAATTACAACATGTGAGTTAAAATGTGGCTCCCACAAGGGTTGAGCCCATCGTGTTGAGTTTATCAAATAATGAGCTCAATTGAGCTTATTTAAGAGGGAAATGTAATGTTAAAATCCATCATATCAACATGGTCATGGAATGATAGTGAACAAGAATACATATTAAGTTCGCATATTATAGGTGTGTGACTTGAAACAAAGAATATTAAACACCTGATCATAGAACCATTTTTTCCAAAATGTTGTTCAGAACAAAAATGTTTGAGTTTGAAGCTAAGACCAATATGAAAGCAAATGACAATGGAGAAGCAATGTTGTTTAATGGAGCATGAATGAAAATTAGTGGAGAACACTGTAGAGACAGTGATAAGCATCACAGTGGAAGCAAAATGACATAGCAGTCCATATACGATAATGTAGACACATTAAACTAAAGGGAAAAATTACAGGATTGTAGACCTTGATAAGTATGCAGTGCTAAAGGGAGATTTTATATTTTTGCAATAATGAAAAACCCATCAAGATTAACACAGGAGATACCATTTTATTTGCAGAAAATGTATAAGAAAATCACAAAGGTCACGACCTGTATAAGAAAAGAATCATAAGTAGAGGCGTGGGTTTCTCTTGATTAACCCAACAATAGGTAATCTCCCAGATATGCATGTAAGGCACAGGAAAACGAGTATTTTTATCATCTCTGCAAATTAGAACCTGAGTTCGAGTTTTTCACTCTACAAAGAATGAAGTTAAATAACTTAGAAACAAGTAAATTTCCTGCAATAGATGGTGTGACCACAGCCAAAATCATTTTTTTTGTTTACAAATGCGTGGAATCTTTAAAAGATCAACAGAAAAAGCACAAAACAAGAAATGTATTTGTTTTTCTGTAAATGGACTCGATTTTGAGGATATTTTTCTTTAGAAAATGCAATGAAACAACAAGAATAATTTCATTTAATGCTTACCAAAGCATTTGGAAGTCACGTTTTATCAATTTTTGTGAGAGAAACGCCTCTGAAATTATAAGTATGTGCCCAAATTTGTGCCAAAATCTGCCATGATAAAAGCTCGAAGAAATCCTATGGCAGTGATGAAGACCTCCAAAAAGTTCAAATGTGCAAAATGAATGAGCTTCCTAATCTTTTGCTTTCTTTTGTTTTAGGGTTCTCATAACCCTAGGTCGACATGCCTTAGTGGCATTTTTATCTTATGATTTAAAAATACAAGGTGTTGACTAATGTGCATTGAGGGCTAAGACTCATGTCTTATGCCTTAGATTTTAATAATCTTACAAATGCCATGTATTAAGTCCTTATGATGTTATAAGTACTTGCTTTAACTCTTATTTGGCCGATTCATGTTTTTTGAATTTTGCATTCATTCTTTGAAAATGTAAAACATGTAATTTAAGTGATGACTTATAAATCACTTAAGTTTAATGTTATTTATTGATGCAAAATAAAGAACATGTGTTGATAAGACATAGTCAAAAAGGGGATAAATTGAGCTTTAGATTCCTTTGCATAAGACAAGGAGATTGTTGAAGAGATTTGCAAACATGTCGAGGAAAAATAGGGGATTGGTCACTTAATTGGAAGTTCATATTTAGTTAAGAGTCCCAAATGGATGGAGTATGAGTTAAGGAGGATTTTGAGGCACTTGATTCCTTATTTCTTTCAGTTACAACCCTATTTTGGAGGGATTTTTAGTTATGCACGACTCTTTGGGTTATTTTCAGATTCAAAACTCCTTATGCATATTTGAGGAGTTTCTTTCAGTTAGATGCCTAATTTGAGGGAGAGATTGGAGTTTGACAACACTTGTATAAGTCTTCTTCTCCTCTCATTCTCTCTAGAGTTCTTGCTAGTTCATCTTATGCTACTTGTAATTATTAGAGTTCTTGAGCAGAGGTGAAGAGTTTGTAACTCATTTTCAGTGATCAATACAACATTGCAACACCTTTTTGAGAGTAATATGAAGTAGTTTTCCTTCTCATTTTTCTGAAATTGTGTACTTAGTGATTGGTGCAATTTTATGTGATATATTTTTCCTTATAATTGCATCTCATAATGGTACCTTTATGCAGAGTTACACATACATTTGTAGGTTATAATTTGTGTCAATAATATAATCAGTCTTAAGTTGTGAGAAAAACATCCTTTCTCCTACTTGGATAGTGAGTATTTAACCTTCTTTTAAATTGTTGATGCAAAGTTTATGGGTTTTGAGTTGTGCAAGAATAAGATTTTGTTATTGGTTTTGTGTGTGTTTCCATTTGAGTAAAGTTCATAGAATTATTTGGTGCATCACCTTTAGGATTAGATTTCATTTACATGTTTTTTCCTCCTTACTCTTTTCTCTGCAAAGTCATTAGTAAGACCGATTTAGGTGAGGTATCAAGGGGAGCCAACCCTTTTCTCTGGAGGTCCATTCTCACTACAGGTTACCTACAGCCTAGGAATGTTCCCATGTGTCACAAGCTTGCTGAGTTGATAGCTTAGCAAAGGGTGCAAGTTTTAGTGACAACACGTTCTTCATTCTTTTAGGAACACTGCTAGGTACTTTTGTTCTTCATCTAACAAGGATTCAACATAGAAAGTGATCTTGGGTGCTTCTTTTATTCCCACATTTACTGGGGTGGCCTTTTCTGCTAGCACTGCTGACTTTTCTGAATGCATTGCACTAATGGGGAGATTGAATCCCTCATCCTTGGGCGCCTCATAGAGGTTTTCACCATTGGATGCACCCTTTCTTTTTACTATTTTAGGATCATAAAGTGTCACAGTATGGTTTTCACTAAAATATTTGCATGTTATTTGCATGTGGTCCATATTGCGATTAAAGGATTCAATCATCTCCCCATAGTACACCCCTATGTCTATCTTTATATCAAAACCAACTTTGTGACCTGCCCATAGTAAGTTGTTGTAGAATCCCATGAATTTTAAGATCACTTCATCATTTTTCAAATAAATATAGAATCGGTGGTCCTTGTTGGTCCTAGTCAATGAGTTGTGGGTAGACTAGGCTAATTTCAGTGGGTTGGTTGTTTAGGGAGAAGGATGTTGTGGATATCATGAAGAGAGAGTTATTCTCAAATAAGTCAGCAACATCAAGGGGAAAGTCATCTAGGGTTGTGTCACGGGATGTTGGTAACCAAGAGGAAGCCTCAGCCTATTTAGTGGAAGTACCTTTTCCAATAAGGGTAACCTTGCTATTAGTACATCCTAAGCCAAAATTCTTTGGGCGTTTCTCAGGAATGATGGATTCTAGCAAACCATTATCATTTTGTCCTCATTTATCATTCTTGTTGTATCCCCATCCTTTCATTAGCTGTAAGCCTTTGTTGTCATCTTCCATGGGAAGAACAGGGACATGTCTTTCATCTTGATATAGCAGTTTAGAGACATCCTACTCATTAATATTTTCTTTTTTTAAATGCCCCCACTTGGTGAAGGTGGTAGCTTCCATCTTTATTGTTTCGACCACTTTGTTGATAGGTGTGGGTTTCCCATGAGATTTGGGAGAAAGAGGTAGCTCCCCCGACACAAAAGTATCCTTTGTTAGTTTATAGTTTTCACAACCATCATTCTGAATCATTGCTTTGATATCGGGAATGTTCTGCAAAATGGGTGTTTTTATTTCTAAGGTAGATGCAAGGGATGACGGGTCAACAAATGAGGAGGATGGTGTAGGCCCTTCATCATTCTTGGGTACTTTGGGAATTTATAGAACTTGGCCTCAAGGTTCTTGCAGTAGTAAAAAGGATCAAGATATCCATGGATAGTAACTTTCCTATCCTCAAAAGGAAATTTCACACATTGGTGATAGGTTGATGCTACAACTTTTAGGGCATGGATCCATGGTTGACCAAGCAAGATGTTGTAGGGGAGATCAAGGTCTAACACTTGGAATGTAGTCTCTGCAATGACGGGTCCTACTTGGATGGGTAGTGCGATGATGCCTTGCGATACCCGCTCTTGATCATCATATGCTCTAATGGTTGTACTCTTTGCTTTCTCAATAACATCTTTTGAATAACACAAGTTCTTGATCAACTTAAGGGTGCAAATGTTCAAACCAGTGCCTCCATCTACTAGGACTCTTTTAACCTTGTTCTTATGAATAATGACCTCAATGTATAAAGCATGATTATGAGATGGTTGCGATGGTAGGTCTTGTTCCAAGAAGGTGAGAAGATGATTAGTGATATGCCCTACAATAGCTTGAAACTACTTTGTATCAATATCCTCAGGGACAAATGATGAAGATAAAGCTTTCTCTAATATTTCCCTATGTGCGGGGATATCCTCAATAGTTCCAAGATAGAAATATGTGTGGGGGTCTTCTTAAGTTGATCTAGGAGATTGTGCTTGCGAGGGTTAGATGTTGGAAAAGTAGGTTGTGCCTTAGGTTGAGATGGAGCTCCTTAGATGGTTACCTTGCCACGTTGTGTGGTGATTCCACACACCAGATTAGGACCTTTGATGGTGACGACAGTGATGATAGTCTCACAGGAAGCAACTACATTGGAATAGGTATGCTGCACGTTTGTGTAATCCTTAGCTTTTTCAGTGTTGTTATCAAGTTGCTATGATCTGGCATAGGGTTCTTGTATATCTTGAGATCCTAATTACCAGCTGGTACCTCAAAAAATATGTCTCCATTCTCAATAGGATCTTGGATAAATTTTTTGAGTTGCACGCAGTTTGTTGTTTTGTGTCCCTTGATTTTGTGGAAGTCACAAAGATCTTTCTCATTGTACCATGACGGTTTGTCTTGTGGTTCTTGATAGTTTTCGAAATTGGGAAGCATTATCAAGTTTGACTCTACCAACTTCGTCATGATGGTTTCAATGGGTTCCAACGACTGTGTGTACTTACATTTCGGGTAGTTATTTCTGTTGGGAGTTCGTTGTTGTTGCATTTTGATGTTATTGATCTGATTATTTTGAGGTGATGTTGTTTATTCTATAGTTGGTTGAGCGTTAGCTATTTGATTGTTGTTTGGCCTAGGAGAGATTAGGACCACCTTAGCATATACCAAACCATCACTTGTTACATTCTTGTTCTTAGCCCAAACATGAGGCTTGTCATTTGAACTGGTTGATGGGCAGTTGTCTTTGTAATCTTGAGTATTTCCTTGCGAGATTAGAGCTCTTTCAATGTTAAGGGCTCTAGGGACAAGCTCGTCATAAGAGGTAATGCACTACATCTTCAAGTGGAAGGATAGATCTAGATCTACATTCGATATGATGATCCCAACTTGTTGTTCATCGGGAATGGGCCATTTGATTTTACTAGATCTTTTTCTCCATCGTTGCAAGAAGTTGGCAAAGGATTCTCCTTTGTTTTGTTTGAGAGTATATAACTCTTCTAGGCTCATGTCCATGTCAAGATTAAACGAGAAGTGATCTATGAATCTATCAATAATTTCTTGGAAGGTTTTAATGCCTAGAGGCAGCTGAGAAAACTAGTCGATGGCTGGGCCTATCAAGCTTCACAGAAAAAGGCGCATCAAATAGGACTCATTGTCGGCAACCTCCATACATAGGATGTTAAACTCTTTGACATGGTCTACCGAACTTCCTCTCCCTTTCTATTTATCAAATTTGGGGACCTCAAAACTGGGAGGGAATGGTACCATTGCGATATTTTGATTGAATGGATATGCGCATAGGTTCTATGTATGGGGCTTCTTCATTTTTCCCATCTAGATATCTTGCATTTCTTGTGTTAACGCTTTAAGTTACGAGGCTACATCGTTTTGTGGGTTTGGCGAAGGAACATACGTTGCATAGTGTGGGATGGGATTTTGGTATGATGGGGTGTTGTATGGTGTATATGGTGGTGTAGGATATTGTGAAGGTGTTGATGGTGGAGGTGTATATGTTCCTAACATGTTTGTATTGACGATGTTCTGTTGAAGGTTATAGTAGGAACCTTGTTGTTGTTGTGCTGCTAGGGCTGCTTGCTATTGTTGTTGCTGTTGTTGTGCTACTAGGGTTGCTTGATGTTGTTGCTATTGTTGGATGGTTTGTTGATAAGCCTGTTGTGCTTTCTGTAAAGCTAAGGGATGTGCTTGCAATGTAGGATCATTTGGTTTTTGGGATATCTACGATGGGTTTTGGGTGTTGATGTTTTGCATGGGTAGTAGGTTATTGATGAGTGGTTGGGGGTTCCCTTAGTTTAACATTCCTTGTAAGATGGTGGGTTGGTATGGAGGAATGTAAGTTTGAGGTACCATTTGATTTTGCATGATGAGAGGAACTGTGGGGAAAGATGATGATGTTTCCATTAGATATTGTGATGGTAATGGAACATTGGGACCTTGAGTCCATTGATTGAAAAGATTCTCTTGATCGATGTTTTGGGTATTTCCTTGTGTTTGGGAGGTGATCAAGGTATTACCTTGGTTGATGGGATTTGTGACCAAGGGGTTGTTTTGATATGGTTTGGTGACGGATGGGACAGATGTGTTTTGTGAAACCAATGGTGCAGATGAACCAATTGGGGGGCTAGATAAAGATGTTCCTATTTGTGTTAAGGGCTGATTTGTGCAAGGGTATTAACTTTCCCTTTTGGGTCTATTTGAGACACTTGGTCCATACTTCCTTGCATGATGTTGGGCACACTTGTGGTACTTATGGTGATGGATGAAGAGGGGTATCCTCGATATGTTGAGGTTGTCGTGGATTAATGAAGTGTAAGTGGTTTATGTTGATGTTGGAGATTCTCGGGAACGAGGGGAGTACCAAATGTTGGTGTCCAAGTGGTGTTTTAAGATGGATTGGTGTTTAGGGTACCCACAAGTGTGTTTCTTTCCAATGGAAAAAGTATGGCCAAAGTCCTTAGCAAGACTAGCTACAATACTAGGAATGGAAGTTTGATTTAGCCCTAGCGATGGAGTTGTTTGAATGGTGGATGAAGTCAAGCCTTGTGCCAATGATTGAGCAACAAAAGATGGGGAAATCAGAGCTACATTTTCTAAGGCTTTATTTTCTTGTTTGTACTCCATGATTTATTCCTTAGTAAGTCCAAATGGGTTGTTTGTGATGCCTTCTATTTCACATGGCCTTGATGGAGATGAGGGTTGTTGCGATGGGGTAACTTGACTTCTTGGATCAAATTATTGAGGGTTGGGATCACTTGAGGTGAATGCGAATTTGGTTTTCTCCATGATTCTCTTGTGTTGTGATCTAGTCTTTACCATAAATTTTGGGTCACCTATGGGAGAGTTGTGTTGAGATTTGTAATATTTAAACTCTCTAGTTGAGTCAAATCTAGATAAAAGGGATGATCTAAGTATTTTTAGAGGAATGATGATAATGGGAGATGGAAAGGTGAATGATATGGGGAGTAATCTTTGCAAACATTTTGGGATAACACTTTTGACTTAAGTTTGATTGTTTTATGTTTGGATAAAGGATGTTAATAAACTTGTGAATCTTTAGGGTAGACTTGTGACCTTAAAGATAAATGAGTTCAAAGATGATAACTAACTTAACTAAGTGCATGGAAAAGGATTCATTTCTCATACAAAGTAGCTAAGTTAGGGATTGGGTTTGATTGATGTCTAAGTCAAAGAGTGTTGGTGTGTTCAATTTTTTTTGTAAATTTTGGCAAAGTGAAGGATGGAATTTGATAATGGGTGGATGAAATGTTTGACCCAATGTTGACTTGGAGTGAACCTTTGTTTTCCAAGGCCAAGGTGGTGAGAAACATACTATACCTCTAAAGTGTTCAAACCCTTAAGACTCAATGCTGACCCGAATGAGGGGTTCATATTGATCATACATGTCTGGATCATTCATCAAAATGCATCTATAAAAATTCCTTACCAAAATATTCTTATTGTGGTAGAGACTCACAAGATGTTTCTTGACAGACTTTTGACTATGATGCTTAAGTTTTAAGTGGCGACATGTAGACCTTCTCTCGGGGTAATTTATTTTGTGTGAGATCATTTAGAGAAGCAAAAGATCATGAAAAGGAGGATATTTATTGTCACACGGAAGGTGGTAATATGGGCCTTCCAGCCACAATATCGGATTGTTCCTCTTGTTCATCTAAGATGTATGCTATGTTTCTCCACTGGATGGGTGTTTCCTTTGTTTCAAAAGTGAAGCTTCTCAAATGTAATATCCCCTTAAGTTTTTTTTTGGAATATCAACACAATTTCACCACTATTAGTGTTAGCTCCAAATATAAACCAACAAGAATAGTAACCCTTCACCTTTTGATCACCAAGATCCCAATGTGTGCAAGCTGAGAGCATACATTGATGGGGATCATTAGCAAACTGGAATGTAATTACAATTGAACATAGGCGGCGAGCCGACCATAGAATGAAAAGAAATTATAAACTCAACCACTTATGTAGTGGGAGTGGAGATATTAACAATTAATAAGGCAACAAGCCAACCATGAATCCACACTACCACTTATTCAGCGGGGGGAATTAAAATACAAGTGCTGAAAGTAAAAAATTAGACTCAACCACTTCTTCAGTGGGAGTGCAAACAAGAATATAAAGTGTAGATTATAAATAGCTGTTAGTACTACTAAACCAACTTTACAAAATAGATAATCAGCTGCACAACAATTCAGTTTTTTGAGACTAATTACAACATAATGTTAGAGAAATGTTATCTAATTGATATAACATGAAAATGATCAACAAATAAGCTCATAACAACAATAAATTAGATTTGATAAACATTAATGTACAAAAAATCAGACCAGTAGTATAGAATTCACCAAAATGTTCATATCTCTCTCCAAACACCTCTGATGAAGATGAAACTAAATGCAAACGGAAGCTAGGAGCTAGGCGGTCAAGTACCAATGGAGAAACCTTGCAAAATATCTTTGGATTATTTGTGCATGCTTCCCAATGCAACAAAATGAAAAACCCAATCTTCTAAGAGGGGCGACCAACTCTAGAAATTCATAAACACCTTCAAAAAATATGAAACTTTGTGCAAAGGGGCATCCTAGCAAGGGAAAACCATAGAGCTAATACCCAGAACCAAAAGAAATTCTCCCAATGAGCTATGAATGAAAACGTGCTACAACCAAGCATGAACTAGCAACAGTTAAACGAATTATACAAAAATATGCTTAGATAAATCAGAAATTGAAGCTCAATCTACACTCCTGAGTGAAGCACAGTCTTCAGTAAGTCCAGCTAGGTACTATCTCTCAAGCACAAAGACTGGAAGGGAGAAACTAGGAGGTATGCATTCCTCTGAGCAAGATCTAAAAATATTTCAGCAACATAACATTATGTTTAATTTTCAAAAGATGAGAATGAATGAGCAAGGCTTGAATAAGAGACTTTTCTTGGAAATTGAATCACTTTGTAACCTTCATGAAAGGAGACGAATCACTTCAACTTCCCAAAAGGAATGCCCAACCTTTTTTGAGGAATATTAAATAATAATTGATTCCAATTTACCTCATCTCCTAGGCGTCCAAATAAACTTTAGCAAATAAATCACCTTTTAAAAATAATAAACTCTCCACCTTTGGCGTCCACATAATGTCCCCTCTTTAAAACAACTTAAAGATATACGCCTAGGCATAGGGGTCCAAAAGTCACAATAAAATATATTATGAATTAAATTATAATATTTTCTTTTTGAACCCAAGAAGGTTGGAGAAGCCAACGTCCAAAATAGAACTTCCTTACTGCCAGAAATAGGATGATAAACTGAATAGCTGAAATGTTGCTAACAATAGCACTACCACAAATAGTACTTACTAAAAATAGGATACCGCTATAAATAGTAAGTGTTTCCAAACTCAATTTGAGCACAAATCGAGCAGCTGTCGAGACTTACTAAAAATAGTAAGTGTTGAGAAAGGTTGTCAGATGCAAATGCATGTTACACCATTCTGAAGCTCTCTGAAAACCCAAAAACCTTTCTTGCATGCAAAAACCAGATAGAAATGCAAGTCGCTTTCATGAAATGCATGTCACATCATCCTGAAGCTTTATGAAAACCCAAAATAACCCATAAAGCTTACTTTCAATCTCTTGCATGCAAGCCTTTAGAAGCTCAACTGAAACCTCCTATAAAATAGGAAACCCTAATTTCCATTTCTGACTAGCCTATAGGCCTCCAAAAATAAGCTATCAATCATAGAAGAGCATATGGCTAAAATGGGGACATTATAGTCCGCCCTTCCCAAAATTGCTAGTCCTCAAGCAATGTCATTACACTCCAAACTGATCCCACCAAAACATATAGGATCCTAGGGTCCCATGTCCATCTCTGAAAATACTCACCATGTTGATCTCAAAACCTTTAAATTTGTCTCATTCATAGATGCATGTACACAAAATAAATTTTAATCATAGGTCATAGGTTGTGCTGTTGATTTATCTTCTCCTTCAGGTTGAGAAAATATCATTTTCCTTCATAAAGGATAGATTATCAGGCCTTTTTGTGAAACACTTATATGATTAAATTGTTTAATTTGAGTTGTGAAAACAGATTTTTATGAGAGATAGTTGTGAATCAAGCTGCTCATTTTTTCCATTTATGTGCATCACCATACTTTAAGATTCATTTTGTCCATTTATTTCAAAGCCTTCTATCCCTTTACATTTTAAAAAAACAATTTCATTAGAAAAATGAAAAGGGAACCAACCCATAATCTGGAGATTCATCTTTTCTCTGAGGATACTCATAGGCTTGAAGATGTTTCCATGTTTCACGAGATTGTTGAGCATTTAAACTTAGCATTCAGGTGCAATCTCCGTGACAACGGCTACAACACTTTGATCACACAAATAAAGCCCTTGTACCAATTTTTCTCTAATCTCCCTTGTAACCCCCAAAGGTTACCATTCGTGGAACTCAAACTGAAAAACTTGGAAGGACTGAAATCAAAATCTTGCAACATTGCACGCCCAAAAAACTCTGAGGAGTCAATATCTGCAATGCCAATGACTAGCACATTCTGGGGCATAAAGAAGAATAATCTAATCAACTCAAAATTTTTCTCATCAATATAACTCCTCAAAGCATCAAACAGAGTCACGATTGCATAAGTGACTTCTTCAAGACTTCTTGCAAAGAAGAAAGCAACCCTTCGCAAAAGCTCAACAGACTCATCCTCAAAATTTCTCGAGGATGTACAATGAATCCTCTGAATAATTTTGATATATATAAGAAGAATCCTAGAAACTCTCACAAATTTATCTTCAAGAGTCTCAAAATGATGAACCCAATCGAACAATGATTCGCTGCCCCAAACATTTGTACAAGAAAATTTACAAAGATAACCACTAGGAAAGAGCTTGAACACTATCCAATACTGATTCAGATCACCCTGAACCATCATTTCTCCCATTTGAGGCAAGATATCATCTTTGAAAAGAGATTGAGAAGTGAAAAAATGAATTTACAAGCTACCTATCAAGTCTGAAATGAACGACTTAAAATCTAATTTAAGAAAAATCAGCATGCAAGGAATTGAATAGCTGCTGTAACACTAAAAATCAGCGTCCAAAATATCACAACTACTCATACCCAAGGCTGAAAACAACCTTTCAAAAGACTCCATCACCACAAAGAACCAATCTTTTCTCAAATTTTCTCTCCAAACTGCCAATTGATGAGCAAAAAGAACCCCAATTTGACTAATAAATAAGGAATCAATACCCAAAAATATGAAAATACGATGTTTATCTTTCCAAAAATCCTTCTTTTCCACACATAATGATCTCCATTAAAACATGTTGAAAATACCATGCCCGAATGATCAACCATAGGTGATTATCAACACACTGAAATAAATACTCTTCATGATCCCAAATGTTAGATAGAGCCAAGAAAAATCTCCAAGGACTGGTGTTCCCTTTAGTGAACCTTTGAAGCCACACCATGAAATCTTCAACAAGTGTACATGGAAAAATCAATGTATTCAAATCCCATCCCAAGAATAGATTTAAATGAACTGAATTATCACTCAACTAGAAAGATGGATTATCAAACATGTACACTTCTTGATTTGGTCCTTCTTCCTCCCACACTTTGTGGATAACAAATCTGAAGACTCCACTTCTTATTGCTGTAATAAAACCTTCAGCAACAACCAAACCATATTTGAACAACATATCAATGTCAAAGATATGGAAGTCACCATGGATCAATACTTCCAACTTTTGATGATACAAATCTACACTTTCAACCCTCGATTTCTTAGGGAAATCCTCCAATTCAAACTCTTCTTGAAGACAATCAAGCTTTTCAATTACTTGCTTGATTTCTTCAGCTCTTAATTCATTCTCTTATTCTCTGAGACATTTGAAATCAGCTAGCTGACCTTCTACCTCCGTTAGAGCCCGCTGAGCATTCTATAACATGTCCTTTGTTGATTCAAGCTCAAGAGTAAGCTCATCAACCTTTCCCCCTTTTTCTTGGTATGCACTAATGGACTTCTTTGCAAATTCAAAGACATAATCCCTATCTCTAATACAACATATATATTTTGATTTCATAATTTCCAAGGATTCTTTGATGAATTGCAAATTGAAGAGGGTGACTCCACCCCTAACTCCTACTTGTCTCTCTTCATGCAAACTATGTGTGCGATCAACTCTAAATGGGGCTTGCACTTCATCTTCAATGGATATCATGAATTGACCTTTCCACTCATTAATGTGCAAGGATTGTGAACTGCTGATAGGCTGCATTTCAAAATTAGAATTTTGTTTCTTGTCTTCACTGCCCTTATAGTTTCTCCAAGACTCTAAGAATATTTCACCACCCACCAGCTAAAACTGCTCAAGGTCATGAAGAGGATCAGATTCTACCAATTCTTCAGGCCTTTGTTTACAATCAGCTACATGAAGAGGTAAATCTGATTTGAATTTGAGAACCTCTTTAAAATTTTCATTACCAAGGACCTCGTGGTCTTCTAGCTCTATTTCCCCTTCATTGTCTCCTTGATTATATGTTAAAGCAACCCCCAACTTGGTCAATGAATCATTATTGATTGCAGTCCCAAAGGTTTTAGTAACAACAAACTCTTCCTTAGTGACTGCAACCATCTTTAAAGGGTCATTATGGGGATTTTCCATGCAAGCTTCTTCACTAAAGAAATTTTCTCTTCCAATGGCCATCTCGTAGATTGCATTAAAATATGAATCTTGTACTCTATTGGGATCAAAGGGAAATTTATCCAATATAGGTTCCTTGACAACCTTAGGTGCCTTCACACCTGGATCCCAAATGCTGAAGGGATGATTATTTTGTTCAAAAAGGTGCTCCTCATACTCCTCTTGGAGTGTTGACTCAATTATTGAGTCACCTCCCAACTTAAATTGATATATTCAAGAGTATCCCTTTCCAAGAGCTTAGTTTGATATCAAACTCAAAATCACCCATGTCACCATTATTATAATAAAGTAAAGAATCATCAATGTTAACTATTTTGAAGATTGTATCCTTCTTACCTTCAATAAGCCCATCATGTGAAGATATATTACTGATTTCTTCATTAGTAGTCACAAGCATACCAAGGAGGTTTTCTTGATTCCTTGTCATATATTCTTCATGTATATCCAAAACTGATGTTGCCTCATTGCACTCATCCTTAGCATGTGCAGAAAAATGCATATCAATAGGTACATCATGAGAAACTGCCATAGAATCATTGAGAAACAACATTTTATTCTTGTCTTCTCCATTAATGACCACCTCATTTATCTTATTTGTCTTCTTCAAGTGAGGCTTCAATTTTCCCTCACACTGATTGAACAAATCTTTGATCAACATACCAACAGTAGAAGAATTATTTCCTTCTTGTTCATGAATGTTTAGCAGAAAAGATAGGACGTATTTTGGAATGTCATCCATCTCATTGATAGTTAAAACTAAAATGTTTCTCACTGCTGCAACTACATCCTCCCCTTGTTTAGATGCAGATGCATGTTACACCATTCTGAAGCTCTCTAAAAACCCATAAACCTTTCTTGCATGCAAAAACTAGATAGAAATGCAAGTCACTTTCATGAAATGAATGTCACATCACCTTGAAGCTTTTTGAAAACCCAGAATAACCTAAAAATATTACTGTCAAACTCTTGCATGCAAGCCTTTAGAAGCTCAATTAAAACCTCCTATAAAATAATAAACCCTAATTTCCATTTCTAACTAGCTTACGAGCCTCTAGAAATAGGCTATCAGTCACAAAAGAGCATATAGCTAAAATGGGGATATTACATCAAACTACTAATTATATCTGTTTTTTCTCCTTCAATGAGTTCAAATTTTGGTTGAATGATAGTGGGAGTAAGGTTAGGTTGTTCAACCAGAGTGATCGGACGCCAAATGGTCATGTGGGGTTCAATTTTTCAATTTATCTTGCTTAAATGAATTTCTTTTTACCACAAACACTTGTCTTGCTTAAGTTTCAAACTAAATGTTTATGTCAAAAACATCATCAATTTCACAAAGTCCATTATGTGAAAGTCATGAAGTTAAAGCCATAGTTGCCTAGGTTAAATTTGGAAAGTATGGATTGAGATGTAAACCAAAATATTTAGAAGTCTCTAAGAATAAATCCTTAGGGCAAGCATCAATATCAAGGCTTTTTCAAAGGGTATCCATACTTAGACCAAAGGGTTTGAAATTTTGAAAAGACTTGTTGATGTTTGTTTGCAAATTGTTTTGGAACCAAGCAAGTGTTAAACTGACTCTCAGGCATTTACAATCCTAGATAGAGCGGTTACGTATTTCTTAGTAGGCTTACCACCATCAGAAGAGATGATTAATCTGTGAAGATCAAATGGACAAATTGGCTATGTCAAGGAAATGTAATGTCTTGACATGCCAAGCAAAGGAGTCCCTTCCCCATTTTCTTTATTGCCTCAATAAAAAATCGGACATGGTAAGTAACTTCTTGGAGTGGTGCTACTCCAATGCACTACCTTAAAATACTTTTTGGAATTGGACTTGGTTAGCCACTACAAACAAGGATTTTAATGACCATATTTAGGATAACTGGTTCCATACATGTGGTGATTCACTCAATTAAGAGTCCTCCCAACCCTTAGAAATATCTAACGGTTTTAATGCATCACAAGGATAATAAGGGAGACATTCGTTGGTATGGGACAACCACAACTAGCTTGGCACATGACTTTAGTCACAACCAAATTATTTCTATAGAAGATTGAAATGAAAGCACTGCTTTGGGTCATTCCCTCTCTCAAGTTGGGAGGCAGGTAAGGTAACATAGGTTTTGAAGCGTAAAAATGTTGTTCATCACCCAAGATTGCAAAAAGGTGCAAGGGGAGAGGATAAGAACTTCCAAGAAGAAAAGGTATACTTGTGTGCTTCTCTTCACCCAAGATCGCATGAAGTGCAAGGGGATTGTATACACACAACGAGCATATGCAAGCAAACCAAACACATGTTCATTTTATTCCATCATAGCAAAATGAGTTAGTTTTAAGCACCAATTTGAAGTGTTGAGATTGTATTGTTCAATTTTAAACCAACAAGCATAATGATGCGAGGGTTCAATTTTAACCAATTTGAACATTCATTTTAAAGCCTAAAAGGAAATCTAGTTTGGTCCTAAAATGTGAAATAAAGCATCATAAATGTGTTATAATTGCCCCATAAGTGTTGAAATACTTGTTACAATTATATTCAAATGGTAATATGCTCCTTCACTTCAGATTTTATTGTCCTAACCTACAAAACTAGTTAGCCTAAAAACCAAAAATGAGAAGTCAGTGACATGTTAGCAATTAGATAAAGTCAAAAAATTAGAACACATGTCAAAATTCAAGTTCAGTTTTCTTTACTAGTAAATCAAGATGCTGAAATCAATTTTTTTTTTGGTAAAAGGCAATATATGCCTATATATATTAATATAGATAATGAAAATTACAAAACTGTCAACAAAAGGCCAGCCTAGCTGGGATGATTGTGAACACAAAAACTATGAGACTTCCACACCCTTCCCCATACTATGATGCTAATCCCTTACATGAATCCCCTTACAGAGCATTTTCCATACATACATATAAGCATACTGTTTTTGTACAGTTCCCAGAAGAGGTTTGCACTTGCAAGTTTAATGGTGAAGGGTACTCCCCTTACAAGCCAAAACAACAACACACAACCAGGTTTGCACAATAAAATGATCATTATTGCTAGAACTTCATTATAGAAAACATGCCATCTCATGGGTAGATTATTACATGCATCTGCTAGCTTGCAGATATGAACCAACCTTCATTCAACATTGTATGATATTCTATTACTCCTTCGCTGTTGTCTCACATGTATTCCTTCAACACTTATATCTCTCTCCAGTTCCTTAGGTCGGCCTACACTTGATGTCGTAGTTTCTATCATTGTCCAATCAATATTCAAGATCTCCAAGTTGTTACATTGTTGTCAACAACTCCACCGAGTCGAGTTGGCCAATGAAATTGTATTTCACAACAATGATGTGAAATACACCAATATCGCTCTGCCAAGTTTCAAGATTGAATTCGCCATCCACCACCATTGACCATCTTCATTATCTACCTCTAATGGAATGTTTCCAAGACTTAGCAAGATCTCACACCGAAGTAGATATGTCACATTGATAAAGATCTTATCAAACACCATTGAAATGTCGATAGACTTTGGGGAATCTCTCATTGAAGCATGTATGTCTCACCAATATTGCCATTTCCAGGTCAACGATCGCTATACACGTCATCATTCGTAACTCGCAACAAGGATGTGAATTACCGATCTCCCTATTGCTATTCGCAAACTGTCCACTTCCCCGTCGGTCCCACCATTCACTTCCATCCATCGCCTTGTCGAAGAGACATTAGAGGATGTCACGCCGAACCCCATATGTCACCTCAATATTGCTACCTCCACTCCACCGCCAAAACCTACCATGTCGAAGAGACTTAGGAGAATCTCTTGCCGAAACCCCGAAGTCACCCTGATGCACATTCCAATGGAATGTCAAAGAGACATTCACGAATGTCTCACCGACCAACCTATCTCTCGCCGACAAGTCTTCACTGCACTCCATCAGAATGTTTAAGAGGCATCCACCAAACTCCCATCGACACCGCTTTGTCTCGCCGATGAGAACAACAACACCAAATCGAGATGTCTAAGAGACTTCTTCAGATCTCTCATCGACTATCCTGCCTCTTGCTAACATAGCCCACTGCCTACTCCCAGTGACAATTTAATGTCACAGCGATAATGTTGGACACCCAAAAGAAGGAACTCGATGATGATCAAAACTGTCAAGCCCTTATTGGATTTAAAATATCTTAGATTGTTTTTGTTGATGCAAGATTCTTTTTGACCCCTTGGATGCTCCATGCATGGAACAAAATAATTCTTCCTCGCAAGCTACATAAATTTTGATGGCGTTGGTATGAAATTTTCCATAATTCATTTTAATTGTGTAAACGCCCCCACTGGATGCTATGCCATGTCACCATACCAGCCTAAATGCCACACTCCTCCACGAAACCCAAACCATTGTGGGAAGACCATTACAAAAAAGAGGAAAAGGGTCGAGTGAAATCAACGGCAAATGATTTAATCAAATCTTTCTGCCAAAATCTGCTTGTGTAGCATAGGAAAACGATTTGCTATCTCCACCATGTTGAGGAATTGATACTGTTCGCCATCACAACCTATGTTAGTAATAATATCTACTGACTTATTTCCTTCCCTATATGTATGAGATATTCAAACTCTGCTAAATGATTCCATCAATGCCCAAATTTTTTTCATAGTATAATTTAGTCTCCAATTATGACACTTTTTCTCCTTACATGCATTGATAATCAAGAGAGAATCCCCCTCAATATGTAGCCAATTTATGCACAACTCTTGAGCCATTTTGAGACCCTATAATAGTGCTTTTGCTCCTGCTACATTATTAGTATCCCTTAACAAAGGTGTTTCCTTTGCTGCTAACAATGAACCCTTCCAATCACGAATTCAAAAACCTGCACCCAAATCCCCTGGATTACCTCTTAAGGCACCATCAAAATTAAGTTTGTAGTATTCAAAAGTGGGTGGTTTCCAACAAATTGACGCTCTATCCACTTTAACTTTACTAGAAACAAACTAAGAACCTTTAAAGGAAAATGTATATACTCCTAATTCTGTAACAACCAACTATCCCAGCTTGAAAAAATGGATGAAATAGTTTTATTGCTCTGAACATATGAATTTACCACATCTGAAATATGTTTTTCAATTTTGAAGTGGATTTGATGTAACAAGAGAGACTGATTTTTGAAGATACACCTGTTTCTTTCTCACCATATACACCAAATGACAATTGCTGGAATTGCACTCCAAATACATGCATATAGGGATGATTTATAGAGCACTGTCCAACTTGAGAATAAATCCCATATAGAATTGGGCAAAGGAAAGTGAATATTCAATTTTGATTTAATGAAGTCCCAACAACCTTGTGCTAATGTGAATTTCACAAATAGATGATCTATTGTCTCTATAAAGTCGTGGTAGAGTACACATTTGAAAGGGTCTGCAAAACCCAATTTTTGCAGTCTATCACTGGTTAAGACTCTATGCCTTAAGGAAAGCCATGCAAAACTCCCTGCTTTAGGAAGCATTCTTGAAGACCAACAAAAGGAATAATCCCTATGTGTTTGATTCTAAATTGATTATGCCATGATCGATTGATAACCTTGCTTCACAGTATAATTCCCATCCTTGGATGGAGCCCAAATTATCCTATCCGGGCAATTAGACAATGTAACAAATCTCTTATCTAACTCACTTTCTATGATACTCTTTTGGTTCACAAAAATAAGAGCAAGAGGAAAGCCTTCCAAGTTACTTTCTTGGTTAAAGGCTCAATTGTATGTATTTAGTCCTTCAACTTTGAACCCCATGTTGCTGTAAACACTTGTTCTACTATTTGCAGTTCTTGGACAAAATTTAATGGGGGATATCCATTCCAAGAATCCCTCCAAAAAAAAAACTTTCTCCATTGTTCACCTCCCAAGACAAATAAGGAGAAATGACCTCTTTGCAAGCCACAATAAAGTTCCACATAGCTGAACCTGATGAGGGATTTGCTATTGTAAGAATTCTAGCTGGATTTCCATTATCCAAATATTTGCTTTGCATTAGAGTACACCATTTTGATTGTGGCTTCTTGCATAACTACCAGGTTAGCTTTGCTCCTAGAGCCATGTTTCTTGCCAAAAGATTATGAATACTCACTCCTCCTTTACATTTTCTCATGCACATACTATCCAAAGAAACCAAAGGCAATTTCCTTTTATTATCTATGTTTCCTCTCCATAAAAAATATTAATAAGTTTCTCAATAGTATTGATAACACATTTTTGGGCCTTCAGAACAACCAGAAAGTAATTAGGAATGGATGCTAAGACTGACTTAATCATCATAATTCTTCCAGCTAAGGACAACCACCTTGCCTTCCAAGAAAGGATTGTAACCTTTACTTTATCAATAACTTTTTGACAGTATTTCACTTTGTCTACCTCCATAAAAAAAGGAATACCAAGATAGGTACAAGGTAGCTCTGCCTATTGAAACCCTAGGGC